>BLSH010509400.1:490293-518213 GCA_018402905.1 Glandirana rugosa
CTATGCTCTCCCTTTATTGACACCCCCCTACCCAACCAACTCTTATTTTTTCACGTCAACAATCCACCGCCGTCCTATCCGAAGGGACTTCTCTTTTCAAAAGTCCCTAGCGGCTTTCCACCTTTCTAAACCCCTATCAGACTGTCTAACCCCATCCCTCAAGGTCTCCTACCCTCACCGAGCCCTCTTCAGAACCTCTGCTCATACTCTCCTCCACTACTCCCTCGACCTCTCGTCTTCCAGAACCCTCCTCGCTTCTCCTGCCAATCCAACCATAAAACTCTGATCCAACCACTACATCGACCCTCGTCTCAACACCTACCGAAACATCGAGTGCTCCCAGCTACATCACCAACCTAGTCTCAAAATACCAACCTAACCGTCCTCTTCGCTCCTCCCAAGACCTTCTGCTCTCCAGCTCCCTCATCACCTCCTCTCATACTCGTCTCCAAGACTTCTCCCGAGCCACTCCCATCCTCTGGAACTCCCTACCCCAATCTGTCAGACTATCCCCAAATCTTTCCACCTTTCGGCGATCCCTGAAAACTTTTCTCTTCAGGGAAGCCTATCCTGCCGCCACCTAACAACTGCACTTTTTTATTCTCAACCAACCCATCCCCCCACAGTTATTTCCCTCTCGTATCATTTAACCCTCCCTCCTAGATTGTAAGCTCTACCGAGCAGGGCCCTCTGATTCCTCCAGTATTGAATTGTATTGTATTGTACTGTCTGCCCTAATATTGTAAAGCGCTGCGCAAACTGTCGGCGCTATATAAATACTGTATAATAATAATAAAAAAAAATAATTAAATACTGGCCAACATATCCCAGATGTGACAAAGCAAGGTACGCTCATGCCATTTCAAACAAAGCTCCTTTTATCTTCCAGCTGCTGCAGGCACTGAAGTCTTCTCCAGCACAACATGACAAACTGACTTAGTATCAGGGAGGAATAAAAACACGGACAACAAGAGAAGGACTTCTTTACTTGGTGCCTCCTAAAATAGAATAATTTCCACTTTAACGCTGTGATGGCCAGAATCTAATGGCCAGCAATTCAGCATGCCACCAACACTCCTCACTAGCCATTAACCACTTAAGATCCACAAGGTTTCACCCCCTTCGTGACCAGGCCATTTTTTGCTATTCCCTATTTGCATGACGCACAATTACCAGTTATAGTAGAGCAATCTGTTAACATAAAAACCTAACCTGGTACACACAAGTTTTTTTTGTTCGTTCAAACCAGCAGGCTGAAAAAAAAAAAAAAAAAAAAAAAGCAGCCGCTGTACTAATTATCTGATGTTAGTATAGCAATCTCCCTCGCTAAGCTATTGTGTTCTGACACACCGGTCAGCGCTCTCAGCCATTGATTGAGATACGGATCAGGTGCAGATTGGCAGACCTTTTTCGTTCATGCCCCTTCGACAGCAGCTGGACAGGCTTCTGTCAGACTGGCTGCCATACACATGGGCCGAATGTCGGCAGGTTTCTATCGAACTGGCTAATGCCGTCCGATTATTGGCCCGTGCGTACGGCCCTTTAGGAGTGGAGTGCTTTTTGGTCAGATAAACAGGTATTGTTCTGTGCCTGAATGGTCTTTAACCACTTCAATACTGGGCACCTTCACCCCCTTCCTGCCCAGGCCTATTTTCAGTGCTGTCGCACTTTGAATGAAAATTGTGTGGTCATGCAACACTGTACCCAAATTAAAAGTTTATCTTTTTTTTTTTATTCAATCACCTCTGGGTTTTTTATCTTTTGCTAAATAAACTAAAAAAAAATGTAAAAACATTTTTTCAGTTTGTTATAAAATTTTGCAAACAGGTAATTTTTCTCCTTCACCGATAGGCTGCACTTAGGTGTACTGATGAGGAGACACTGATGGCCATTGTTGTGTCTGCCCTGATAGGACACGGATAACCAGAGCCTTGATTATCAGTGTAGATGTCCCTTTCACACAAGCTGGTTACAAGCTCTCCTCTCCTAATTCTGTCAGCGCGAGGAAAGCAATGGCAATAACCGGCTTGTGTTTACATCGTGATCAGCTGTGACTGGACACCGCTGATCAGGAGGTAAAGGGCCGCTATGATTGGCCCTTTACCCCGATCTGTGATCAGCTGTGTCCAATGCGATCACGGGAAGACGCCATATGACGCTTTCCCAGAACTGGACAACCGCACTGTAGCAGTCAGGAAGTGGTTAAAGTAGTAACAACGTGTCCGAAAGCTTTTCTGAAATAAGAATGATAGTCTTTATCCACCATAGTGAACTTTAGAGGCTATGATTAAATACTGCTGACTGGTGTGAAATGTGTCAGCCCTGCTGGGACTTGTAGTTCACCAGAGCCTGTTATTGTGGTTTTCACTAATAAAAGGAGATCGTATGGAGTGCGGCCATCCAGCCTGGTTTTTCTCTACATGAACTTTAGAGCAGAACCGCACCCAAAAGGGAAAGTTCTGCTTTCCCGCCTCCTCCTCCACCCTATCACCTTTTGGGGTGGGGCGGTTTCAGAACCTGGTTTTCACAAAGTTCACCTCCCTTGACCCCCCCCTTTGCTCAAAGCCTCCTAGGACACATCACAGATCCCAGAATGCTGTAGGTCCATTCACAATGCACAGCATGGTTTACGCATGCACAGGGGAAAGCATGCTGTGAAGCTGCAAGGAGTCACTGCCAGCTTCCCACACTAAAGATGAGAGAAGCAGGGACCTGAAGGCTGGTGAAGACAGCACTGGATCCCTGGACAGGTGAATGTCCTTTTAATAAGACCCCTTTAACACTGGGGCTGTGGCCGCTCATTTTAACAGCGATTTACCGTTGTTTAAGCGGCGCTTTTCGGCTGCTAGCGGGAACCTTTTAACCCCAAAGGAGGAGTTAAAAACGCCCATGTTGCTTCGCTTCCGAACAACTTTTCAGGCATTTCCGAAGCACTGCCCATTCATTGCAATGGCCAGGGGAGTTTTGGGAGCACTGTATACAGCGCTCCCAACCCGCCCCAAAGATGCTGCTTGCAGGACTTTTCCTAACATCCTGCAAGCACACCGCCCGGGTGTGAAAGCACTCGGGCTTTCACACTGGGGCGGCATGGAAGGCAGTTTTCAGGTGCTTTACAGGCGCTACTTCTAGCACTAAAACGCCTGAAAACTGCCTCAATGTGAAAGGGGTATAAGTCAGCAGCTACAGGATTTATGGTTACTGACTTTTAATTTTTTGTTCCTAGGGTGAAGATCCTTTTTAAAGGGCCAGTTCACACCAGAACGCGGCGCAGGAAAAGCACGTTTCCCACACCACAGTGAAAATGCACTCATTTTGTGATCTGCTGTGGGTGCTGATACATTATTAATGACACTCCAAATGCAGATCGCAAACACAGTGCGTTTCCAGACACCAGATCGAATGGTAATGCAGTACCATGTGATTTGGGGAGGCACAATTTTCAAAAGTAGTACATGCACTACTTTTTGTGTGTTCCGATGCAATTTGTAGCCTATTGACTGAATGGGCTGCCAAATCGCACAGCAAGGGAACGTGCTGGAAATGCAGACCACGTTTTCGTGCGATTCTGGCGTGTCCATTTTATTGTCTGGTTCAGTTGCTTCTTTCTCCACCCAATGCATACATGAATCCCCTCCACCCCTCTCTTTTTCTCTCTCTCGCTAGGAGAAGCAATAGCACTCTTTAGACAGAGGATTCCTGATTCCAATGGGTTCAAGTCCAGTACTGATCGATTCCCATGCATTGATTCCAATATAACTGCATAACCGGGAAGAGCAAAGAATATTCATACATAGTGTTAATCCATGTAAAATCTTTATTTGTAAATAATAAGATTGCACTCACAGCATACATGCCCATCAACATTCTGTATAACATGCAGTGTGCCCCGTCAGCGACCTACCACCCACCTCAAGTTGTATGCATTGTACTGAGAATCGGTCCACTTTCTAAGGCTAGGTACACCTATGTGTGGCTGTAATCTGTGTGTAGGGCAGCTCATTCATTTAAATGACCCTTTTTTAAAAGAGATGTATGGGTTTTTTTTTTTTTTTTTTATTCATACATACCTAGGTGGTTGTAACATCGGTTCAATGCTGCATCTGTCCCTTGGCGCCTCTACACTGAGAACCGAGTGATCGAACACCTTGATCGCTTGGTTCTCACAGCTCCACAAGCAGAGAGCTGCTGACTGTCACTGGAGTGCTGGGCTGTGAAGAGGGCAGGAGCGGCCGGCTCAGTCTCTCAGTGGCTCACTGAGAGGCTGAGCAGGGTGCTGGTCCAGGGATCTGGGTGGATCCCGACTCTATGGTCGTGAGGACGCCTGAGCCTGGACTGACTCTGACATCAGCAGAGAGCGGACTTCAGTCCCTTCTCTGCTGAAAACGGGTCACAGGAGTGCATAAGGAACTGCCCTCCTGTGATCCACAAAAGTACAGCCAAACAAGCTTTGGCTGTGCTTCTCCTTTAAAGATTGGGCCACAGGGAAGTGCATGATGCTGCTGGTTTTGCTGATGTGTGGTGTGAGCCATTAAGGCTCCTTTTAAACTTGTGCGACCTGAAAGTCACACAAATTTTGCAGCCATATTTACCACGGCTTTGAATGGCTTGAAGCAAAGCCTGCGTAATCTTCAGGTGTAAAGACCTCAAGTCACATCAAAGATGGACCAAAGTAGTGCAGACTACTTTGAAGTTGCACCGATATGAATGGTACTCATTGGAAATCATGGGGTACGACTTATGTGACTTTGCAGTCCCAAGTCGCAGGACAAGTTGCACAAGTGTGAAAGGGGCCTACGAATTATTGTCATACCTGTGAATCTGATAAGCAGAAGTGTGTTTCTTTTGCGTATTGGGAACGTGCACAATTTTGCACACATTCCCAACATGCAATAATGAGAACCTAGCCTTACACTGACTTTGGACATACGGAATACCTACTCCTGTTATCAAACTGCAGCCCGGGGCAGGCAGCAGGAGGCTGACAGGGCACACTGCATGTTATTATAAAGCATGCTGATGGGCATGTATGCTGTAAATGCAATCTTATTTATAAAGGTGTTACACCAGAGCTCAAAATTTCAAGTCCTCAGCTACTAGCCAGGCCTTAAAGCGGAGTTCCTGTACTGTAGCTGCTGACTTTTAATAAGGACACTTACCTGTCCACCGGCTCGGGTGCAGGCGCCGCCATCCCAACTAAGGGAAACCGGCAATGGAGCGAGCCTTCAGGCTTCACAGCCAATGTCTTACTTCCCATGCGCGAGTCTTGTGACGCTTTGTGAATGGCCAGCTCGTCTTCTGGGACACAAACAGGTCCCAGAAGGCAGCAGGGAAGAAAAAGGAGGGCTTGCCACAGAAGAGGATGTGATGTAATTACCCGCGGCCCGGCTAGGAAGGAAGTACACTCAGTACTTCTAAAAAGGTAAGAAAGAAAAAAATAAAATAAAATAATAGATATTAAAAAACGAGGGGTGGACTTTAGTTTAAGACCATCTCATAAAAGTGAGTGGAACGCCGCTTTAACTGTTTTATGCAGAGTTAAGTTACACAAATAAATATTAACAACAACTTTATCAGTGCAGCTTCACCTGTGCCCATAAATGCAGCGTGACTTGTGCCCATCATTGCAGCCTCACCTGTGCCCACCAATGCAGCCTCACCTGTGCCCACCAATGCAGCCTCACCTGTGCCCACCAATGCAGCCTCACCTGTGCCCATCATTGCAGCAAGACCAGTGCCTACCAATGCAGCGTGACCTGTGCCCATGATTGCAGCATGACCTGTGCCCACCAATGCAGCCTCACCTGTGCCCACCAATGCAGCCTCACCTATGCCCATCATTGCAGCGTGACCTGCGCCCACCAATGCAGCCTCACCTGTGCCCATCATTGCAGCGTGACCAGTGCCCACCAATGCAGCCTCACCTGTGCCCATCATTGCAGCATGACCAGTGCCTACCAATGCAGCGTGACCTGTGCCCATGATTGCAGCGTGACCTGTGTCCACCAATGCAGCCTCACCTGTGCCCATAATTGCAGCCTCACTTGTGCCCATCATGGCAGGGTGATCTGTGCAGAGGAAGAGAGGACAGCCGGATCATCACAGGGGAAGAGAGCATGGAGGAAGAGGATTGCTTGCCGCATCACAGACCAGGGATTGCCCGCTGTAAAAGCTTACTGTTAGAAGAAGATTGTGCTGAGGCCTTGTTTGCAGTTTGTTGTTGTTTCCTCACGCTCCAGGAGGAGGCGGCGCTGGGCAACTCTAGTTGAACTTCCTGCTCCTGTCAGCAAGTGCTGTCCGTTCTACAGCGTCTGAGTACCTGTGAGCCTCAGCTCTCCTGCCTGTAACCTGCTTCCTGTGTAGTTCCTGTTCCTGTGTACTGACCCGGCATGCTCTGACCTGCTACCTATCTGCCAGCACCGACCCCGGCTATCCACGACCATCCTTTTGCCTGACCCTTCTGTACCTTTGCTGCCAGTCTGTTAACAAACCCTGCTTGGACTTGACAACTCTCCGCCTGAACCCCTTGTACCTTGCCTGCCTGCCAGTTGCCGACCCAGCCTGAATGACCACTCTTCTGACTTGCATGACCATACGGAGCCTCACATCACCACCATCAGTGACCATCCGGCCCTCGTGCCATCCCGCACTCACGGGTCCCCTGTCTGCTCTACCAGGGACCCCTGAATCGGGTGCGCAAGAGTGGTTGTTCACCTGCACATGCAAGACTCCACCACCAGGATCATGACAGTAACGGACAGCCATGTCCGAGTCTGCGCAGGGAACACCCTCTGCTATGGAGGAACTGTGCATCCATTTGGCCGGCCTCACACAGGTGGTAAAATCTTGCAAGATGGCTACAACCGCTTGGAGGGGCAAATGCGTGAGCTCTCCGCTCCCCCTGCACCTGGAGGAGGAGCTGCAGCAGCCAGCACCATCATGGCTCTGCCATCGGAGCCCAAGGCCCTTCCGGACAGATTTTCTGGGGATCAGAGGAAGTTCAGAGCCTTCCGCAGCTCCTGCGAGCTGTACTTCAGCCTCCAGCCTCGCACCTTCTCCCTGGAGGCCACTAAAGTGGGACTGGTGGTCTCCCTGCTACAGGGGGAACCGCAGACCTGGGCTCACCGCCTCTGGGAGCAGAGAGCGCCTGAAGTAGCTACCCTGGATGCCTTCTTTGATGCCATGGCCAAGCTATATCAGGATCCCCACCTTGCAGCCACGGCTGAGGCCATCCTGCACGCCCTGCAGCAGGGCCGACATCCCGCTAAGGACTATGTGGCAGAGTTCCGGCGTTGGAGTGCAGACACAGCATGGAACGACGCCGCACTCTGCTACCAATTTAGCTTGGGACTGTCTGAGCCGCTAAAAGACGAGCTTGCTCGCGTCGGGGTGCCCGCGACCCTGGACGTCCTCATTAACCTGGCGATCCAAATTGATCGAAGACTCCGGGAACGCTGGGCTGAGCAATCATGAGAGCTTCCCCCGCTCTTCGCCTGATATGTATGATGTCCCGGGTTCCCAGTCAT
The DNA here is from genome assembly GCA_018402905.1 of Glandirana rugosa. NCBI lineage: Eukaryota > Metazoa > Chordata > Amphibia > Anura > Ranidae > Glandirana > Glandirana rugosa. The sequence continues at coordinate 497,817 of BLSH010509400.1, forward strand.
ACGGCTCCCGCACCTACCTCTTCCACAACTGCTGACCCTTCTGAGCCAATGCAGATCGGACTTCTGCGGCCGTCGCTCACCCCAGAAGAGACAACGACGCCGGGCTCTGAGTTTATGTCTGTATTGCGGGGAACCCGGACATATGGTATGGACCTGCCCTGCCAAAGCCGGTAAGTGGCCTCATCAGGCTAACCTGAAGACGACCACTGTCAACGGTAATGACTGTCCGCCTGGCAGATGGGGCGGCTATTAAATCTGGCATGGTAACCATGGAAACCCAGCCTATCCCTGTGTCCACAGCTGAGGGGCACCAAGAGCTGCTCGTCCTAGATGTCATCTGCTCACCTCTGTTCCCCATCATCTTGGGGCTTCCGTGGCTCCGGGCGCATAGCCCTGTCATAGACTGGTCCTCTGGTCATATTTTGTTTCCTTCCGCCTACTGTGGCCAACACTGCCTGCTCCCGTCCCGGGACGTAGGTCCCTCACTTCTCAGCTTGGACTCTGAGCCTGACCAGGAAACCCGCCAAGCGGTCCCCTCAGTTTACCACGAGTTCCTGGATGTGTTCAGTAAGAAGGGGGCAGATCAACTACCACCACACAGGTCTTACGACTGTCCTATAAAGTTACTTCCAGGAACAGAGGTTACCTTTGGCCGCATGTACCCACTGTCAGAGCTTGAACTGTCGGCCCTCAAGGCCTATTTAGATGATAATCTGGCTAAGGGATTCATCCGTCCATCCACATCCCCTGCCAGGGCGGGTTTTGGTTGAGAAGGATCATACCCTCCGTCCTTGCATAGACTATAGGGACTTGAATCACGGTTAAAAATCGGTATCCTCTGCTACTGGTGCCAGAACTCTTCCAGAGGCTGGGGTCAGCCACCGTATTCTCTAAGTTGGACCTCCGGGGGGCTTACAACCTGATCCGCATCCGAGAGGGCGACAGGTACCCGCTCCCCATTCCTGGTAAGATCGCCACATGGCCGATCTACATCATATCTGGCCCCTCCTCCTTTACCCCTCTGCCTTCTGGGACCTGTGTGTGTCCCAGAAGAGGACGGGACCATTCAGAAAGCGCGTCTCGTGAATGCGCAGTAGGAAACCAGCTATGAAGCCTGGAGGCTTCCCTGCTGGTTTCCCTTACATGCAATGCCGGCGCTTGTACCCGAAGCCAACGGACGAACCGGCTTGGGGTTCAACATAGCAGGATCCCTGGACAGGTAAGTGTCCTTATATTAAAAATTAGCAGCTACAGTATTTGTAGCTACTGACTTTTGATTTTTCTTTTTTTTTTTACAGACTGGAGCTCCTCTAACTGTTGCCAGACTCCCAGTGAGGTTTGGGCTACATTGTGCCCCTCCCAATAGCTACATCTACTACTTATGCTGTGACAGGAGGTTTGCCCATGTGACACGATAATTCACCTACCCCTGGATTTCAGGTATGTGCCCCATGTCTTGATGTGTGCTCCTATACTGCATAGCTTATGTAAAAACCTTTCAATACAAAACTACTGAAAACATAAAAGTATAAGCAGTTCATTTTTTTACCTTTAACAGGTGCTGAGCTGTGTAAAATCCAGCAGGCCCACTGCCAACAATGCAGATCTGTAGAGGGTGTGCAGCTGAGGTCAGTGTTCTCCGCAGACCTTGATGTAAGAATATAGAAAATATACATTACTCATAAGGCTCAAAACACTTCCTATTACATAGTAAAAACGCTCTATCCCTGTTTCAGAATTGTCATCCTGTGTAGTCACACTGTCATACACTTCCAGTGGATGTGCTGATGCTCATTACACAGGCATGGTCCACCATTGTCACCATCAGGCACCATTATCTGCCCCTAAGCAATGACAAGCAACCTCCGAGGAGTTTGTGCATGTAGAGAGAGGAAGTGACTGCAATGAGCCTGCTGGAGGATCAGCAGCTCCAAATGGCAAGGATGGGAAAAAGTGAAACAGTGGGGTTGGTTTAATAAAGGAGTTGAGAATCTCCTTTAGTATATTGTAGTCATGTTCACTTTTAATACTGAATTATGTGCAGTGGATATAAATTAAAGGGATTGTAAAGGTAATTTTTTTAAAAATAACAAACATGTCTATACTTACCGGCCTTGTGCAATGGAATCGCACAGAGCGGCTGAAAACCTTTTTTCGGGTCCCCCACCGGCACTCCTGGCCCCTGCCCTCTGTCCAGTGTCTCCATGGGAAGCCGTTCCCATGGGGACACTTGTGCACACTCGCACCCGAGTCCCTCTGCTGCATCCATTGACAAAGACAGCAGGACTTGGGCCCCACCGTCATTGGTTTTGATTGACAGCACTGGGAGCCAATGGCTCCTGGTGTCTCAGCAAGACCCAGAAGTGAGGAGAGAAAAAAGATCTGCAGACATGCATGGCGCTGGATGGAATGAGGGCTCAGGTAAGTAAAAGGGGGGTGTGGGGGGGGGTGTTGACACAAACATTTTTTACCTTAATGTAAGGAATGCATTAAGGTAAAAAATGTTTAGACATTACAACCACTTTAAGTATATGGAGGAGTTTCCGGCATGGAAAATTTCTAGCAAATAAAATCCTGGCTTAGACTCAAACCCCATCCTCAAATTACACAAAAAAGCAATTGTGCTGAATGGTACCTGCCAGGTGGGAAAGCACAGCACACATGTACCAAACTCACAAAATGAGTTTAACCGGTTACCGACCAGCTCGCGTACATTTACTGCTGCAGAGTGGCGCTGTAGCGCGAATCACCGTCTTTAAACGGTGGCTCACACGTGCAGCTAGTGGGTGGCGCTCTCGTGCCCGCCGCACTCTGCAGGAGTGTGCCTGCGGCTTGGGCAGACTCGATGTCTACCGGGGAGCCGCGATTGCTTTGGACAGATGAAAAACGGGGAACCGCCGATGTAAACACGACGGTTGCCCACGCTGTCAGGCAGGATCTAAAAGATCTACTGATCCCTGTCACTTGGATCAGTTAGATCTCTTATGTCCCTGGCAGCCCAGCCTCCTCACAGTTAGAACACGCCTAGGGAACACAGTTAACCACTAGATTGCCTCCTGCAGGTTAACCCCTTCACTGCCAATGACATTTATACAGTAATCAGTGGATATTTACATTTCTGATAGCTGTATAAATGTCATTGGTCCCATAAAAGTGTCATAAATGTCCGACATTTCTGCCCCAATATCAAAGTCGCAAATCGCCGCCATTACCAGTAGTTTCGTTTGATGGAATACAAAAACAGCTGCCCCACCCCTTCATTGATAAATCATAAACATAGAATATACACCAAACTCATAAGTGAACACATACAGTTTTGGCTGAATATAAATAAATCTTAGTGATAAATAATCCTTGTGAAAATCTTAATAATCATAAAGTCCAGAAAAAAGTGCAAAAATAAAGTCCAATGGTTCTCAGAAGTAATCCACCAGAACATATAACTTGTGCATAAATGAAGTAATAAATGCTTTAAAGTGCTTCAAACGTGCTCAAAAAAAGCCGATCCGCAGTGCTCAGTGCCAATTCCCACATGTCGCCCCACTCACCAGAAACAATGGACCCTTAGCTCTTCTGTCTGAGGGTCAAATAAAGCTGGATACTGGTGGTAGCTGGATCATGAACCACAGCGGAGATGACTTTTCCAAAAGACAAGATACTCTCATCCAACCATTTCTCAGAGAAATAGAAAGAGCCTCATAGTGAAGTACTGTAAAACTTTGTTTATTGCGCTTGTATAAAATACTACTTACAAGAGATCAAAGGCAATTCGCATAAAAATGGAGTCTAACAGCATCTCCTTAGCGTGCGTTCCACCACGAACGGACGTTCCAAGCCGAACGGAAGTGACGCCGTTTAGCGCGAGCGACCGTAAATGATGCCAGCGCGTTTCGCCCTCAACTAGAGCGTCATCACGGACATTCCTTCCGGTTCATCGCTTAGTATTTAATATCAGGGAGGCCAACGCCCTCTGACAATTGAGCCAATTGCAATCACATCCATGTTGCCATGATGAAAGCCAAAGATATATGCCGGCCCATAGCACCCATCCGAACGTCCATTCCACGTCCTCTAGTGGCGGGATTGCATATTACACAAAGATGTTAAACCAGAGACCGTAGACTCCCAAACTTCGTTTGGGTACAACATCGCATAACCGCGCAATTGTCAGTTAAAGCATCGCAGTGCCGAATAGTAAAAAGTGCTCTGGTCCTAAAGTGGGAATTCCTTCCGGGGCTGAAGTGGTTAAGGCTGGGTTCACACTTGTCCGAAAAACGGACCGACATTAGGAGCACAAGTTGCATGACGTCACCAAATCAATGTTTCCCTATGAGAGCCATCTTAACAGGTCTGACACAAGTCAGTCCGACTTTGAAAATGGTTCCTGTACTACTTTGGTCCGACTTTGGTCCTACTTCAGCCCATTGAATATCATTGAAGTAGGATCAAAGTCAGATCCTTGTTCTAACCATCTGACGTGTGACATCCGACTTGGTGATTACAGCAGCAGTAAAAGGAATTTATCTTACACTGGGATTGTTTTGATTGGTCAAAGGAAAAGTCACTATCTCAAAGGATCAATGCTGCAGGGCAAAGTAGGATTAAAAGTAGTGATGCGCCGAATGTAAATGTTGGTGCCGAAACCGAAAAAGCACTAAGCCGAAGGCCAAAACCGAAAATGAAAGTTTTTAAAAAATATTTATATTTTTATATACAATTGTCATATGCAGCCTACCTGTGCCTGGGCACCGACAGGCGGCACCGATTGGCGCTGTTAGGTGTTACTGATTGGAAGCACTGATAGATGGCACTGGCAGGTGCCACTGGTTGGCACTGGCAGGTAACACTGGATGGTACTGGCAGGTAACACTGGATGGTACTGGCAGGTAACACTGGCAGGTGGCCCTGGATGTTACTGGCAGGTGGCACTGGCATGTCATGTGGCTCGAATTGGCACTGGTTGGCACTGACAGGCGGCACTGGATGGTACTGGCAGGTGGCACTGACAGGGGGGCCCTGGATGGTACTTGCATATGGCACTGGTTGGTACTGGCATGTGGCACTGGTTGACACTGACAGGCGGCACTGGATGGTACTGGCAGGTAGCACTGGCATGTGGCACTGGATGGCACTGGCAGAAGAGATGAGTAGATTCACAATGCACAGAGCGCGCTGCTTGTATGAGCCTCTCTGTGCATGAAACTGTCACATACTTACACTGAAATGCAGAGAGAGAGAAAGGTGTCAGATTTTCACGCTGAGATCGGAGGTGGGCGGGACTGAACAGCTAACACCCACCCAGCCCCTGTCCCACTGGCTGGCGTTTGATAGCTGTTCGGTCCCGCCCACCTCCCAACATCAACTTGAAGATCTGACAGCTCTCTCTCTGCATTCAGTGTAATTAGCTGACAGTTTCATGCACAGAGCGGCTCTTACAAGCAGCGCGCTCTGTGCATCTTCTCATCTCCCACATCCATTGCGGGGTATGTGATGCACAGATACCCCCGCAACGGGCGGTACCCGGAGCGGACCCCGCCCCCTTTTCGGTATCGGCCCGTTTTCTTGTTTCGGCCGATACCAAAAACACCGATCTTTGCCGGAAATGCTGATAATTTTCAGCGGCTGAAATTTCGATGCATCCCTAATCAAAAGTCTGACCATTTTTGTGTCGGATAGTGTGAACCCAGCCTAAAGATAAATACAAAAAACAATGAACTAAACACACAAGTTAAAAAATATTTTTTTTGGCCAGTGTACAGCATTAAAATCCACTTGCAAGAATTGTACTTTCTAAGTCTAAAAGCCTGTTTATAATGTAATAAATCTAAGACAAATAGACCCTCAGCATGGTCTTTATATTGGTTATACCCCCAGTTGGGGCTTTATAAAATTAATGCACCCATGAAAAGGCATCCAGTCCCATTGAAAAGGTATAAAATTAGTATTTCTCTTCATCTATGTGCTTGAACAAATCTTCCCATAACTTCTGAATTTGGAACCATCGTTAGTAACAGCCTCATCCATTTAATGCAGTTATTGATGTATTGCGGTCTGCAGAATTTACACAGCAGCATCTGAATGTCTGAACTTCCAACTCAGAACAAAGGGCAAGGATTTAACCCTGACCAACAATCTGATCTGTGAAAAATGATTTATGTTATCAGGGGGCCGCCATCTCTTTCTGGTTCCTACAGCACATGGACAGTGTTGTGAAGGTTTTCTCTGAAGCCTCCCGTGACATGTGATGCGAGTATCCCAGAAGGCTTTGGGAATGAAGGCAAGAAAGATGGAAGCACACCCCACCCCTTTGCTCCCGCTTGCTCGAACCGCCGCTGCACTTTCTCACAGACCCGGCGGCGGAGGAGGACGGAGCCGCGGCTCCCAGATGTGGGGAAAAGGACACCTGTCAAAGACTCCCCCCCCCCCCCCCCCCAAAAGGTGCCAAATGTGGTGGGGGGGGGGGGAGAATACGACGAGCGGAAGTTCCACTTTTGGATGAAACTCTGCTTTAACAGGCTGGATTGGTTACTAGGATCGCAGGCAAACAACCACCTACTTTTAATGTAAAAAGTGTACTTCAGTGGTTCCCACCTCCATTTAGCCCTGTGATACCTGCCACTCGCCGCTGTCCAATGAGGACAGCGGTGGAAATGCCCACAGCCCGGGTGCCCATGAATTAATCACGGGCACTGACGGGCCGGGTATTTAGCGGGGGTGGGCCGGGTGTGGCCCACGGGTTGCAGACCCCTGATTTAATCAGCTCAGATCCTTAGGACGTCCTGGGATTTCAGTGGTGATATCTCAATGATGCCGGTACCTGCAGGCATCATTGAGGTATCGTTTTTAAGAACAGGCGATTCCCATCACCGTAAGAACAATCATATTTCAGCGGCTTGATCGTTCTTACAGGCGACGGGAGGGGACATCTCCGTCCCCCTCCCGCCGCCCTCCGGTGCTTCTCCCGACTCACCAGAGTGATCGGTGACCGGGAGAAAGGATCGCCTGCTGCCGGAACGACATACCAGAGATTTCCGAGGGACAGATGGCCCTCGGTCATCTCTATGGCTCTCGGAGGCCCGGGCGCACGTCATGATGTCACGTCCGGGTCTCCGAAGTAAACAATGCCAGTTAAAGGAGAAGGAAAGGCTGAGATCGTCCGTTTTTTGTTTTTTTTCTGATCTCAGCCTTTCCAGTCTGGAGGGGAGAAGTAGGGTCTTATAGACCCTGCATCTCTCCATAAAGAGGACCTGTCATACACTTTTCCTATTACAAGGGATGTTTACATTCCTTGTAATAGGAATAAAAGTGATAAAAAAAAAAAAAAAAATTAAAGTGAAAGTGTAAAAATAAAAAAAATAAAGTAAAATAAGAAATAAAACAAAAAATAAAAAAATTTAAAGCGCCCTGTCCCCGCAAGCTCGCGCACAGAAGCGAACACATACACAAGTCGCGCCCGCATATGTAAACGGCGTCCAAACCACACATGTGAGGTATCGCTTTGTGCGTTAGAGTGAGAGCAATAATTCTAGCCCAAGACCTCCTCTGTAACTCAAAACACCTAACCTGTAAAAATGTTTAAAGCATCGCCTATTGAGATTTTTAAGTACCAAAGTTCAGCGCCATTCCACAAGTTTGCGCAATTTTAAAATGTGACATGTTGGGTATCTATTTACTCGGCGTAACATCATCTTTCACATCATGAAAAAAAAAATTGCTGCGCAAATACGACATAAAAAGTTGAAACAACTGCCATTTTATTCCCTAGAATTTTGGCTAAAAAACCATATATAATGTTTGTGGGTTCTGAGTAATTTTCTAGCAAAAAAATTAAGATTTGTACATGTAGGAGAGGAGTGCCAGAAATGGCCCGGATATGAAGTGGTTAAAAGAAATGAAATATTTTATTGTGTGATGTAAAATTATGGAGAGTTATTGAAGGTGAAGGTCTACTTTTAGGCTTGGTTCACATCTACAGGTACAACCAAACGCGGCGGATGTGTTTTCTGTGGGCTTTCCGATGCACAAGAAACGTGAAAAAAAAAAAAGTCTCTGAGACGCCTTTCACACTGAGGCGCTTTCCTAGCATTTTTGCGCTAAAAAATAGCGCTTCTAAAACGCTGCCCAATAATTCCAATGTACCTATTCACACTGGGGCGTTGCGCTGGTGCCGCGTTTAAAAAAGGCCTGCAAGCATAATTTTTTGTGCTTATTCTGAGCGCTAAAAATAGCGCATTGAAACCACCCATATACATTGAAATTAATGTAAATCGCTTTAAAAGCGCCAGCAAAACGCCCAGAGGTTGTGGAAAGGTCAAAATACCAGGAAGTAAATAGGATGTGATGTAGGGGGTTGTGCTATTCAGTGAACGCTAGTGCTTGAAAAACGCTTTAAAAATGCCTGTGCATTAGTGCTAATTATAGCGCTAACACGGTAAAAACGCGGGGAAAACGCGGTAATAACTCTTCATGTTGTGCACGCATTTTTCCAAGGCCTCAGTGTGAAAGGGGCCTAGCTCTTTTCCAAAAACACACTACACCAAATCACATAGTGCTGTGGCGCCATACAGTTCAGCTCACGTGTTTGTAGATGTGTGGTGATGCCAGTAACAACTTTTGGCACTGCCGCACAACTGCTAAATGGCAGCGTGTGCTCCTAACACACAAAGGTCTGAACCCAGCACCACAGGTCCATCCAAATGTCAAGTTTCCCCTTTTCTTGAGGCCTGGTGGGTTGAGTCAATCTCTTGCCTCTCTGAGCCCCCATTCAGATTGGCGACTTCAATAGACATGGGTACATGAGCCCACACAGATAGCTTTCAAATCGCCCCCATAGTTCAGATGAAGTCGCATGATTTCAAAGCCGAGTTCAATGTAAAAGAGGGCTAAGGCTGCGATCTGATTTTGTGTGATTATATGATGCCACTATGAAGTGGTTTGTACATAGTTTGTGAGGTTGAAAAAAGACACAAGTCCATCAAGTCCAACCTTTGTATGTGCTTTTATGTATTATATTGTATATCCCTCAATGTTGTGGTCCCTTAGGTGCCCATCTAATTATCTATGCTACCAGCAGAAACCACTGCTTGTGGAAGAGAATTCTACATCCTCACTGCTCTTACTATAAAAAACCCTCTACGCAACTTAAAGCGGAGGTCCGGGCTAAAAAAAAAATTAAAAGTCAGCAGCTACACATACAGTAGCTGCTGACTTTTAATATTAGGACACTTACCTGTCCTGGAGTCCAGCGATGTCGGCACCCGCCGCCGATCTTCGGATCGGGGGACGGGTGCAGCCGCCTCCATCGCGGGTAAGGGAACCCGGACGTGTAAGCAGTACAGCTTCACGCCGGGCACCTTACTGCGCATGCGCGAGCTCTGCCGCGCTCTGCTACTGGCCAGGCGGCCAGTAGCAGAGCGAGCAGGGAGGAGGGAGCCGGGCTTCTGACGTCAGCGGCCGCGTCCGCCGGCCAGAGCTCCCGGAAGTGTGGAAAAGGACACCTGTCTAAAGACAGGTGTCCTCTTCCCCCTCCCCCCCCGAAAGGTGCCAAATGTGACACCTGAGGGGGGGAGGAATCCAACCAGCGGAAGTTCCACTTTAGGGTGGAACTCCGCTTTAAGGTTAAACCGCATTTCCTCTATTTTTAATGAATGGCCGCGTGTCCTTGTGTGCTCCCTTGGGCTGAATAGTTTTGTCCCTATTGTGGGGTCACCAGTACAGTATTTGTACATTGAAATCATATCCCCTCTCAAGCGTCTCTTCTCCAGAGAGAATTAAGTTCAATGCTTGTAATCTTTGCTCATAACTAAGGTCCTTCAGGCCCATAATTAGCTTTGCTTCCCTTCTCTGAACCCTTTCTAGTTCCAGGACATCCTTTGAGGACTGGTGCCCAGAACTGGACAGCATACTCTAGGTACGGCCTCACCAGAGACTTATAGAGGGGGAGAATTATTGATTTATTACTGGAGTTTATCCCCTTTCCTGATGCATGCCAATATTTTGTTGGCTTTGCTTGCCGCAGCTTGGCACTGCATGCCACTGCTGAGCCTGTTCTCCATTAGGATCCCTAGGTCTTTTCCATCCTAGATTCCCCCAGAGGCTCTCCCCCTAGTGAGTAGATTGCATTCATATTCTTGGTACCCAAATGCATTATTTTACATTTCTCTACATTAAATCTTATTTGCCACTTGTCTGCCCACCCTTTAATTTGTTCAGATCTTCTTGTAAGGTTTCCACATCCTGTGGAGAAATTATTGCCCTGCTTAGCTTGGTATCATCCGCAAATATTAAGATTGAGCTCTTCACCCCGTCCTCCAAGTTGTTTATGAATAAATTGAATAGGATTGGTCCCAAGACAGAACCTTGGGGAACCCCACTTTCTACTCCAGACCATTCTGAGGATTCCCCATTTATCACCACCCTCTGGACTCTCCTTTGTAACCAATTTTCAATCCAGGTACTCACACTTTGATCCATGCCGACAGACCTTAGTTTGTACATTAAGTGTATATGGGGAACTGTATCAAATGCTTTTGCAAAATCTAAATACACCACGTCTACAGGCCTTCTTTTATTTAGATGGCAGCTCACCTCCTCATAGAAGGTTAATAGATTGGTTTGGCATGAGCGATTCTTCATGAAACCGTGCTGATTACTGCTAATGATACCGTTCTCATTACAATAATCTTGTATATAATCCCTTATTATTCCCTCCAAGAGCTTGCATATTATTGATGTTAAGCTAACTGGCCTGTAGTTCCCAGGGAAATATCTTGGTGCTTTTTTATATATTGGTGCTACATTGGCTTTTCTCCAATCAGTTGGTATCATACCAGTCAGTAGACTGTTCTTAAAAATTAGGTACAGTGGTCTGGCAATTTTTTGACTGAGTTCCTTAACCGGTTCCCAACCGGCTACCGCATTTTTACTGCGGCAATGTGGCGCTGTCTCGCGAATCGCCGTATACAAGCGGTGATTCAAGCACGCGCAGCTAGGGGGCGAGATCTCATGCCCGCCGCACTCTGGAGGAATGTGCCCACGGCCTGGGCGGCCCAGATGTCCGCTGGAGAGCAGCTATGACCTACCAGAGGGAAAGAACAGGGAACCGGGGAAGTAAACACGGTGGTTCCCTGTTCTGACAGGCGACATGTAAGATCTACTGATCCCTGTCACTGGGATCAGTTAAATCTCTTATGCCCCTGACAGCCCAGCCCCCACACACCCAGGGAACACCGTTAACCCCTAGATCGCCCCCTGCAGGTTAACCCCTTCACTGCCAATGACATTTACACAGTAATCAATGCATATTTCAATTTCTTATCGCTGTATAAAATGTCATTGGTGTCAAAAAAGTGTCAAAAATGTGCGACATGTCCGCCCCCAATATGAAAGGCCCAATAAAAATCATATCACCGCCATTACTAGAAAAAAAAAAAAGTAAAACATGTCAGAAATTAATTCTCATGGTTTGTAAACGCAACAACTTTTGCGCAAACCAATCAATAAACGCCGATTGCGATTTTTTTTACAAAAAATATGAGCAAGAATATAAATCAGCCAAAACCAAAGAATACATTTTTTTTTTTTTTGATTTTTCTTTTAGCAAAAAGTAAGAAATATTGTTGTTTTTTTTTTTTTTGCAAAATTGTCGCTCTTTTTTTGCTTATAGCGGTGATCATAAATGACGCAGAGTTGACCAAATACCACCAAAAGAAAGCTCTATTTGTGGGAAAAAAAGGACGCAAGTTTCATTTGAGAACAGCGTCGCACGACCGCACAATTGTCAGTTTAAGCGACGCAGTGGCAAAATGCAAAAAGTGCTCTGGTCCTACAGTGGGAAATTCCTCCGGGGGTGAAGTGATTAAGGAGCCTCGGGTGCAAGCCATCTGGTCCAGGTGACTTATGTAACGTTTCGTTTTTCAAGTCTATTCCTAATTTGATCCTCAGTCATGAGGGTGCTTCCTGTGACGTGTTGTGGGGTCCTACATTATAGTTTCGAACACTTGAACCCCCTGTTTCCTTCGTGAATACTGAGGAGAAAAATGAGTTTAACATCTTTGTCATCTCTCCATCCTTGGTAACCAGATTCCCTTCATCATTCTTTATGGGGCCAATATGATCTGACCTCCCTCTCTTACTGTTTATATACTTAAAGAATTTCTTGCGATTCTTTTTACTTTCCTCCGCTATGTGTCTTTCATGTTCTATCTTAACCACCCTGATCGCACCCTTACATTCCTTATTGCATACCTTATAAAGTTGGAGTGCTGACAGAGACCCCTTAGCCTTGTCATTTTTGAAGGCCTTCTCCTCCTTTGCCTTTATACGTGCTTTTATGTCGGAGTTAAGCCACCCTGGTTTTTTATTAGCTCTTCTAAACGTATTTCCTATTGGGATACACTAGCTAATACCTTCGTTTAGTCTGTCCTTGAAGCACTCCCAATTTTCCTCCGCATTCTTTGTTCCTAGAATTTTATCGCAACTAACATCTTCCAGCAAGGAGCGTAGTTTATGGAAGTTGGCTCTCTTAAAATTCAGTGTCTTTGTATTCCCCTTATGTTTCCCATTTGTGTAATTTATACTGAAACAAATTGACCTGTGATTGCTAATTCCTAGATTGCCCCTTACTTCCACGTCTGTGATCAGGTCTGTGTTGTTAGTAATCAGAAGGTCTAAGAAGGCTTTTTTTCTAGTTGGTGCATTTACCATCTGACCCATGAAATTGTCCTGCAGGACATTTAGGAAATGTCGAGCCTTAGCTGAGTGTGCAGTACCTTCCGCACAGTCTATATCTGAAAAATTAAAATCTCCCATTATAATGACACTTCCCATCTTTGGCGCAGTTCCAAACTGTGACAGGAGCTCCGCCTCCCCTTCTTCCCTCTGGTTAGGGGGGCTATAGCATATCCCTAGTATTACTTTCCACTTGGTGTCTTCCTTTTGTAGCTCTACCCAGAAGGATTCAACCTCCTCCCTTGATCCACTAGTAATGTCATCCCTCACATTTACTTGTACGTCATTTTTTATATACAGGCATACCTCTTCCCCTTTTTTGCCCACCCTATCCCTGCAATATAGGGAATAGCCCTGAATGGTAGCTAGCCAATCACAAGAGCTATTAAACCAAGTCTCTGAAATTCCCACAAAATCAAACTCCTCTTCGTACAGTAGCACCTCAAGTTTTCCCATCTTATACGCCAGACTCCTGGCATTAGTGAACAAGCCACATAGTTTTGTCCGAACGCCTACTGGTTTCTTGTTGGGTATTTCTTGGTTGCATACAGGATTTGTTGCACTACTTACCTCAGGTTTAGGTTCTTCATTTGGCCTACCACTGCTGCCCCCAATGCTTCCCTCTGAACTTTGTTTCACTCTGGCTATTTCTAAGTCTAGACCCTCCCCCCCATTGCCTAGTTTAAAAGCCCCTCTAGCTTGCCGGCCATCCTCATTCCCAGCCGGTCTGCACTTTCCCCATTTAGGTGCAGTCCGCCCCTTCTAAAGAGCTCGTAGCCAATTGAGAAATTGACCCAGTTCTCCAGGACTGAGAAGTCAAAATTGTGCTGGAATCGCACCAAAGTAGTACAGGAACCTTTTCCAAAATCATGCTCTGCTGGATTGATGTGAAAGGACACCATTGAAATTAATGTGATTTCCCTGGCCATGCAATTCTGTGTGACTTAAAGCGGTTGTCTACCCAATTTATGGACTTTTACCTACAGGTAAGCCTATAATAATAAGGCTTGCCTGTAGGCAAAATTAATATCCCCTAAACCTGCACGGATTAGGAGATATTCCCTCTCCAAGATGCTTTGATGTTACGGCGCATGCGCCGTGTATGTCCCGGCAAAGGCCCAGCAATAGGGACGGACACTGCCGGGGAGACGGGTCCCGCACGCATGCATGGGAGTGACGTCTCGCGGCTCCAGCCAGTCACAGCGCCGGAGCCGCATGCCCGGAAGCAAGATCCGAAGGAAGATGTCCGCTCCCTCAGAGCAGACCGAGCAGCCCGGTCGGATCTTCATTTCAAGGTAAGCATTTCATAATGAGCTAGTATGCAGTGCATACTAGCTCATTATGCTATTTTTTCTTTTAAATGGGTAGACAACCGCTTTAAGTCACATCTGAAATCGTACTAGTGTTTATGTATTCCAGCAATAAGATTCCTTGGCACGGATTACTTTCACTTCCTGTTCTAACAAGTGAAGGAAAGGCTATGCAATGTGAGGGAAATCCATTCTCAGTTTTCACCAAAACAAATGTCCCCATTGTAGGTTTTCCCTTGCGCAGATTTTGAGTGCAACTTGAAGACGTTGGCTTTGACCAGTAATAATGGACAACTGTTGCACACAAAAGTTGTATTGTAAAACATTCAGGTACAATTTTCATGCAACTCCTGAGGTTTAACATTGAAGTCTATGGCCCTCAAGTTGCATGAAAGTCGGACCAAAGTAGGGTACTAACAACTTTAAAGCGGAGTTCCACCCAAAAGTGTAACTTCCGCTTTTAAAGGAAGGTGACCCCCTGACATGCCACAATTGGCATCTCATTTTTTTGGGTGTGGACCGGGAACCCTGTTTTCACAGGGTCCCATGTCCACTTCCTCTCCTAGAGCCGCAGCTCCGGGAGGAAGTTCCCCTCCCCCCTCTCGGCAACACACATCAAAGGTCCCAGAAGATACGCCCGCCATTCACAAGGTGCAGCGTGACTCGCGCAGTGTGTGTCCGGCTTTCAAAGCCGGGTGCCCACGCTTGTGATGCCGGCGCCGCCGAGCGGAGGGGGAGAAGAGCAAGCCCTCGGGTGACCGCATCGCTGGAGCCAGGGACAGATAAGTGTCCAATTGTTAAAAGTCAGCAGCTGCACTTTTTGTAGCTGCTGACTTTTAACTGGGTGGAACTCAGCTTTAAGTTGTGCACATATGAATGGGAATCATTGGAAAACATGGGGAACAACTTGTCATACAACTTTGATGTCTGAAGTTGCATTATAAGTTGCACAAGTGTGAATGGAGCCGTAAGCTTCATTTTTTTTATTAAAATAGACATTTTATACTTACCTGCTCTGTGTAATTGTTTGGCACAGAGCAGACCAGATCCTCTTATGGGGTTCCCTGCCTCCAGGCCCCTCCTGTTCAGCGAGTACCCCATAGAAAGCTGCTATGGGGGCACTTGGCCAGGCTCCCTCCTGAGCTGCCCCTAGCTCCCTCCTCAGTGCATTTGGCAGCAGCAGAAGCCAATGGCTTTCCCTATAAATCTACCCAGTGAGGAGGAAGACAGTTGTGAGAGCCACTGTTCTTGTGCACATCACTGGTTCGGGACTGGGCTCAAATATGTACATGTGGGGGATCCTGCAGCGCAGAAGGTTTTTTAGAATGTACGAAGGTAAAAAAGCCTTAGGGCTTTAGAACCACTTTAAAATATGGCAGTTTCATTCACTTTATTCTAGCAGGGCAATTAGAAAGGGTGAAATCTCCCACAAATAAAAACCTGACAGGGGTTGGATGAGGCGGCGACATCACACTCTCCCATCTTATCCAATCAGAGAATGTTTTGCATTCATTAAGAAAATGAAAAGCATTCTCTGAATGTTGCCTGTGTTGAGTGGCTGATTTTCACAAGGCATGAAATGAGATGAGTGGAGTAGCAGTGTGTACTTCAGTGATTTTCAGCTTCCAGGGGGATCTCACAGGTATGGTATATACATAGTTACATTGGTCCAAGCTGGCAGCATTGTAACTATGTAAAAATATATCATACCTGGAATTCTTCATTAAAGCGGAGTTCTACCCAAAAGGGGAAGTTCCGCTTTAAGGCCTCCTCCCTGGCTCCGGTTTTTGAAACTGACCGTTTGGGGAGGAGGGGGAGAGCAAGTACCCGATTTTGACAGATACATACTCCCACTTCTGTTCCGGATGCCTTAGGCGACTGGAAGCGGAAGTTCTCCTTCCCCCTCCCTCCAAGTCTTCTGGGACACATCACGGGTCCTAGAAGACTTCGGGACCAGTCACAGAGCGCAGCATTCGCAGTGGGCACCCTCAAGCCATCACAACCGGGTGCCCATAGTAAACATGCCGGCGCCGCAGAGGGAGGACAGAGTGTGAAAACGGCACTGAGTGCACTGCTGGAGCGTGGGACGGGTGAGTGTCTGATTGTTAAAAGTCAGCAGCCACACTTTTTGTACCTGCTGACTTTTAATAAACATAGAAACAAGTGGAACTCCGCTTTAAAGCTGAGTTCCACCCATATAAAAGTCAGCAGCTACAAAAAGTGTAGCTGCTGACTTTTAACAATCGGCCACTCTCCTGTCCCTCGTTCCAGTGATGCGCCCAAGGGCTCGCTCTTCGCCCCCTCCCCTCGACAGCGCCGGCATCACAAGTGTGGACACCGGCTTTGGCTTCAAAGCCGGGCACGCACTGCGTATGCGCGAGTCACGCTGCGGCTTGTGACTGGCTGGCATATCTTCTGGAACCCGTGACGTGTCCCAGAAGATCGCCGAGAGGGAGGGGGTAAGGTGGACTTCCTTTCCGGAGCTGCGGCTCCAGGGGAAGAAGTGGACCTGGGACCCTGTAAAAGCGACTTCAATAGACATCTGTGCATGAAGCCGCACAGATGTCTATCAAGTCAGACCCGAAGTTGCACTGAAATGCGGCTTTGAAATCGTGCGATTTCAGATGAAGTCACATGATTTCAAAGCCGCGTTCAACATGAAGACAGGTGTCCAGACAGATGTCTAATACAACTTTTTCAGAGCCGTCATCTGTCGTCTATGTCCGGTTTACAAGGTAACAGCACCCTTAACCTCTTGCCGCCCACTCTATAGCCAAAAAACAGGTACAGTGCGGCCCTAAATTGTCGGGAGGGCGTCCATGTGATACTTGTGCGCCCCCCTCTGTGATCAGCACGTCTATAAGACTCCTGATCCCTGCCCCTTACCACGTGATCGGCTGTCAGGATGCCGTGTTAGGCATCTATTTACTCGGTGTAACATCATCTTGCATATGTTACAAAAAAATGGGGTAACTGTAACGGAACCAACCCACTCCGCTTGGGTACTTGCATCAGAATACTGCTTGCTCCAGTCTGGACAACAGATATTCAGCCCATATATTGTAAGAACCAGGCAGGACTAGCTCAGTTACAAAGCTAGAACATGGACTGATTTATTGTGCAAGAACACAGCATATATACACACCATGGGAGTACTTTACCCCCTCCCCTCCTGATCGTCTTATCCTAACAATACAAAAAATGGGGTAACTATTGTGTTTTGTTTTAATTCACTAAGACCCCTTTCACACTGAGGCAGTTTTCAGGCATTTTAGCTCTAGAAATAGCGCCTGAAAACTGCCTCCCAAACCACCCCGAGTGCTTTCACACTCAGACTTGCGGGACATTAGGAAAAGTACTACAAGCAGCATCTTTGGGGTGTGTTGGGAGGCTCCCAAAACGCCCCTGCCCATTACAATGAATGGGGAGCGCTTCAGAAACGCATGAAAAGTGCTTCGGAAGCGCCGCAACACGGGAGTATTTAACCACTTCTTTGGGGTTAAAAGCGCCCCGTTAGCGGCCAAAAAGCGCTGCTTAACCAGTTGCCGACTGCCCGTCATGGCTTGACGGCGGCAACTTGGCTCGTTATCGCAAACTGCCTGACAGCGGCTGCGAGATCGCGCATTGTGAGCATGCAGGCACCGCCAGAGGCGCGCTCACTGTGTTTCGGGGAAGCCAGGGAGCGTGTAGGGCAGACTCGATCTCCGCCAGCTACCTGCGATCACCCATGTAAACATGGATCTCCGTTCTGACAGAGGGGGAAGGGCTGTGATCACAGGCTTCCTGTATATGGGAGCTGTGATCACTCTCCTCCCCCAGCCAGCTCAGCCCCCATACAGTTAGAACACACTGAGGGAACACAGTTAACCCTTAGAGCGCCCCCTCCAGGCTAACCCCTTCACTGCCAATGACATTTACACAGTAATCAGTGCATTTTCATAGCACTGATCGCTGTATAAATGCCAATGGTCCCAAAAAAGTGTCAAAATGGTCCGACATGTCCGATATATATTTTTTTTTTTTTTTTTTTTGGGGGGGGGGGATTTGTATTTTAGCAAAAAGTAAGAAACATTGTTTTTTTTGCAAAATTGTCTCTCTTCTTTTGTTCACAGCAGTGATCAGAAATGACGCAGAGCAGATCAAATACCACCAAAAGAAAGCTCTATTTGTGGGGAAAAAAAAGGACACAAATTTTGTTTGGGTACAGCATTGCATGACTGTGCAATTGTCAGTTAAAGTGACGCAGTGCCAAATCGCAAAAAGTGCTCTGGTCCTAAAGTGGGAAATCCTTCCGGTCCCTACGTGGTTAAACAGCGGTAAAGCACCACTAAAATGAGCAGCACTTTACCGCGGCCGCAGTGTGAAAGGGGTCTAAAGCATATTTTTTCCCAAAAAAATGGGTTTGCACAACCACTGCGCAAATACTGTGTGACATAAAAAAAAGTGCAACGATCGCCATTTTACGCCCTAGGGCAGTGATGGCGAACCTTGGCACCCCAGATGTTTTGGAACAACATTTTCCAAGATGCTCATGCACTCTGCAGTGTAGATGAGCATCATGGGAAATGTAGTTCCAAAACATCTGGGGTGCCAAGGTTCACCATTACTGCCCTAGGGTCTCTGCTTAAAAAAAAAAAATGTATAATGTTTGGGGGTTCTAAGTATTTTTCTAACAAAAATAAAAATACGGATTTAACCACTTGCTGACCACAATACATATATATACTGTACGTTGCGGTTTGCAAGTGGTTTAGCAGGTTTATGGCTGAAGATATTAGCAATAACCACGGTACAATTTTTTTCAGCAGACGGCCAGGTTGCTCATGCAACCGGCCTGGGTAGCCAGTTTCCAAAGCAGTGGAAGGGCGCCACTTGCCGATGCTTCATGGGCTTACCATTCCTGCTGGTTCACTTGAGAAACGATCTGACAGTGCAGCCATCTGGTAGCATAGGCAATCAGAGAGTTTGATCCACTATGGCCTTGGAGGACTGGAGCAACATCATGAGGTCACTTCTGGTCCAGGCTGAAAATAATTCAACGAAAAATCTAAAAAAATTGTATCTTTTATTTTAAAGGTAAAGGAGAGATTTGGGGTCTCTTTGACCCCAGATCTCTTCATAAAGAGGACCTGTCATCCTTATTTCTATTACAACAGATGTTTACATTCCTTGTAATAAGAATAAAAGTGAAAAAAATTATTGAAATGGACAGTGTAAAAAAAAAAAAAAGTAAAATAAATAATAAAAAAAAAAATTTAAAGCACCCCCATCCCTCTGTGCTCGCACGCATTAGCGAACACATACGGAAGTCGAGTGCGCATATGTAAGCGGTATTCAAACCACATATGTGAGGTATTGCGGCAAACGTTAGAGCGAGAGCAATACTTCTAGTGCTAGACCTCCATTGTAGTTCTAAACTGAAAACCTGTAAAGGTGTTAACTGCGTCGCCTATGGAGATTTTTAAGTACCGTAGTTTGTCGCCATTCCATGAGGGTGCGCAATTTTAAAGCGTGACATGTTAGGTATCTATTTACTCAATGCAACATCATCTTTCACGTTATACAAAAATAATTGGGATAAATATTGTGGTTTTTTTTAATTCATTAACGTGCATTTTATTAAAAAAAAAAAAAAAAAAGTGTTTTCAAAACTGCTGCACAAATACTGCGTGCCATAAAAAATTGCAACAATCGCCATTTTATTCTGTAGGGTCTCTGCTAAAAAATTTTTTTTTAAAAATGCATGTTTGGGGTTTCTAAGTAATTTTCAAGCAAAAAAATAAATAAAATAATGATGATTCTTACACGTAGGAAAGAAATGCCAGAAATGGCCTGGGTGGCAAGGGGTTAACCGCTTCAATACTGGGCACTTTCACCCCCTTCCTTCCCAGACCAATTTTTAGCTTTCTGTGCTCTTGCACTTTCAATGAGAATTGCGCGGTCATGCTACACTGTACCCATATAAAATTCTTATCATTTTGTTCACACAAATAGAGCTTTCTTTTGGTGGTATTTAATCACCACTGCATTTTTTATTTTTTGCGATATAGGCGAAAAAAGAGCGAAAAATCTGAAAAAAAAAACCCAATATTTCTACTTTCTGTTTTAAAAGAAATTTAATAAAATCAAATTTTGTCATAAATGTATTCTGCTACATGTCTTCGGTAAGAAAAAAATCCAAATAAGTGTATAATAATTGGTTTGTGTGTGCAGATGATCATTGGGACAGATGACTTTACTGGGCCATATGTGGGCCAGGTGTTTTTATTGTGTGGGGACATGTGTGACACTGTGTGGGGACACTGTGGGGGGGGGCAAGTCTGGGGACATGTGTGACACTGTGTGGGGACACTGTGGG
>BLSH010509402.1:6414-23660 GCA_018402905.1 Glandirana rugosa
CGAAGACTCAGGACACATACTAAATGAAGACGGGTGTGAAGGATATCTACCGGTATTAGGGTGCGGACGAGTAATCCAAGCCGTATCGTCGGAGAAACAAGGTATCGTTGTCCTTTGCTTCTATTTGCTACCTGCTCTACAACGCCCTAACGATCCCGACTGCAGGTGTTATCCTTTACTGCGTCGGGGCCGTATGTGGGACGTAAAAAGGCCGTCTGAGTTCCGGACGGCCTTTTACGCCGATAAGACTCGTACGCGCCCTAATGCAGTGATCTTTTTTATGTAACTATGGTCACTTAGCTATCTGTAGTAATATGTTGGTTAATTTGATACATTTCCTTCAGTAGATATTCCACAATATGTACATAAACTTCATGGGTGCCAATAATGGTGAGCAGGACTGTAACCCATGACTGCAAGATGAATAAATATTGATGTTTCTAAGAGTGCCTACCTTCGTCCTTTCACTGGTATCAATGTATTTTTTCTAGTGACGTAATCCCGCGCATGCTCAGAATAGCCGCATTTTCCGGCAGGCCTTGAGTCTGCCGGAAAAATGCAGGGTGTATGCCGGGGCTGCGTCATTTCCTATTGTGGACGTCAGCCCTAGCAATCCCGCAACATCTCGTCCATCGTTTATCTTCGTTTCCTGTTGCTATGGAACAAAGAGGCTGCTATGCCGAACCTAATGAGCAGGCGTGGGATTATGGCCATCTATAGGAAGTGTGGGCAGAAGTAAATCATACACAGGACTCAGAAGCCCACACTTACAATGGCACCGGCGATCAGCAGGGACAGAGCAATCTCAAACATCTATTTTACACAGTAAGATAAATACAATTTACATATAAATATGGCGGTCTGTATTCTAATAGGTCAAGGAATACATTAATTCAATTAGTTGGGATTGTTAAGGAGAGCATACAACCGCTTTAAAAGCCCAAAGAATCCATGATAAAGTATTTAATCATTTGCAGCCAAGTTAAAGCAAGGTTTACACTAAATGCAAGGTTCATTTATCTGGCAGTCCTCATCCTCTGGTGACCAAACATTGCAAGGAAAAAAAATACTCACCTTGAGGCGCATGCGCGGAGCGCCAGATGATGGAAGCTTAGTCCAAGAGCTCCATCCTGCTCTGGCTGATTGGTGCTCCCAGTAATGAGTGGCATTGTCAAACACTCACCCACTCAGTGGCCGGACAGTGGGGACATCTCCCGGGTCCCGCGTATTTTGGCGGGGACAGCCCGGTGGAACCTGCGTTCTCAGTTCACCACAGACCCAGACCCTGCTGAGGGATCCAAGATTGTGGCAGAATGGCAGCTCCATGAGGCAATTCAGCCTAGGGACAATGTGGCTGCATCCTGGTGGGATCCTCAGCAGCTGGAGGTATGTGAGGGAACCCCTGTGCATTCACCCTTTCTGGGACCCACATCCTCAGCATCCACAGAGTACCTGATCAATCAAACACTAGATGAGCTGCTATTAACTTCCATGGAGGCTTCCTCACCGAGGCCAAAAGCTCCCTTCATGGCATAGCCCTTCTTCCCTCACAACTTCAGGGCACAACATTCATTTTCACTAAATTTGCAGAGATGCTGGACCGTGGCTTGTCTCACACAGCTGCCAAGATCACATCTGGCATTAAAGCTGATATCCAAGGGGGGCGTGGCCTGACTTCCGGGATGTGAGCAGCAGAAATCCGGAGCTCCGTACTGCACAATCATCCTGACAGATCCTGAACAGCTTTCTTGCTTACGACGGTACTGATTGACTGCTGAAGCCTCCCTGCATCTAGTGATGGTGAAAATTGGGCCCAGCATGCCGCCTACGTCCACGGAGAGACCTTCTAATTTAGCACATGGGGCCGGCCAAGATGGCGCCGGCGCCACGCGAGCCTCACAGCAGCAGTCGCAGGATGGGGACCCAGAGCCTTGGGCTGAGGGAGAGACAGAGTGGATGGAGGGGACAGATCCACTGGCGTGCCAGGTCCCTCCACCGACAAAGGGCATGGTAGTGGAAGTGGTGAGTGAACCTTCCCTGGCAGATATTATGGCGGCCATTAAGTCATCACATGCATCAATTACTACACAGATAGACACCATCCGCATAGACTTTGCATTATTGAAGGAGGATGTGCACAAGATCCGGCACAGGGTGTCTAATGCTGAGCAGCGGATCAGTGGCATAGAAGACGACCTGAGCCCCCTCATGATATCAGTTAGAGACATGGCGGCGGACCACAGGTCCCAGGAGGCCAAGCTGGGACACATAGAAGATCACCTCTGCAGGAACAATTTGTGATTCCTGGGTTTCCCGGAGGGCTCGGAAGAGAAGCAGCCTGAGGAGTTTCTATTGACATGGCTGACACAAACTTTTGGCGGGAAAGGATTCTCCAACATGTTTGCTATTGAGAGAGCTCACCGCGTGCCCTTACAGGCTCCCCCTCCTGGCCGGCAGCCCAGGCCCATGCTGGCCCAGTTCCTTTACATTAAAGATAAAGAACTCATCCTGAGGCATGCTAGGAACCTGTCGGATATTATGTATAACGGTAACCATATAGCCATTTTTCCAGACTTTTCGGCAGCCACGCAGAAACAGAGGGCGGCCTTCCTAAATATCAAGCAAAGGATGAGAGAACACAACCTACCATATGGCATGCTTTATCCAGCGAAGCTTCGAGTTGTCCACAAAGGAAAGACTAATTTCTTCCTCTCCCCCAGAGAGGCAGATGCATGGCTGGACTCCCTGGGCAATGCCTGAAGTGGATGCATTGCTCTCTCACCTGACATTTGGAAATGCAAGATCTCAGCTACAGTGAAGGGCATTAATACCTAAGCCTCTTGAGCCATATTTTGTTTGTCCCTGTTTGTTTGAATTATGGATGGTTGGCGAATATATGCTGAACTATGGTGTGGTAAGTGGGGGCTCCCTTACAGGCCCCGCCTCCTCCCCCAACTTTCCCTCCTCGCCTGAATCACAGGAGGGCTCTCCTTGTTGGGGTGTGACTGGTTCTGAGTAAGTTCTTGGTTATAGGGGCAAAAACCTGCAAAATGTTGGGGTTTGCGGGTAGGGTGGGGGGGTGGAATTGGTTCGTAAAGGTGCTGATGTTCGCACCTACAGAGTAAGTGACTGGCTGGGTAACACTTCTTGGTTGGTTGACCTGTTGTCACCTATTTTTTTCACCGTATTGAACTACTTAAACCATCGGATTTCCAACTTCTTTGACTGGCGGCCTATGAATACTGCTGGGTTTCATTGGCTAGTACTGCAACCTGCAACATTGCCTGTTACTTGTTCTGCACACCTAGGGCCTGATGGCCTAAATCTCTTTCTTGATGGGGATCATGGGATCTAATGTAAGGACTCTTAATGTTTTCTCCTGGAATGTTAGGGGTATGAATGCTAAGATCAAGAGAGCTCTGGTATTCAAATACATTCTAAGGTATAAACCCCAGGTAATTATGTTGCAGGAAACACATTTAACAGGGTCTAGGATATTAGCTCTTAAAAGGGCACATATTGGTCATGCTTACCACTCTATGTACTCCAATTATGCAAGGGGGGTATCAATTCTTATAGCTAAATCTCTTCCATGAATCCCTAAGGGTATTATCACTGACCCATATGGTAGATATGCAGTAGCAGTTATATTGATAGATAATATGCCGTATACCCTTGTGTCGATATACATGCCGTCCCCCTTTGTAGGAGCAACAATGGAAGGTGTGATGGTTAAAATTCTTGAAGTGGCGGAGGGCCCTATTATATTAGCAGGTGAGCTGAACACGGTACTTTCTCCTGATTTGGACCGCTTACACGCCACCACTAAATGCAGTGCCCCCCTGTCAACCCTGTTGCCTCAATACGATTTGGTGGAGGCCTGAAGGTGGAAGCACCCAGAGGCTAAGGAATATTCCTGCTTTTCCTCCACATACGGCACCTTGTCAAGAATTGATATGTGCTGTATATCTAGGGGGGTGCTGCATAGGGTGCTGGATATACGATACCTACCTAGAGCGGCCTCAGACCACTCGCGGTTACTGCTCACTTTTATCCTGGGCCAGTCGCCTGGACATAGGGTGTGGCGACTGAGCCCACTGTGGTTACAGGAAGAATGCTTTGCTGGCCAAACGGCCTCCGCCATCAAATCATTCTGGGAGGAGAATGGGGAGGAGGTTCCCTTGCATATTACATGGGATGCATTTAAGGCTACCCTTAGGGGCTCTATTGCTAAAACAATTAAGAATTTGAGAGCAGACAGAGACTGTAAAATTAGAGAGGCGGAGCAGGCAGTGACAACCGCAGAGGCGGAGTACATTAGAAGTCCATCCTCAGATAACTTCAGGAATTGGCGTACACTTGCACAACAACTAGACTTGACCCTGATAGAGAAAACTCAAAAAAAATTGCTATACCAATCGCAGAGAATTTTTGAATATGGGGATAAGAATAGTAAATTGTTGGCTTACTTGGCTCACTCTCAACACCTCTCTACGTCTATTCCCTGCGTTTATGATGACAAAGGGACTCTCTGTAAATCCCTGGAGGACATAGCGAGGGCTTTTGTGCAGTTTTACTCCTCCCTCTACACCTCACATGTGGAGTGTGGGGAGGAGGAAATCCTAACCTATCTTGAAAACATCCCTATGCGTATGTTGACCCGGGAGGCATTGGGAGAACTGGATCTCCCCATTACAGCACAGGAGATAGAGGCAGCAATGCACTCACTTACACCTAACAAAACGCCGGGTCCTGATGGCTATCCTATGGAGTGGTATTACACGTATCATGAGTTCTTTGCACAGAAACTATTGGAGGTATATAGGGAGGCCTTTGATAGGGGGTCACTTCCCGAGTCCCTTAGGGAGGCTTTGATCGTATTGATCCCTAAACCTCATAAGGATCATTCCCTATGCGAGTCATATAGGCCGATATCATTGATCAATGTGGACGGAAAAATCCTAGCCAAATTATCAGCTAAAAGATTGAATAAAATAATATCCTCCCTTATTTACCAGGATCAGACGGGCTTCATACCGATGCGCTCCACCGCCATTAATCTTAGACGACTATTTACTATTCTCCAGACGGAGGGACCAGTGACAGATACCAGGGTTGTGGTGTCCCTGGACGCACATAAGGCCTTCGATTCTGTTGAATGGCCTTATTTGCTAGCGCTCCTTAGAAGGATGGGTTTTGGGCCTAACTTTGTAACTTGGGTAAGGTTGTTGTACGCGAACCCTGTGGCCCACATCAGGGTTAACCATATTATTACTGAACAGTTCAAGATAGAGCAGGGCACGCGGCAGGGGTGCCCGCTTTCGCCCCTGCTGTTTGCCCTTGCCATTGAACCATTAGCAGTGAAGTTGAGAGCGGAGGAGGGGGTGGGGGGTTGTCGGATAAACTCCTTGGAGGAGAAAACCTCCTTGTATGCGGACGATATGCTTCTGTATCTGTCTGATGCAGGGAGGTCCCTGGTTAGGGCAATGGACCTTATCACAGAGTTCGGATCTTGTTCTGGGTTCAAGGTGAACTGGAACAAGTCCGTACTCTTTACGTTTGATCCCCAGTATACCCCATCGATGCCCTCGGATATCCCCTTACAGTTAGTGTCCAAATGCAGGTATTTGGGTATAGAGGTCCAGCTGCCCCTAGATAAATATATAGAAAATAATTTGACCCCTTTAATCACCAAAATGAAGCGAGATTTGCAGACATGGGCAAAGCTCCCCCCTGAACCTCATGGGTCGTATAGCTATCCTTAAAATGATCTACCTGCCACGCTTCCTCTATGTGTTCTGGCATGCCCCTGTATATCTTCCAAAGGCTCTTTTTAAGGAAATCAACTCCATAATTTTGTCATTTCTATGGGGGGATAGATCACCCAGGATCTCTTTTGAAACGCTACAGTTACCTAAACAAGCCGGAGGGCTGGCTCTACCAAACCTCCATACTTACTACCTTGCTTCGCAGTTGACTCATATTCATTGGTGGTTTTTTCCTGATGCTGAAATAGCGTCGGTAGCCACTCAGGCAGTGGTGATAGGGTCCTATGAGGCCCTGATCAATGTTTTGTATAGAAATGGCCCGTACCCCCAAAGGGGGGCAGAACTGATTAAATTAGCTTATAAGATCTTTCATATTTGTAATAATAAGACAGGAGGATCATCACTTAATACATCTCCTAACACTCCCCTCTGGTGTAATGCTCAGCTGAGGGAAATATACAAAATTCCAGATGCTAAGTACTGGTTGAACTATGGTATTAAGTATGCCCATCAGCTGTTTACTGATGGGGTGCTTAAACCGTTTCAAGATATCCACCTAGAATATAGTCCCGAACCAGTTTTTCTACCGATATCTCCAGCTGCGGCATGCTGTGGCGACACAGTTTGGCCTGCGTGAGGTGTCCCTCACCCCCACCGCACTGGAGAGGTTGATGTTTGAGGAGGATCATACAAAACTCATTTCCAGATACTATCTCCTACTGCTGACTTCTACCTCCACAAGGGTGGAAAAAATAGCAACTCAATGGAAAAAAGACATCCCAGATTTGGATGAGGAGTCGTGGTCAGAGATACTTGGAAATACGTTGCCCACAATAATATCCACTAGGGACAAATTAACTCAATTTTACTATCTTCATAGAGTTTATTATACGCCCTCACGATTATATAAAATGAGCAGGGGGGAATCGCCTGACTGCCAACGTTGCCGTTTGTTGGAGGGCGACTTCTTTCATATGATTTGGCAGTGCCATAAGGTGAAACACTTCTGGAGAGAAATTCTGGACTTACTAGAAGACAAATTGGCGCTACCGAATATATATTCCCCGGCTAGATGCTTATTTGGTCACTTTGGGGAGGAAGAGATCACTAATTCCAATAAGACCCTTTTACGAATAGTATTCTTTTATGCCAAAAAAGCTATAGCCGTTAGGTGGAAGGATGAACCCCCCCCTTCAATACAAATGTGGTTGGATATGATTAAAAAAGCTTTGCCACCGATAAAATTGACATATATTGCAAGGGGTTGCCCAAAAAAGTATGGGAAGGTTTGGGGGGGGGGCTGGATTGATTCAGTAGCGGGGGAGCTGGGAGTGTGAAATTCATTGATTTATACACCTAGAGGGCAGCACTGGGAGATAGCTACCACTAAAGCGTTTGCTCTGCAGCCTAGGTTCATGTGCCTTCTTCTCCTTTGTCTCCTTATTGTATCTTTATCAAGTTCATATCATTAATATGAACGCAAATACGCCAAAGTAGTAAAATGTGTGCTTTATTGAAGATTTGAAGTAATAGCGGAAATAACAGACAATGCACGTACATATATGTATTGAATACGAAATGTATGTAACTATACCTTTGAAGTTGATTGTGAACATCTTATGTATGTATGTGTGGAAAATAAATAAAAATTTACCCTTTAAAAAAAAAAAAAGCTGATATCCAAACCCTTGGCTCACATATAGAAATTATTGAGACCAAAATGGATGCCACAGTGGCAAGGGCTAACCATAACACGGATTGTATACAGGATCTACACAACCAGATTGAAGTTGTTATGGCTAAAATTAATAACCTTGAAAATAGGTCTAGAAGGTACAACTTTAGGATCAGGGGTTTATCCAAAACCATTACAGATATACCTGATGCAGTGAACTCTCTCATTAAGGAACTAATCCCAGACATACAGTATTTCACAAAAGTGAGTACACACTTCACATTTTAGTAAATATTTTATTTTACCTTTTCATGTGACAACACTGAAGAAATGAGTCTTTGCTACAATGTAAAGTAGTGAGTGTACAGCTTGTATAACAGTGTAAATTTGCTGTCCCCTCAAAATAACTCAACACACGGCCATTAATATCTAAACTGCTGACAACAAAAGTGAGTACACCCCCTAAGTGAAAATGTCCAAATTATGCCCAATTAGCCATTCTCCCTTTCCGGTATCATGTAACTTGTTAGTGTTACAAGGTCTCAGGTGTGAATTGGCAGCAGGTGTGTTAAATTTGGTGTTATCGCTCTCACTCTCTCATACTGGTCACTGGAAGTTCAACATGGCACCTCATATCAAAGAACTCTCTGAGGATCTAAAAAAAAGAATTGTTGCTATACATAAAGATGGCCTAGGCTATAAGAAGATTGCCAAGACCCTGAAACTGAGCTGCAGCATGGTGGCCAAGACCATACAGCGGTTTAACAGGACAGATTCCACTCAGGACAGGCATCACCATGGTAACCAAAGGAGTTGAGTGCACGTGCTCAGCATCATGTCCAGAGTTTGTCTTTGGGAATTGGACATATGAGTGCTGCCAGCATTGCTGCAGAAGTTGAAGGGGTGGGGGTCAGCCTGTCAGTGCTCAGACCATACACCGCACACTGCATCAAAGTGGTCTGCATGGCTTTCATCCCAGAAGAAAGCCTCTTCTAAAGACGATGAACAAGAAAGCCTGCAAACAGGTTGCTAAAGACAAGCAGGCTAAGGACATGGATTACTGGAACCGTGTCCTGTGGTCTGATGAGACCAAAATAAACGTATTTGGTTCAGATTGTGTCAAGCATGTGTGGCGGCAACCAGGTGAGGAGTACAAAGACAAGTGTTTCTTGCCTACACTCAAGCATGGTGGTGGAAGTGTCATGGTCTGGGGCTGCATGAGTGCTGCCGACACGGGGGAGCTACAGTTCATTGATGGAACCATGAATGCCAACATGTTCTGCGACATACTGAAGCAGAGCATTATCTCCTTCCTTCGGAGACTGAGCCTCAGGGCAGTATTCCAACATGATCCAAGCATGTCAGCAGACAAACCCTATTGAGCATCTGTTGGGCATCCTCAAACATAAGGTCAAGGAGTGCAAGGTCTCTAACATCCACCAGCTCTGTGATGTCATCATGGAGGAGTAGAAGAGGACTCCACTGGCAACCTGTGAAGCTCTGGAGAACTCCATGCCCAAGAGGGTTAAGGCAGTGCTGGAAAATAATGGAGGCCACACATAATATTGACACTTTGGGCCCAATTTGGACATTTTAATTTAGGGGTGTATTCACTTTTGTTGCCGGGGGTTTAGACATTAATGGCTGTGTGTTGAGTTATTTTGAGGGGACAGCACATTTTTACACTGTTATACAAACTGTACACTCACTACTTTACATTATAGCAAAGTGTCATGTCTTCAGTGTTGTCACATGAAAAGATATAATAAAATATTTACAAAAATGTGAGGCGTGTACTCACTTTTGTGAGATACTGTATGTCCTCATAAGCTGGAACTGGACTGAGCCCACAGGGCCCTTGGACAACCGTGCTCAGATGGACGTCCTCAAGATATCGTTGTCAAACCACGTTTCTATCTAGTTAAGGAAGAAGTGATGAAAAAGGCTCGCTTTCCCCCACAACTTCACCTGCGGGGTCACCCCATGCAGATTTTTGATGACATCTCCCCTTCAACAATTCAGAGGAGTCTCTGAAACCCCGTATTTCAGCCCTAATGTAGAAGAGCATCAAATATTGGTGGCTATTTCCTTTCAGCCTTAAAGCAGAGTTCCATCCAGTTAAAAGTCAGCAGCTACAAAAAGTTAAGTCCATTTTTTTACAATTGGACACTCAACTGTCCCAGGCTCCAGCGATGTGTTCGCCCGAGGGCTCGCTCTTCTCCCCCTCCCCTCAGCGGTGCCAGCATCACAAGTTTGGGTGAGATGCGCTGCGCCTTGTGAATGGCCAGCGTATCTTTTGGGACCTGTGCCGTGTCCCAGAAGATCGGCGAGAGGGAGGGGGGAAGGTGAACTTCCGGGACCTGGGAGCCTGTGAAAACAGGGTCCCTGTTCCCCCCCGCAAAAAAATTGTGGCATGTAAAGGGGTCACCTTCCTTTAAAGTGGAAGTTCCACGCAGCTCAACGCAGGGCTGGATAAAACTCTTCCTTTGGGTGGGGGCCTCATCCGTCCAACCAAGCAGAGTCTCTGTGTAGAAAGACAGATTTTCCAACAGGGGTTGGTGGACATCTGGAGAGAGGTGAACCCAACTATGAAGGACTATACACACTTCTCCAGTCCTCACAACTCCTTTGCTAGAATTGACCATATCTTTATCTCGACAACCAATTGGTGACAAAGTCCTATATCAGAGACTCGGCTTGGTCAGACCATTCAATAGTATTCTTGATAATCCGACAATCATTAGGTCAGAAAGGAGGAGGTAGTTGGAAGTTGAATGCACCCATCCTAAATAACCCATACACGTGTGTGAGTTTGAAAAGTATATTCAGGAATATTTCCATCTGAATGATGTAGAAAAAATCTCCTCAACCACTTTGTGGGCGGCCCATAAGGTCACTATTAGAAGTTCATTCAGATGACATTGAGACTGCAAAGGGCTCATCGGGTGGACGTTGAAAAACTAGAACAAGAGTTTCTAAATAAGTAGCAGTGGAAAAATTAGACGCTGCACGCACAAATATAAATTAAGCTCTTACCACTATGGTGGAAAAAAGATTGCGATGGAGTGGTGCTCGTTTTTATCTTCAAAGAGATAAAATGAGTTCTATTTTGGCAGCCAGATTGACACCTAGACCGAGAACCCATGCTTTACCTAAAATTAAACTTAAGGGTGCCAGTCTATTGCAAAATCCCCGATGTATCATGGAAGCTTTCCATGAATTCTACAAGAAGCTATATAGTGCTGAAAATGGGGATACGGGGCATCCCCCTGGATTCTTTTCTTAACCCAATTCAAATCCCTAAACTCGAGGATCGTCATAGAGATAGCTTGGAACCACCCATTTCCACTGAGGAAGTCTCTCTAAAGAGCCAATCCGCTCCGGGGCAGATGTTTTTTCTGTCCTGTACTACAAGCATTTCACTACTACACTGGCCCCTTACTCAGCCCGATTTTTTAATGAGTTACGTAAGGGAGCTAAGCTAGATAAGACATTAAACTCGCCTGTTATCATGGTGATTCCCAAACCGGTTAAGGACCCAAGTGCAGTCACCAATTACCGCCCCATATCTTTGATAAACAATGATCTCACGGTTCTGACAAAAATCCTAGCTGGCCATTTATCCTCCTTCATTGGCCTCTATATCTACAGAGACCAAGTCGGTTTCATAGCAGGTAGACAAAGTCCCGACCAAATCAGAATAGCGATTGATATTATTTCCCTTTTGAAGTTAAATTGGGATGGTGGCTGTCCTCAGGCAGGGCTTCTTTCTCTGGATCTCCAGAAGGCATTCAATTCTTGATGCTGGGGATTTGGTCACAGCTTCATGAATGTGGTAGGGGCTCTCTATTCAAACCCTGAAGCGAAGGTACGGCTGCAGGGATACTACTCAGAATCTTTTCCGATCTTCAAGGGTAAAAGACAAGGCTGTCCCTTATCCCTATTAATCTTTTCTTTAGTCATTGAAACATTAGCTATTGCAATCAGAGAACACCCAGATATACACGGGGTACAATGTGGCATGCAAATACACAAATGTGCTCTCTTTGCAGATAATATCCTATTATTCATCACTTCTCCTTTGATTTCTCTTCCCAACATCTGTAGATTGTTAGATAGCTTTGGTACGGTCCTGGACCTTCAAGTTAACTTCACAAAATCTTTGGCGTTAAACATATATTTACCATAACCCCTAACCACGCGGTTGAAGGAGTCCTTAAAGTATGCATGGAGCAATACGGTAATTCCCTATCTTGGGGTCAATATGGCAGCCTCTGTGGGTCGTCTTTCCTGCCATGTACTGTAAACTAATAGAGGAACTCAAACACTGGGCTAAATTGGAGCTTTCTTGGATAGGTAGAGTTAACGCTGTTAAGATGACTCTGCTGCTCCGCATCCTCTACCTGTTTAGATCCATTCCAATTGTTAAAGACCAACTGAGGAGATTTGAGTCCAAAATGATCAACTTTATTTGGGGGCAAAGGGTCACAGAGTTGCCAGGGGTACTATCAAGCAGCCCAATTGACTCAAATTTCGACAGCTTATCTGGACTGGGTGCGCATTGAACGGCAGGCAGTTCCCCATTATACATTGGACTTTCTACTATGGTGTTCCCCCAAAACCAGGCCTGCGATTTTGGCTCTGACACTCTCCCATTCCCTTGTACTCTGGGACACACTCAGGTCCAATCCACAACTGGTTTCTGACAGCGCCCATTATCCCTCCTTTTTCCTCCAGGACTAGACATAAAGGCCTTTAAATAGTGGCTGGACAAAGGGATTTATAGGATCAGCCACTTTGTCAATCCCACAGGCCCACTCAATATGGCATATTGTGTTAGCAAATTAGAGATGTTCATACCAGAAAAATTCAGGTCCCGCCAAATCTCTCATTTTCTCCACAAAATATGGACTACAAAACCTAGCCCTAGAGCTGATTATGAGATTTGGGGTGGATAAGCCATGGAGCAAAAGGGGGAATCTCAGTGATCTATAAGTCACTGACTAAGGCAGACACAAAATCCCTCTATATGCTGGAATGAGAAAGGAATTTGGGACAGGACTGGAGTATGGAAGATTGGTATAGGGGTCGGACTGTGCTTTTTTTTAGGGGATTCTAAACACAGCATTAGTGGAAGCAAATTTGAAGGTGATGATGAGATGGTACCTTGTTCCATCCAAGCTAGCCAAAATGTACCCTTCTTCATCACCTCTCTGCTTCTGGAATTGTGGCCATGTGGGCTCAATGATGCGTATGTGGTGGAATTGTCCCAAGATTAGGGGATTTTGGAATAAGATCTTCCACATGCTTCGTAAAATCATGGGTCTTCCAAATTCAGAAATCACCACATACAGCACTACTTAATTTCCCTATCACTACTGCCTCTAAATCCACCCGATGCATTGCTATGTTTATCTTTATTGGGGCTAAATTAACCATAGTCCAAGCTTGGAAACAGCCATATGTTTCATTCAGGATGGCAAAAAGGAAAATCTCCTGGATCATGGCATAAGAAAAAATGGGAAGCACTTTATTGGATACATCTAAGACGTTTGGGAGCCCTGGGAACAATAAATGCAGATAACCCTTATTCCTTAATACAGTCTATCCCCTTCTCAACTGGGTGAGATTCGTTCAGTCACTACTTTCCTTTCCTGTTGCCTCTTCTTCTTTTCTACCTTTCTTTTTCCTTTCTATCACTTATCCTTGATCTTGTATTTCCTCTGTTTCTTCTTCAGGTCTCTTGTGTGTAATTCTACCACTAGACTTGTTGGTTTTAGGTTTTGCAGGTATTTATGTGGGCTGAACTGCTTTATCATTTTGGGGCACAGCACCGGGACTCCCCCATTAAAATTTCTGTTAACCATTAACTATTGATATCCCCTAGGTGGGATTCAAATACGCAACTCTAGTTTTTACAGTTCTCTTTCCTAGCTGTGAATTTCAGTCTCCAAATAAATGAAGGTCCAGACTTCTGCATTCGTCTGATATAAGTTTACTGAAAACACTATATAACAATGTGCATAGCATCACATCATAGTAGATGTGATGAAGGGGAGGGAGTGTGATACAGTTTTTATAGACATACTCACAATACAATACAAGTTAATGCAGGGCACAAATCCAAACTTAAAAGCAAACAAAGCATTTGGGACTAATTATTGCAAAAAACAGCATATGTGACATTTGGCCATAACTATTGGTCGCTTAAAGGTTACTTGTCAAACTTATCATAATATGTCAAACTATGGTAATTAAAATAAGATGCTGTTAGAGGGAATTTTTGGTAACAAAACAGATTTCTCAGAAATGATCTCAAACTACAAGATTGTTCTGCCAGGATTATCTGGCACTCGGGTGAGGGTCATCTTGACAGAAAACAGGATACAAGTTGCGAAATTGCTCATACAATGTATAATGGCTCAGAACATTCCAAAAGAGAATAAGTTCGTATTTGAAGAAAATAACTTTTCCAAAGGGGAACTTCACGTTGCTTTCTTTTCTGAAGAAATATCATTCTGACTCCATTTTAATTCTCCTCCTCACAGTCCCTCCTTTTGTTGGAGGCATTAGACATCAGGCTTCCTCAGCATCTTTAGGGAGGCATTAGACATCAGGCTTCCTCAGCATCTTTAGGGTGGTCCTCAGATAAACGAGTCACCATCTCATATGCAGTCATCACGCATGCCCTTTGAGGCTCAAAAGGACGAGTATTAGTACAAGCATTTGTGATTATTTTCATGCAACATTTAAACAAAGCAGGGAAGCATTTAACTAAAATAATGATGAATACAATGAATCCAAAAATATAAAGGATTCCATGCAATATACCAGAAAACCAACCTCCAATATCTGAAAACCAGTTGAGCGGATTGAGCCACAAGATCCAGCTCTCCCAGCTTCCTTCAACCCAAGCGGTTTCAGTATGTTCTTTGTGGAAATCTAACTTTAATTTCTGCACCCTTTTCACATGGGAAATGATGGCATCTTCAGCTTTAGTATAATTTCCGATGTAGTTGCAGCAAGCTGTTCCCACTATGGTACACATTCCTCCTTGGCTTGCAGTGAGATAATCCAGCACCAGTCAGTGCTGCAAAATCTCCTTTTTTATCATTTTAACTCAGTGGCCAGAATTACAAGATTCTTATCATATAGGGCTGTGATATTATCCATTAGTTCTGCTAGATCAATGATGAAACTGAAAGACTTCTTAATACAGCACCTGTTACAAACCCAGGGTATAGAAAATAATGGTTTAATTGCATTATCATGAGATTCTACACCCTCGATTCCATTGCTTTCTTGAGACTCGGCTATTACCATGCCTCCATTTGTTTCATCATTATCACTAGCCTCCTTTCGATCATCATCTGCTTCATCACCCTCACTGGTCTGAGTATCTTCCTCCATATCAGTGTTGGTCTGACCAGAGAAGTCTCTTTTGGGTATTATATGAGCAGGGACTTTATGCAATTGGGTTGCATTAAACTCCTCATCATCCATATACCAGGTAGCAGGTATAATTCTCCCAAAATAACAAACACCCACCACATTTAATGGGATCCAGCTATAAGCTTTCTTTCCACAGATAAATTAAAAACCTGGGGGGGCAGAACATGCTTTCTTAAATTTATATCCTTGTAAGCACATCAACAGCTTCAAATTGTTTTGCCTTGAGTGCTGACGCTGTGTTAAATTATGTAATTCCTGATACCGGATCGTGCTCCAAGCAGTGTCCGTGCCCTCAAACCAGTTCCTGATTTGTGCCTGGTCCATACAGTTAGAACTGCCTACATTCCGTGTGGGGCTAGGGTAGCCCTGTGCAATTTGCTCTGGTGTATAAATCCGAGTAAAGTTAATACATACTGCCAGCGGCTGCATAGGTACATTGGTAAACAACAAAAGTGAAATAGATCTGTCAGTCATTTGCACACTAACATCACCAAAGTGAGCACTGTCCTCTATTTCCCTCAAGTTAGTTGGAACCCCAGTAGTGGAATAGTTTGATGCGAGATAGGTGCATGTGTGCATATCCAGCATTTACTAATGTTCAGTTTCTTTGCTGCTTGTAAATGCATAGATATAAAATAATTATAAAAGGGTTCAGAAAACTTTGCATGATACGTTTCTATTCCTCTTCGTATGTGGTTCGGGGCCTGATTCGGTAAGTACAATCTCCTCAGATATCATAGTAATTTTGTTTCTCCCGGAGACTTCACACACCTTACCTTCCTGCGTGGCCCATTTGTACACCATTAAAGTCAACCATACCACAATTCCTCCACAAAGGATGATGCTCCACAGAGCCACATCAGGCCTTGGTCCCAGCAGCTTCATGTTGCTTCCTTGCCCGTGCACGAGTCAATGGAGGGGATGACCTGGAAGGCAAAGGTACAGAGCAATACTTGCCGGTTGACACTTGATCCTTTTTATCTACTGGAGCTATAGTATTTTTACAGTGTGAACCATGCACCCACTACTTGTAGTCTTTGAGCTTTACAGCTGTAGGTGATACAAGAATGATCTGATAAGGTCCCTTCCACTTGGTGGGATAAGGAAGTCTGGGGTGTGTGTGTGTGTATGTACATCAACTCTCCAGATCTTAGTCCATGAGTTTTGTCACATGTATCCACTGGTTGTCCTGCTTTGACTCTGGAAAAAGTATCAGAAACCACATTTGCCAACCTCTGAACATAGTCAATAATGGCATCTTGTCCAGTCAATAATGTCACTGTCTCTGGCTGCATTGGTGCCTTCCTAGGCGGTCTTCCAAACAGTATGTCAAAAGGGGAGAGACCATGTTTCCCTTTAGGAGTGGTTCTGGTGGCTGTAAGTGCTATTGGCAAAGCCTCTACCCAGGTACTCTTTCCATTTGCAGTTAACTTGGCCAGATACCTTTTTAGTGTTTGATTACAGTGTTCTACCATTCCACTTGCCTGTGGTCTATAGGGGGTGTGCAACTGTTGCTTCATACCTAACATACGCATTATTTCCGCCATTAGTTTATTATCAAGTGTGGTCCCCTATCAGATGAAATTATTTCACCGATACCAAACCTAATCTCACGTCGGGGTCACCACTGTGAATTTTAGTCTCGAAATGAATGAACTAAAACCGGGACTAGCCCATATCACCGTTTCCAGATGTTTGCAGAACAGTGATATGGGTTAGTCCCGGTTTTAGTTAAACTGTTACACACAGTTTCCAGATGTTTGCAGAACAGTAATATGGGTTTGTCATGGTTTTAGTTAAAGTGTTACACACAGTTTCCAGATGTTTGCAGAACAGTGATATGGGTTAGTCCCGGTTTTAGTTAAAGTGTTACACACAGTTTCCAGATGTTTGCAGAACAGTGATATGGGTTTGTCCCGGTTTTAGTTAAAGTGTTACACACAGTTTCCAGATGTTTGCAGAACAGTGATATGGGTTAGTCTCAGTTTTAGTTAAAGTGTTACACACAGTTTCCAGATGTTTGCAGAACAGTAGTATGGTTTGTCCCGGTTTCAGTTAAAGCAGGGATGTCAAACTGGCGGCCCTCCAGCTGTTGCGGAACTACAAGTCCCATCATGCCTCTGCCTGTGGGAGTCATGCTTGTAACTGTCAGCCTTGCAATGCCTCATGGGAATTGTAGTTCTGCAACAGCTGGAGGGCCGCACGTTTGACACCTGTGAGTTAAAGTGTTACACACAGTTTCCAGATGTTTGCAGAACAGTGATATGGGTTCTCCCGGCTTATTTATACTTTTTTGACACAGTTTGAAGATGATTTTAGAACAGTGATATGGCTTCTACCGTTAATTAATA
>BLSH010509402.1:29634-46805 GCA_018402905.1 Glandirana rugosa
AAATAGAACAGAGCATATATACTTACGGGGACTTCTTCCCTAACCTTATAGGACTTTGTACAGCCCAGTGAACTGTTCTTAACGCATTTAATGTACTTTTAGGTAGAAACTACGTTTGGGACAAAAACGACCGATGTATACGGTATACCAACATATTGTTGTTTAAAATTATATAAAAACATAAAAAAGGAAGTACACAAAATAATTAAAAGTCTATAGTTTTATGAACATGTTCATGTCTCAACGAGTGTCAACTAATTGTCATTTCCACCTCATATTAGAGGTCCAGTTTCTCAATTGTAATTAAATATTATATTGTCTTTGACCTGGAGATTATACTCCACCTTTACTGTTAATCAACTGTGAGCAACTCTGTACTTGTACAAGTATTTTGATATCTGAAAATTAATAAAACACATGAAGGAAAAAATACAAAAATATATTAAAATTTGTTGTTATACAACCATATGGCATATGTAGCCAGCAAAAACAGGGTTTGCATCAAAGATGGATTTTCATGTAATTTACGCAATTCTTGTCAAGTGACCCGACATGTTTCAGGATATTCCAATCCCTTCTTCAGGGGCATTCATATATACGAGACAAGATAAATACTGAAAAATATACATACAAGTTTAGTAGGTTAACTTCATCTATACACATAGTTCTTCATGAAATACAACATTGATGTAATCAGATTTTCATACATACATTAGGTTACCTTGTTAGGCCATGCTCCAACCCCATCAGGTGTGATGCCAACCCCGTGAATAAAAAAGCCACCGGGCTAGGGCCGGTAAAGGTGACCAGCCCCAAGATGATAGGCCCAGTGGATGGACAGATGACCACCCAGCGCCCCACTGGACTCCCCAACACTGACCCTCGCAGGTGTTGCGGTGTGATGGATACGGCAACCGTCAATGATGAACTGCCGTGTTGGATGTCAGAACATCTGTATAAAATACACAGAGTCTGTAAACATATAGTCGAAAAAATATAATGCCTATATTCAATATTTGTTAAACTTAAAATTACTAAATCAAACATTTGTGGAAATTAGCATTGAAATATGTATATATATACACACCGATGTGGAAAGGCAACGTGGAATTCAAATGGCGCTAGGGATTTTTTATACCTTCCATAGTTAGAGCTAGTAAATGCTCAGAAAGAATGTACCCAAGACATAGTAAAAGGCCCATTGTGGGCTCAATGTTTGTTAGAGCAGAAGGTACTGGTCAATCCGCATCTAGTGAAGCAACATGCTAAATCAAATAAGGCCATCAAGGCTTAGGATGGAACATACCATATGAGAAGAGCCCGGTTGTTTTCGTGGTGGCGTGGTGTGAGGAATGGCGTCCTCCAACCCCGTTTAAAAGCCCGCGTTCGGACCCGCTAGAAAGACGTCAGAAGTTCCTTGGAGAATGTATGGGCTATGCTGTTAAACTCC
The DNA here is from genome assembly GCA_018402905.1 of Glandirana rugosa. Classification (NCBI taxonomy): domain Eukaryota; kingdom Metazoa; phylum Chordata; class Amphibia; order Anura; family Ranidae; genus Glandirana; species Glandirana rugosa. The sequence goes on from BLSH010509402.1 coordinate 31,085, forward strand.
TCGTGGAGAGAACGATGTAGCATCAGCAGCATGTCCTTCATTTGTGTATCCAGCACAGGCTGATTATTAGTAGGGATACTTGCAATGGGTGATGTGTGTGAGGCCTGTTGACTTAGTATATGCGTATTGTCACTCACCCCTTGTAGCTGTGCTTCTGGGTCCAGCCTCATTCTTGCTTTGGCAAGGAGGGCTGGGCGGGAGGGATGTATGTCTGGGTCCCATCTCCTCCATCATGTCCTCTACGTCCAGGAGTTCAGAGTAGTGGCTGGAGCGTGCGGTGCGGTCCGAACGATCGGCGCCATCTTGGCCGCCTTCGGGCCTGAGAAAGTACGCTGTTAGCTTTTTCGGTCTGCAGTCCCCTTGTCTTTTCCTCGACATGGCTCACCTTCCTCGGGGTGTCTCAGTGACTGGGGTAGGGTGCAGTCTGTGTGTTTCTGGTCGTCCGTTCAGCTGGGAATCGTCGCTTTATTTCTCTATGCACCCGAGCTTCTATCTCACGCTGCCATCCGCTGAGTGCGCTGGCCGCGCCCCCCCCCCCAAGTCCCATTGATTTTAATGACATTCGCATGTTTGCACAAATTTTTTGCCTGTTCTCAAGTTCTGGTGCGAACCGAACCAGGGGGTGTTTGGCCCATCCCTACCTGTGAGTCACAATAGTTGTACCTACAAATTTAGAGGCCAAAATGTCCAAACAGAAGAACACTAGTGAAGAGGCCTACATGTTGCTGAGCCTGACAGATGAGAGCGATGGGGAAGCCTCACAGTCAGAATCAGGATCAGTATAGGAACCTGTAGAGAACAGCAGTACCCTGACAGATAGCTCTGATGATGGAGTAGTGGTCCCTACTAAGGACAGGAGTACCCGACCCTGCTCTGCTGTTGCTGAGGTGCAACAACCGCAGGGCTCTCATATGGAGCAGAGAGCCAGGATTAGTGCCGCTCATCCTTCTGGTGAACTGGCAAGCACCAGCGGCCTAGTATGTCCTGGTCGTAGACAAACCAGTACTGCAGTATCACTTGGTGATTTGGCGAGTCCCATAAGTGCAGTTCAAGTTGGTGCAGTGGCTAGCACAAGTAGTGTCCCCCAGCCACCAAGAAGACAAAGACAGGCCCGTATAGCCCATAGTGTCCCTCCCACTGCATTTGTCAACCCTGATTGGTAACCCACCACTTCTGCAGTGCCCGTACTTCCCCCATTCACTGGCCAACCTGTAATTCAGCAGGAAACAGTTGATTTTATGCCCCTTGACTTTTATTCTCTGTTTTTCACAAAAGATCTCTATAGATCTATTGTGGACCAAAGTAATTTTTATGCTGGTCAATTTATTGTCACGAATATAACCTTAATATGGGAGAGGTGGACTTCAAGGACCAGTTGTTGGTGCCGTACTTGATTGCCTGTAAGGCCAGATGCAGGTACAAAAAAGTGTCTGTATACCTTTTCCAATTTGCTCTGCTGAACGATTATGTGCTATACAAAGCGTCAGGACAAACTGGATCCTTCCTTAAATTCCAGGAAGAGATCTTTACAGCCCTTCTGTTTCCAGGCGGTGCTGTGCCCTAACTTCCCAATGCAAATGCAGTGAGCAAGCTGCATGAGAGGCACTTCCCAGAAGTCCTTCATGGTATCTCAGGCCAAAGAACACCCCAAAAAAGATGTTGTGTCTGCAGAAGACATAAATATAGGCGTGACACCCACTTTTATTGTCCCTCCTGTCCTGATCAGCTTGGTCTCTGCATCGGTGAATGTTTCACTTGCTACCACACACTAGTGGAGTATTAGCGTAGGGTACAGCACTGCACAGTCCTAGGGTACACATACACAGGGTCTCAAAATATGAGATGGCCACCATCACATTTTGAGAGACCCTAAGCTAGAAAGTTTACTGTTAAAATAAAAGTAAAAATAAATAAATAAATAAAAAAGCCCAAAATAGTTGTGGTTTTATTGTTCTTTTCTCTCTATTGTTATAGTTTTTATTTTCTTGATCTTCTCTCGTATTGTTCTCTCTCTATTGTTCAACTCTGTTTTTTATGATTAATTGTAATGTTCTATTGTTAATGTGTTTTATCATGTTTGCTTTGCAGGTAAAGTAATTATTTTATACTTTACTGTTTACTGTGTTCTATTGTTAAGAATTATTTGCATTGCAGGAATGCCATTCAGCTGCAGCACTGATTTATTAATCTTGACAGCAACAGTGTTTGCTCCCACAATACATAAATCAGCAACTCCAGCACTGTAGGAGGTGATTTCACCAACACAGTTAAAAAAAGAGCATATGGGGGGCGTGGTCTGATGCCGAGCCAGACGGTTGCATAGCTCTGGAGCTCCACCATTCCAGGGACCCAGCGGCACCAAGCTACTGTCCACGGCGACATCGATCACCCATCACCGAGTCAGCCAGAACCGGGAGGGAGCGACGACAATGTCCAAGTGGAGGAAGGACGAAAAGAAGCCACAGAGACTGGTCGACTTTTCTCCCCCAGCCATCCAGGAGGTAGGCAAGATGGTGCTGAGGTCTACTCATCCTCGGCCTCAGTGCAGCACAGAAAACCACAAAAGAAGGCCATGCAGGCCAATAATGCTGACTCCCCGAACAGCCAACACTCCTATCCACCCACCCCATCGTCCATGAGCCCGGCCAAGTCCAAAATCAGGCTGGATGGGGCGGATGCAGCCCGTCCATGAGCCCAGCTGCAGACTCTGGGGATGACACCAGGGACATGCCCGAATCAATAGAAGCATTTCCCACACAAAATTTACCAGGTTTAGACACAGTATTAAAATAAATGTTCCTGTCTCTGAGAAGCACAATCCATATGGATATAGTGTCCTGCATGCATACATTTAATCAAGATATACATGAGGTGGAGGCCAGGGTGGATCACATAGAAGAGAAGATGGGAGAGTATGCATCCACAATAAATGATTTAGTCGATGCACACGATGAGAAGGAAAGGAAGGCAGAGTGGATTAAAGCCAAATTAGTGGATATGGAGGACCGAGCGAGAAGGAAGAACTTAAAAATTAGGGGGATACCCGAAAAGGTCCCCCAAACTGAACTGTGCACTTATGCCGCCTCCCTTTTCAAGACGATAATGCCAGATCTCTCCGATTTGGATGTTACCATAGATCAAATCCATAGACTGCGAAACCCTCTCACCTCCCAGAGCAGATTCCAAGAGACGTGATCTTGCATCTTCATTTTTAACATATAAAGGAAAGCCTCATGTCTACAATGCGGAAAAGAGACATGATACCCCAACAATACCAGAATCTACAGTTCTATGCCGACCTTTCCCAATATACTTTGCAAAAGTGGAAAAATCTGACTACAGGGACCAAAGCTCTGAGAAACCACAAGCTGATCTATCGCTGGGGATACCCTACTAAAATCACAGTCACTAAGGATGGCCGCACATATGTCATCAATTCTTTAGACAAAGGCCTGTCTCTATTGAGAAGCTGGGGTATCCTTACAGACCCTCCAGAGGACACCAACATTCCCAACCCACCACGACAGGTAACACAAGAATGGAAAACTGTCATTGCAAAAAATGCCAAATTCCACAATTGAGCTTAGTTGGGCACACCTACAACCTTGTCCCTGATCTAAGATCTTGAACTTAACCCCCATACAACTTAGCAGCGTAATGCTGCCCCAGTTCCAAATGCACCTTTATGGCACGTTGCCATCTGAGTTAAACCCTTTACACCAGGGGTACACTGCTTTGTTTCTTTTTTCTCTTTTACCTGTTTTTTTTCTTCTTCTTCAACATCAGAGATGACCAGGAGAAACCTGAGAGACCTACTGAAAACAACAAGAGTTCCAATTCCAGACTGCAAGAACTACAACTTCGTGGTAAGAAGCCACAGTCTTCAAAAAATGATTCAAGATCACCTACTGTGAGTACAAGCTGCATACAACACACCAAATCTGAGAAAGGCACACAATACGCAAACAAGGCACTAGAGGGAGCCTCAACATCACGGAAGGAATTAATGCTATACCAACACCTCACTCAGACTTTGATCCTTAATTGGAATTACAATATTATCTATTAACTCTATGGGCCTAAACCACCCTGCCAAGAGGAAATCTATGTGGAAGGAAGCCTTGCAACACCAGTGTGACATTATTTGCACACAAGAAACACACTTTAGTAAGACCTCGCCACCACCCTGCACCCATAGAAATTTCCCTCATATATTTACTGCAAATGCAGATACTAAAGTTAAAGGAGTCATGACAGCCATAAGAGACTCGGTAGCATTCACTCTACACAAGGAAATCATAGACGCCCAAGGAAGATATTTAATTTTCATCTGTGACTTGAACTCAGTGACGTACACTTGGGTCAACTCATACTCACCTAACAGGCACCAGATTAATTTCTTCAATAAATTGATGAAGAAGGTCAGTCACCATCAGAAAGGACATCTGATTATGTGCGGGGATTATAATATTGTACCAGACCCCTCACTAGATACCACTTCTATACCTAAAAGGCACGCTCCGTCACTACAGACATCCTTATATAACCACTCTCTATACGAGGCTTGGCACTGCCTCCACGCGGAAGAGAGGGATTATACTTTTTATTCATCACCTCACCGAACATATACTAGAATCTACCTATTTTGGTCGACCAACATATCCTCTCTAAAACTAAGAAAGCAGCAATCAACACTATAACCTGGTTGGATCATGCCTCTGCAACCCTGTCTATTGAGGACACAGCAGCGCCTTCCACCAACCCAATATGGAGGTTAACCACCTCCCACCCGGCCACTGTACATATACTGTACAGTGGCCGGGTGGGAGCTTCCCCGTTCTGACAGGACGTATATATACGTCCTGCAGAACGGGAGCTCGCAGCACGGGCACGCGGCGCACTGCTGCTGGATCCTGTGATCGTTGTGATCACAGGATCCAGCTGAGCGGAGATCGGGATACGGGCGCAGTGACTGGCCCTCCCGATCATGTGACGGCTGTGTCCAATCACAGCCCTCACAATGTAAACAGAGACGAGCGTCTCTGTGACAGTTCTCCCCCGCCGAGCTCAGTGAGAGCTCAGTGCGGGGGGGGGGGGGAGGGGGGGAGCTGCAGCTCTGTGACAGCTTTCTGCATGGTGAGGATTTCATGCAGAAAGCTGTCACAGATCGCCCCCCACACAGTGCACCAAGCACACTGATACCCCTGTCCCTGTAAACATAAGTGTCCCCATAAAAGAGCCCCCAAAACAACTGCATGTCCCCATCACATCTGTCACCATACACAACATCTGTCACAGTCCCCAAACATCTGTCACAGTCCCCAAACATCTGTCAGTCCTCAAACATCTGTCACCATACACAAAACATCTGTATGTCACCGTCACATCTGTCACAGTCCCCGTCACATACGTCTGTCCGCCAACACCAAATAAACTCCAATTTGGGTTATTTTTACCAAAGAAATGTAGCAGTATCATTTTTGGTCAAAATGTATCAAGAGAAATTACTTATTTGCAAAATACGCAGAAAAATGCATTGTTTTTGAAAATTTTTTGTCTTTTTTTAATTTATAGCGCAAAAAATAAAAAACCCAGGAGTGATTAAATACCACCAAAAGAAAGGTCTATTTGTGTGAAAAAAATTATAAAAATGTCATATGGGTACAGTGTCGCATGACCGCGCAATTGTCATTCAAACTGCAACAGCGCTGAAAGCTGAAAATTGGTCCGGGAAGGAAGGGGGTTTAAGTGCCCAGTATTGAAGTGGGTAAATACCCACCTACTGCAGCAGGGAGAACATAAAGATGTTCTAAGGACCCAGTTAAATTAGTTCTTTACTAACAACCAATCATCAGTACAAAACCCTTTTACACTGTGGAACACCCACAAGGCGTTTATGAGGGGCATTTTGATCCAATTGGGGGCGAGGGTCAAGAGGCAGAGGCAGCAGCACTTCAACAATATCACAGGGGAATTACAAAAACTAGAAACCCAAAACAAAACAAACCCAAATGATGATCTAGTAAAAAAGATATCCCACCTTCGCCATGAACTCAGACTTTTATTGATGGACAGTTTTGAAAAATCTAATAAACGCTTAAAAATTACGTATTACGCCAACGGTAATAAGACAGGTAAAATCCTAGCACACAAAATCAAGGGACACAGGTACAAGTCTAAAATACTGTATATTATCCACCCCGGCACTAACCAAAAGGAATACCTTCCCCAAAAAATAGCAGATGCATTTAGCTATTATTACGGCACACTATATAATCTGAGGGATGATGGGGCCACATACCAGCCTACACCAGAGTTGATTGACCAATTCTTATCTAAACTAAACATCCCCAAACTCACAGGAGAACAACTGCAAACCTTAAATCAACCATTTAATATAGATTAAATACATTTAGCCATAGAAACTGTACCTCTAAACAAATCTCCCGGCCCTGACGGGTTTAGAGGGGAGTACTATAGAGAGTTTAAAGGAGTATTAACACCCCATTTGGAGAGCATATTCAATGCAGCTGCTGCCTCTTCCTCCTTTCCCCATGAAATGTTGGAGGCTCTTATTGTAACCTTGCTTAAGCCAGAGAAAGAACCAACCTCACCATCGAACTTCAGACCAATTTCTCTATTAAACATAGACGTAAAATTGTATGCAAAATGAATAGCCCAACGCTTAATCAACATTATGCCCCTACTCATACATCCTGACCAAACGGGATTTACCAAATCAAGACAAACCTCAGATGCCACCCGTAGATTAATAAACATTATCCATTTAGCAGAATCACAAAAGAAGCCTTCTCTGCTCCTCGCACTGGATGCAGAGAAGGCTTTTGATCGTATCCACTGGTAATATCTAACCAAGGCTCTTGAATCCTTTGGTTTCATGGGCACAATCCTCTTGGCAATTATGGCTCTATATTGTAATTCCTCAGCCCGGGTTTACATGTCTGGCATCCTGTCAGCACCCTTCCAGATATCCAATGGTACAAGGCAGGGGTGCCCGCTATCACCTCTAATATTCAATTTACTAATGGAGGCACTGGCCATATATATTTGGACACATCCCCAAATTAAAGACTTCTCAACTCCCACATCCACACATCTGATTAGCCTATTTGCAGATGATATCATACTAGTTCTTAATGAAGTTCGGTCTTCCCTGGCAGAGGTACACAGTGCCCTACAATTGTTTAACAAAGTGTCGTACTATAAAGTAAATGAAGGTAAATCTTATATATTGAGTATGGGTATTGATTCAGATACTAAGGAGGAGCGCGGTTCAAGGTTTCCATATGCCTGGAGTGACGAGGGCATAAAATACCTAGGGATTAGTCTGACTTCCAACACACAAAAGCTAATCAAAGCTAACTGCACAGCATTCCTACACAAGTTGGGGACCAAACTACAAGACCTGGCCAAGACAGAATTGTCTTGGATGGGACATCCAGCTGCATTCACAATGATTATTCTACCCCAATTTTTCAGCTCCATACCAGTTCCAGTACCTGGCCAGTTCTTCTCCAAAGCACAATCCTTGCTCAATGCCTACTTGTGGCAAGGCAGGAAGGCCAGATGTGCATTTAAAAAACTGATCAAGACAAGAACTATGGGAGGTATGGGACATATAGTGATAGAGGATTATCACACCGCTGCCATTTTAGTACAAATTAAACATTGGTTTACACACGGACAAGGTCCACGTTGGATAGACCTAGAAGTAGCACAAAGTCCAACTAAGAACCTACCAAATTTGTTACTAACTAGCAAACTTATTTCCCACAACTCATGTACATTTTCCCCTACTATGGAAGTTTCACTACAAGCTTGGAAAACTATGATTAATACTCCATATGGGGAAACAAAGTCTATACCTATAGATTTACCTCTGTCCACCATAAATCTTCTAATCCCAGACCTTAACATATCACACTGGATAACTAAATGTATAACTACAGTAGAAGATATTAAAATAGGACCAACTACCAAATCGTTCAGATCAACCCAGATTGAATATGGATTACCAGATAGCGATTATTTAGATACTCCCAAGTCAGTCACCTTCTAAACTCACTTCCTAACATATCTACCACCTTACCATGGAAGGTTAAACTATATTACACAAACCAAGACACTAAAATAAAGGGTATCTCCCTCTTCTATAATTTTCTTAATCAAAAATCAGTTTTTGCCAAATCTCCCTCTATGAAATCTTGAAAAATTTACCTTAAATCCAACTATTCAGAAGAACAGTGGACAAAAGCACTGGACATACCATACAGATCTACCAAAAATGCTAATCTATGGGAATTAACACAAAAACTAGTACTAAGGGAGCGCATGTGCGGGAGCTCCAAGATGGACATCTAAGCCCGGAGCTCCGCGCCACCCCGGCAGACCGGAGCCGCTACAACCGGCCAGAGCCACCTAAATCTGCGCTCTTGCGTGCTGAGGCACCCCTGGACTCTCGGTGCTCCCCCCCGGATGCATAGTGCCTCGGCTAGGAGGGACCTGAGGCCGATATTCTCGGAGGTGACCGTGGCTGGGTGTACCAAGATGGCCGCTGCGGCCTCCCCGAACTCCCAGGCCGCGGAGACAGCACAGGAATCCCGCCGAGTATTAACTCCTGCTTCTCTCACCTACCCCCCCCCCTCTCTGGGGGCCCAGCAACTGCCCCCTCCTCACTCACCCACATCCACAGAATCTCTACTGGCGCAGGCTATGGACAGTTGCGGCCTACCTCCCATGGGGCCCTCTCCAGCCCTATCTCGCCTAACTCTCACTCCCAGCACCCCTGGGAATGACTACTTAATTCCAGCCCAGGACATTTTCCTCAGGTTCTACGGCCACTAAGATTACAGGTGATATCAAGGCGGACTTTCAGAACTTGGGGGAAAGAATGGGAGCCATTGAAAGTAAACTGGACATCACTGTCTCTAGGGCTAACCAGAACACATCTCAGATTCAGTGCCTGCAGGAACAGCTAGAGACTGCTATGGCTAGAATTGATGACCTTAAGAACAGGTCCGGAAGACAAAATCTCAGAATCAGAGGTCTACCTGAAAACATTACGGACACCTCCGAAGCAGTTCAGGATCTTTTCAAAAGCCTAATCCCCAACATTCCCCAAAATCGGCTGGAACTGGATAGGGCGCACAGAGCCCTGGGCCCCCCCGAGAAAGGATGGAAACCCCCGGGACATTATTGTTAAGCCCCATTATTTTTCAGTCAAAGAGGAAATTATGAAATTAGCCCGGACCCAACCTCAACTCCAATGCAAGGGCTTCCCAATTCAACTCTTTGCAGACCTGTCCCCCACGACTATACAACGCAGAAGAAATCTCAAGCCGCTCCTCACAGTCTTGGCTCAAAAAGGTGTAAAATACTGGTGGACTTTCCCCTTTGGGGTCAAATTCTCCTTCAAGGGTCACACCTATGGTTTCTCCAGCCTCCCAGAAGGGGAAAAGATCCTACTAGACCTCAAGCTCATTTCACATGAAACCGATGTGGAATACACCTCTTCCTCTGCTGGTTCATCTAAGCGCCCTCCTCCAGCTAGCCCCATTACTCCTGTCTGGAATCAAACCAAACCCAAGAGATCCAAGGACAATAGACCACCATGATAGACGCTCCAATGCTACGCTGCCTTTTACTCCTCACGGATCATTTAGGTCTCTTGCCAACGTTACCTTCTTTCTTCTCAGAACGTCTCCTTCTCGTTGAAGCCTTCAGCCTAAGAAACATTTGACTGTTCCCCCCTCCGCCCATTCCCATCCAATTGGAAGACTGGGCCTTCTCAGGCCTTCCTCCCTCAACCCCAATTCATAACCCATCTGTCTTTGCCTTTGGTTAACACTCTTTTTACAGCTACTTGGGGTCAATCTTGTTATAAGTTTTATATGATATGTTCTATATGTTTTTTGTTTGCTTCATCCTCTGGGAGGCTCAGTGGGGTGTCACAGGTTCTGGGGGTCTTTTTTCCCCTTTTCCCCAAAGCCAATGTTTGCTAGCATGGCTCTAGAAATATATTTTATGCTGGCCCACCGGCCGGGGTGGCAGTCTCATGCCTCTCCACATCCCTCGGCAATGGTTTACCCAATGCTGCGGGATCCGTCGCCCCCCCCCCCCCCCCCCTCCAGGAGGGGTGCGTCACCAGATTTTGTTACAGCGGGGGCGCTGTCTCCCCCCCTGCCCTACAGTCTCTTATGAGACTTTACTTGCCTCTCCTCTCTCCCTTCACTCTTTCCTCTCTCACTTCTTCCTTCTTTCTCCTAGCTGGTCCATGGTGTGTGCTCATCCTCCCGACTTTTTCCTGGTGGCCCGGACGGAGTGCGTTTTCGGAAAGGCTCTGTGTCAGAAGAGATGCTGGGGTAACTGTTCTATACATATGCTGCAGATTGCCACTCTCCCACCCTCACCATGGCTCCTCCTAATTCTAGGCCTCACCTCATAAAAATAGCTACACACAATACACAAGGTTTAAACTCCCAGATCAAAAAAGAAGGAAAGTCTTTGATCTCTATCGCTCACTCAAGCTAGATATAGTCCTCCTCCAGGAGACCCATTTTCCGATTAATTATAAACCTAACTTTCTTCATGCCCAATTTCTCACGTTCCGTCTAGCTAATGCACATGACAAAACGAGGGGTGTAGCTATCCTGATATCAAAAACCTGTAATTTCTCCCTCCAATCTGAACTTATTGACCCGGAAGGGAGATTCCTCTTAATCAAAGGATCCCTAGATGGCCATCTCTACACCATAATCTCATATTACGCCCCCAACAAGAACCAAGCCGCCTTTTTTTCTTCCCTCCTTAAGGCTGTCTCACCGGTCTTGGAGGGATCCATAATAATGGGCGGAGACTCTAATATAGCCTTCGATCTTAGTCTGGATAAATCCAGGCCTGGAGCGGCTCAGCTTTCCCGCCCCTCCAAAGCTAGCCTTAAAATAGCAAAACTTATCCAGGCTCACGGTCTCATTGACATTTGGAGGGAACTCAACCCAGACAAAAGAGACTATACCCATTTCTCCAAAGCTCACCTTTCTTACTCTAGAATTGACCACCTGTTCGTTTCCCCTGACATTATTCCTGAAACTTCCAAATCCCAGATTATAGACATGGTATGCTCAGACCACTCAATTTTATTTGCTACTATCAAGGAGGGAACCAGAACTTCCTCCCATAAACCTTGGAGACTCAACGTCTCCATTCTAGACGACTTGGTCAGGGCAAAAGAAATAGACACGTCACTCAAGGAGTTCTTCCATCTCAATGATGGGGGAGAGATTTCGGCAGAAACCCTGTGGGCAGCCCACAAGGCTTTTATTAGGGGGAAATTCATCCAGGTTGTCTATCAAATTAAAAAAGCCAGATCCTTAGAAATCGATAGATTGGAGACCAAATACCTCACCTTGAAGGCTAAACACAAGAAAAATCCTCTTAGTGTCCCTATCCCACAATTTGATGCAGTGAGAGTAGAATTAAATTTAGCCCTAACCACCAGGGCTGAAAAATACATCAAATGGAGTGCAGCTAAGTTCTACTCCCATAAAGATAAAGTGGGCTCAATGCTAGCTTCTAAACTTTCTCCCTGTCCCAGAATCTTGGCTTTCCCTAAAGTTAGGATTCCTGGTCAACCTCCTTCCACTAACCCAACCAAGGTCCTTCAGGCCTTTCAGGAATTCTACACTCAGCTATATAAACCCTTACCCTTGGAGAGCTCCATGAAACTTAATTCCTTTCTGGATGGCCTCTCCCTCCCTGCCTTATCCCCAGATCATAAAGCTCTCCTGGAAGCTGACTTTACAGTTGAAGAGGTGGTTGAGACTGTAACTAAGCTCAAGAAAAACACAGCACCGGGCCCGGATGGCCTTCCAGTTGCCTATTATAAAGCATTTGTGGGCACCCTTGGCCCTTTCCTCACCAGATTCTTTAACTCTAAAGCAGGAGGTGATTCCATGGAAACGCACTTAAACACCGCATTCATCTCAGTTATTCCTAAGCCCGGTAAAAACCCTGAAGAAATTGGCAATTACAGGCCAATTTCTCTCATTAACAACGACCTAAAAATTATGACCAAAATCCTCGCAAACAGGTTAGCATCTATCATTGATATATATATATTCATAAGGACCAAGTGGGATTTATCCCAGGGAGGCAGGGTCCGGATCAGATCAGAAGAGCTATAGATCTGATCTCATTGCTTGGCTCTGGCTGGGATGGAGGCCCTAAGCAGAGGGGGATGTTTCTATTGCTTGACTTACAAAAAGCATTTGATTCGGTTTCGTGGACATACCTCTTCCAGGTGCTGGAGAGATGGGGTTTTGGTCAGAGGTTTATGGGCTCTATACTCCTCTCCTAAAGCACAAATTAGGCTACGAGGGTTCCACTCTGACTTTTTCAACATATACAGAGGAACGAGACAGGGCTGCCCCCTCTCTCCCCTAATCTTTGATATTGCCATTGAGTCCCTTGCAATTGTGATTCGCTGATGATGTCTTACTTTTCCTGACATCCCCAGCGACCTTCATCCCCAACCTCTGCAAGGTTCTGGACGAATTTGCCTCCGTATCTGGTTTGTCGGTTAACCTGGAAAAATCTCAAGCCCTCAACATTTCACTACCCCCTGACTTAGTCCTTCAGTTAAAAAGAGAGTTCAGGTTCAGGTGGAGTGACTCCTCCATTAATTATCTTGGCATCACCCTCACTCATAAGGTTGACCACCAATACAAAAAACTGGAGCATGACCTACGGACCTGGGATAAAAGTGACCTTTCTTGACTAGGAAGGATCCATTCGGTTAAAATGACCCTTATACCCAGAATACTTTACCTTTTTAGGGCCCTCCCGATCTCTATTAGAAAGGATCATTTGAAGTCCTTTCAGAGCAAGCTCATTAAATTTATATGGGGAGGGAGGGGCTACAGGCTCTCCAGTTCCACCCTCTTTCACCCTTTGAGGAGGGGGGGACTGGGATTGCCTAGACTACTTTGGTACTATCAGGCAGCCAGGCTAGCGCAATTGTCGACCATTTATTCTAAACATGTAAAGCCTGACTGGATTCTGATCGAAAGACAAGCGACCTGGACTATCTTTTATGGATGTCCCCTAGGGACCGTCCCCCAATTCTCTCTCCCATACTCTCACAATCAATGACTCTCTGGGATCACCTCAGAGCACACCCGACTTTGGTCTCCAAAATGAAACCTTTAGCCCATATCTTCCGTAGCCAGGACTTTATCCCAGGCCTAGACATTAATTCTTTCAAATGGTGGCTCGATAAAGGGATGTACAGGATAGGCCACTTCTTCACAATTTCAGGGCCTGTTTCTAAATCTTATTGTGACAACCATCTAGACCTACCTATTAGTGAACATTTTTGTTTCCAACAAATACGCCACTTCCTACAAAAGATCTGGTATAACAAACCTGATCCCCCTCAATTTACGGATTACAAAATTTGGTGTGGTCAACAAGGCCCTCAAAGAGGAGGAATATCCATTATATATCAAGCCCTAGCAACGCCCACGACCAAACTAACACATATGCTGGCATGGGAACATGAACTCAACGAAGCTTGGGGTTTGGGAAGCTGGCAATCTGCGCAGGCTAAATCTCTTAAAGGGATAATTAACATCTCCCTAATGGAAGCATCCCTCAAGGTGATTAGGAGATGGTATTACACTCCCTCTAGGTTGACCTCGATGTATAGTTCCGCCAGTCCGCTCTTTTTTTAGAGAGTGCCTACTTAGAGGGACTATGTCCCACATTTGGTGGGAATGCCCGAGGATAAGGCCCTTCTGGAAGAAAATTTTCACTATGATCTCCAGAGTCACCTCTTGCCATCTCCCCAGAAATCTGGCTATCGCGCTTCTGGGCCTAAATTTTCCCCCAATTCCCAAGCATCTGCGCAAGCTAATAAATTTTATTCTACTGGGAGCTAGACTTACGATTGCTAAGGCCTGGAAACAGCCAAAAGTCTCTACTGCTGCTGCGATCAATAAAATCTCTTGGCTCGTGACCCAAGAAAAGCTTGCCAGCACTCTCACAGATGACACCAAAAACTTTGAGGCGGTATGGGAGCCCTGGGCCCTTTATAGGAATATTTCCTTGTTACCAGGCACCTCGCCGGGATCCAACCCATGACTCACACCAATGGACCTTTCTCACTCTCTTTCTTCCTTAGTCCCTCCCTCTTTTTGCTTCTTTCTTCTTGTTCATTTCTCCTCTCATTCTTCCCCTTTCTTCTTCTTTTCCCTTTTTTTCACCCTTTTTTTCCATTTTTAATGGTTTTCATTTAATGTATGCAGTGGTATTTTGTTGTTGCTGTTTGTTTAAAATTGTTTAGTGAGGCCTGCGGGGCCTCCCCTTCCTGAGGGATCCCTCCCCAGCCGCTGCCCTTTCCAACCTGGGTCTGAGCGGCGGTTGAGGAGCTCTTGGGCCTTCTTCCACCCGAGCATGTTCACATGTAGGCCTGTGATCCCGTGAATCCTTGCCCTTGGGAATCTCTATCTTCCTAGTGGTAAGGATGTCGCGGCTTTAATGACTGCAATACCTGTGTTCAATCAACCATAGAGGGTCGCGGGCCAAACCTTACCAAACGTCCCCCTACCTGGGGTGCGAGACCTTCACTGGATAAGCATCTATCCCCATATGACTTGCTAGGCCCCTCTTTAATCGAGCAGTTACTTCCCTTACCAATTTTGGATCGGTTTTGAGGAGCGATTTTGATAAATCTTTGCGAAACATTTCTCCTCACAACAATCGGTCACACCTCTTTCAGTTAATTTCTGCGTGGACCCAGTTCACCCGCACAGCTAGATCCCTTTTGGGGTGCGGGGCCCCGGTCCTACTCAGACTTTTTTTTTAGAATCGCTACCCTTTGAGGTTGGTCTAGTTCGCTATATCTTGTTTTCTTGTATGTTTTCACTATGCATTATCTTCATTTTTTTTCAATACTGCACTTGCCACTGTAATACTTGTCGCACTCACCGAAGTGCGCTTCTGTATGTTCCTTAATTTGTCAAATAAAAATTTATTGAAAAAAAAACTAGTACTAAGATGGTACCTAAGACCCTCAAGGTTAGCACACCTCTCACACAAAATTCCCCCATCATGTTGGAGAGTATGTGGGCACAAGGGTACATTATACCACATACTCTGGGTATGCCCAAACATCCATGCTTATTGGAATGAGGTATTTTATATCATTACTCACCTTACGGGAACTCAACTACACAATAAACCTGAACTAGCTATAATCTCCCTTGGTATAGAATTAATACCAATCACTCACAGATACGTGGTATCCCACATTTTATTAAGTGCAAGACTGGTACTAGCAAGACATTGGAAAACAAAAGAATACCCCACAGTGTCGGAAGTCATACAAACAACCAATACACACATCACATATGAAATGATGTTAGCATCCTCCCAAGGGAACTATGCAACTGCAAGTACAAGGTGGAAACCTTGAACCGAATGGTATAAACTACACACAAAACATTAATGTCTGGACAAATAAATCTCATAAAGATGGATAAAATCCCGAAAGCTTTCCTATTACCCGGTTTACATCTCATGGTCTCTCAATTAGAGTTGAGCGAACCCGGACTGTAAAGTTCGTGTCCGTACCGAACTTTGGGGTGTCCGGGACCCGGACCCGAACCCGGACTTTTCAAAAAAAAGTCCGGGTTCGGGTCCG
>BLSH010509402.1:50897-71922 GCA_018402905.1 Glandirana rugosa
TAAAATTGACCATTAACGCGCCAGTGCGTTTGCTTTAAACACAGGAAAATAAGGGTGATTACCTCGAAAAAAAAACACTATAAACTAGTGGAGACACCAAAAATAAAAAACAGTATATTTGCTTTTAAACCCCTTTTTTACTATAAAAGATGAAAATCAATATTTTTTTATGTTATTTGAGTTAAAATCTGTATGTAAATCCGGTTTTACGTAAGTCGGTGTACAGAGCCCATTTTTTTTAATTTATTCGCATGTAAATAACCAAACGCGTTTTCAATTTCGCAGATGTTTGATCCCATGTAAAAGACCTTAAATGTGTTGGATAGGCAGTCATAAACTAAAAGTTGTGTAAATTCCAGAAAATGTACCCTAGTTTGTAGACGCTTTAACTTTTGCGCAAACCAATAAATGTACGCTTATTTAATTTTTTTTACCCGAGACATGTGGCTGAATGCATTTTGGCCTAAATGTATGTCTAAAATTGAGTTTATTGTATTTTTTTATAACTAAAAGTAGAAAATATCATTTTTTCCCCAAATTTTCGTTTATATGACAAAAAATAAAAACCACAGAGGTGATCAAATATCACAAAAAAAAAGCTCCATTAGTGGGAATAAAAGGACACAAATTTCGTTTGCGTGACCGCGCAATTACCAGTTAAAATAGTGCAGTGCCAAATTGTAAAAAGTGCTCTGGTCATTAAGGGGGTAAATCATTCCGGGGCTGAAGTGTTTAAACAGGAGGACCTGGGAGCGATGTCTAGGGTAGTTAAATGTTCCATTGACGCGACCATGGTGCACAGTTTAGTCCTCTCTAAGAACAGCATTACCAGACTCACAAGTCCACCTTCTAGAGCTTTCTATGCTCCGCATATTACTGATTACACTGCTCCCTTTTACTCTTGTTTTTTCTATCATTATACTTGCTTTAGGTATGCTATACGTATCCCGGTAAATACTTTGTTAGTATTATGCTCAGACTATCTTTTTGTCTGGCTATGCTAATGTTTCTGCATTGCTACCTTTCTGACATGTTCATTTTGATATTCTCAATAAAAATTGATTGAAAGTAAAAATACTCACCTTACTCCCAAGGCTCCAGCCACTTCATGTTCTTCACTAGGCCTGACAGCAGACAAAGTTCAGGTTATGAAATCTCATAAGAAGACGTCTCAGTACTGTGCAGGAGCACAGTTTTGAAATGATCACCTAGACAAGTCCACTAGAGATGTAAAGTTTTCTCCAATGTTTTATAGTTGGGTTGGGGCTACTATATAAGAAGGTCATTTTGTTCAAGGTCCCCTTTAACATTTTTTTTTCTTTTCCCATGTCCAATGTCATTTGTCAGGGTAAGAAAACAAGAGTGGATTGTACACATGCATATCTAAACAATGATTTTAAAAATGATCAAAAGAGATACAGGTGCCCTTTCCTCAGATCTGATACTGTATGTGCATGTGACAATATTTTAACAGCAAGTGAATTTGAATTTTAGATTGTATCACCACAGAGTGGCACTGTGGATACAAACTTAGCACATGTGCCACGTCCTATTTAATTGGAAATTGATTATGAAACATCGAACCTGGCTTTTTAAAAAATGTAAACATTTTAAAAAAGTAAAAAAATAGACAGTTTGCTTTAAAATCATGCTAATTTATACTACCTGTACAATAAAGTATTCGCCATTCATACATCAGATAACTGCATTACATAGAAAATGAAAACCATTCTATACGGTATAGAATGTTTTTCATTTTCTATGTAGTGCAGTTATCTGATGTATGAGTGGTGAACACTTTATTGTACAATTGTTTGTCTATTTTTTAAATGTTATAATAAAGACACTTTAATTTTAATATTGTGTAATGGTGTGCCTAAAAAGTCCAGGTTCAATGTATAATTATCAATTTACAATATTTCAACAGCATTCTCCTCTAGAAAAAATACCAATACATTCATGTGAGATTATTTCAACATCATTCTCCTCCTAGGAAAAATGTATGTAAATGTATTGCTGTAACGCAACACACTTAATGGATAATAACATTCAGTTGAATATATTCCTGTAGAGTAGGGATGAGCTTAAAGAGTAACTCCAGTTTTGTTGAGAAAAAAAAAATCCCCTCTGAATGTACATTTTTAGGATCTTCAAACTTAGTTGCAAATTACCTGCTTTTGATCTGAAGGAATAGTTGAACAATGTCTGGTGCCCAGTGAGTCTGAATGACTAATTCATTTTATTCAGCTGGTGCACTCTGAGTGTTCTGATTAGAAAAGGTGCAGTGCCTGCATCCATTTAGAAGTGATTAACCCTTAGGGAGTGTCTCACCAGAAATTGAATTTTTGTTGCAGAAGATGCCTAAGACCTGACTTGTATTTTAGTGCAGAGTTTTGCAGCTGCAGGCATCATCCCAAATCCACTTTTTAGAGAGCTGGCAGATAGCTTTTACAAGCAGTGCCTTCCGTGTCCCACCGGAAGTCTTCCTCCAGCTGATCATAGAGCTCAAAAAAAACCCTGAATCTGCTTTGTCATGTTCTGTAATACAGTAACCAGCATACGTTGACGTCACATCACACAAAAGCATTTAATAACACCAATCTTGGTGTGATAAAATGCTTTTAAGGGCAAAGGAGGTTTTATAAGACCCAAGATCTTTCCATAAAGAGCCTGTCACATGCCTATTGCTGTTACAACGGATGTTTACATTCCTTGTGACAGCAATAAAAGTGATTAAAAAAACTAAAGAGACGAGTGCGCATGCGCGGAGCATCCATGGTGGCTGTGTAAGCCAGGAGCTCCGTCCCTTCCCGGCCGTTCTGAGCCCACATCATAGGCAGCGGAGCTCGGCCGTCCCGCTCAGGAGGCTGGGGAACCGGGGACACCATAGAGGATATCCCGAGACTGAAGTGAGAACCGGGCCTCCAACACAATACTCACAGCTGGACTTCTGCCCCAAATTGAGGCAGCGGCTTGGGCCTGCAGGCCCGACGGACCGAAACACTTCCCACCACGGTGAAGGGTAGGAGGAGGGGGTCCCTCTGGGGGGAAACCGGACAGCACAAACCCTTATGAAACCCACACACTGAAGCATTGGCTAGAGAAACATCTGGGGCTGAATATTTTGTCAGTGCTGGTTCAAAAGGCCTACATTAACAGCTTCTTTTGGATGCCGGGCTGCAGACTTTCTTATGGCTCCTGTTGGCATATTCAGAAATAGCAGGGCCTGGTAAAACTTCAACATAAGAGGAATCTTCTTTATTTTCATCAGGATCCTGACTATTATTTCTTCAGGCCACAAACCTGTTTCCTTAACTTTAACACCCTCTTTTGTTTGTTACATCTGGAGGAGGGGGTTTCCACCACCAGTCCCACTATAAACTATAGCTAACCCTATGAACATGACTTCGGGAGCAGTAAGAAGGGATCTCTCCCATCAGCCGGGCTTTGACGCCCCAACCCCAAAGGGCCCTCAGGGGGCTAAGGATTCCCAATTTTCTCCGGGGTCCCTGGAGGAGATGGAAGCCGGATCGGACGGGGGCTCTCAGATATTACCATCTCCAGGTCCTCCCCAGGGTGCCCAACCTACACCACAGATCCTTTCCCCATCATCCACAATTTCACTTCTGGAGCGGACATTAGAAGAACTCAATACGACCCCTTTTAAGGAGTTGAGCCCCGGTAATCTGGCTGTGGACCTGTCTACTCCCCAAGTCCTTGTACCTCATTCAGATTTCCAAATGATGATGGAGGTGTTCTCCAAAATGCTCTCTAAGGGCCTTGCCCAAACAGCATCTCAAATCACCTAAGTTATCCAGGCTGACCTTCAGGGCTTGGGTACTAGAACAGGGGCAATAGACCATAAAACGGATCAATCAATCTCCAGAATCAATCAAAACACAGCAAGTATCCAGGATCTGCAGGACCAGTTGGATTCTGCCCTCTCGAAAATAGACGATATAGAAAATCGCTGTAGACGCTACAACTTCCGCATCCGAGGAGTTCCTGAGACCTTCACGGATGTGCATGCGGTAGTGTCTGAGTTTATTAAAGAAATTATCCCAGGCATCCCGGAACATCGCCTGGAACTGGACAGGGCTCATAGAGCTCTTCAGCCTCCAAGGTCGGACGGCCTTCCCAGAGACATTGTGGTAAAACCTCACTTTTATGGAGTCAAGGAGGAGGTCATGAAGGTCTCTAGATCTCACCACAATCTATCCACCCAAGGTCACCCTGTCCAGGTCTTCGCTGACTTATCTCCCACTACCTTTCAGAAACGGAGATCCCTCAAACCTCTTGAGAAAAATCTAGAAATCCTTAACAAGTCGTCCATTAAGTACTGGTGGCCCTTCCCCTTCAGGTTAACTTTTATCTTCAAGAGCAATAAATTTGGCTTTTCCTCATTTGCTGAGGGAGAGCAGCTGCTGATCAAGCTCAACCTCATCTCTCTGGATTCTACTACAACTTCTCTTCATAAGAACGCGGGTCCTTCAAAAAGACCCTCTCCCCAAAGCCCTGTCCTCCCGATGTGGCGGAAACAACAAAAGAAGAAGGCTAAAGAATCTCACCCCCCTTGACTTAAGGACTGATTGCTTTGCTCATGATCCTCTTTTTGGTTTGGTGTGATCCCCCTCGGTGACCAGTGTTTATTATCGCTCCTTCGCCAAGGGGGGTCTTAGTTCGAATGTCTACACCTTGTTATAAGGACATATCTTTTCTGTATGTGCTCTCATTGGGCGGTTTTGGGCTGGCTGACATCCTTTCCTCCACTTGGGCCTCTTCCTCTTGGGGGGGCAGGGCAGGGTGTCAGCTGGTCAGAGGCTGTACCCAGTGCCTAACCGTTATCTTTCCCTCGTCTGTTTCATGTTAAGTGCCGCAGGTTAAATTTGTTGAACTTTAAGGGTCTTGACAACCTCCCCTCGATGAGACTGATCATATTATCAAAGACTCCATCCTTGGGGCCCCTAGAAGCCCTTAACCAGGAGCTTTAGGGGGGTTGTATATTTTTTTCTGTGTATTCATACTCGTCATATTCTCTGGATACGTTTTTATATTATGAGTTTGCTAAATATATAATTGCTTTTTGGGCTTCAGAGGAGTGGCCGGGAAGGGGGCCATGCTCCTCCCTCTGATTTCGGAATACTCTTTAGGGTATCCCCAGGGTCAGACGTTGTTCTGCCGTTTGGGCAGAATCTTGAGTTCTCTTTTCTGCTAATGGAGGGGGCAAACAACCCCTTCATTCCCAGGAAATGGGGGGATCTTGTGGCTAGTTTCAGCCACGTCCCTCATCTGTTTTTTGTTTGTGTACCTCTTCAAACTCTTCTGTCCTACCTCTCTGTTATCATTCTGCTTTCACTCTTTCTTTTCAGACACCAGGAAAGGTTACACCACAGAGGGTCCCCGTTGATGGACGTCTACGCTGCTTGGTTTGACAGGTCCCATTTTATGCACGCTCAGGGTTGGGTGAGTCCTTGGCTAATGTGGGCTGTGGACAGCTTAATATTCAGTTCAGATGTCTAATAATATACCTTCTTTTCTGAGAGTGGCATCTCATAATGTTCAGGGTCTTCAGTTTTAATCTCGCCCACTCTCACCATCTAGATATACTTATGCTTCAAGAAACGCTCGTCCCAGAGCATTATGTACCCAAATTCATACATTCCCACTACCCTCAATTCTTTTTGGTGAATGCGCCAGAAAAGAAAAGAGGCGTGGGGATTCTTTTCTCGAAACACCTAGCCTTTTCCCCTACGAAAGAATTTAGGGACCCAGAAGGAAGATTCATTTTCCTGAAAGGGACCATGGGGGGGGTAACATATTAATGTTAACATGGGAATGTAATAGTGGGGGGGGGGATTCTGACCTGGCCCTCGATCCCATGTTAGATAGATCAGGCATAGGTCCATCTCGCCTAATTCAGCCCCCGAAGCATAGTCTGAAACTCGCAAAACTCCTCTTCTCTTTAGGTTTCATTGATATTTGGAGGGAACTGAATCCTAGGGCAAGAGTTTTCACTCATTATTCAGCCCTGCATAAGAGCCTGGCCAGAATAGACCATGTTATTGTCCCTTCCTACATTTCTCCTATAATTTTCAAATCATCCATTATAGACTCCCCTTTGTCAGATCATGCAATGGTATTAATTCATATCAAAGTCGAGTTAGGTGGAGAGAGGAATCCCCAATGGCGCCTAAATGAATCCCTTCTGAATAATCCAGTGCACTGCGCAATGCTGGAAAAGGAACTTATAGACTATTTTCATAGGAACGACAATGGGGAAGTTTCTACCCCAATACTGTGGGAAGCCCATAAAGGGGTCATGAGGGGGAATCTTATACAATTATCTGCCAGGTTGAAACGGGAGAGGAATTTTAATATCAAGAACTTGGAAGGGGAGTTTCATGAATTAACTAAAATCCATAAGAAGAATCCGACCCATCACTCGTGGTCTAAATTAGAAGAGGGAAGGGTGGCCCTAAACCTTGCCCTCACCACCAAAGCGGAAAAACAAATTCAGTGGTCCAGGGCTAACTCATATTTGCAAAGAGATCAGATTGGTCCCAAATTGTCTGCAAGATTATCACCTAAGTGTCGCTCCTACTCTATCCCCAAGATCAGGGATCGGGTGGGGACTCTAACTCAAAATCCAAAACGAATCATGTCCACCTTTCAAACCTTCTACGCTAATCTTTACAATGCAGGACAGGCAGCTTCCTCTTCTGCACTTGAAGCCTTTTTAGACTCCATCCCCCTTCCTAGATTATCGGATGATCATATAGCTTCTCTAGAGTTGCCCTTCAACGACACGGAGGTGCTGGAGGTGATCAGAAAACTTAAGAAAGGCTCGGCCCCAGGCCCAGATGGTTTTTCTACGGGGTATTATAAAACCTTTGGCCCAGTCATTGTTCCCCACTTAACGAAATTCTTCAATTCAGTGAGAAACGGTTCAGTCCTTCCAAATGACTCCAATAGAGCCTTTGTGTCAGTTATCCCTAAGCCCGGTAAGGATCACACGGATGTTAGCAATTTTAGACCCATCTCTCTGATAAACAATGATCTCAAAATTATGACTAAAGTTCTTGCGAATAGACTGTCCAACATTATAGGCCAATATGTCCATAAAGACCAGGTTGGCTTCATCCCGGTAGGCAGGCACCTGACCAAATCCGTAGAGCGGTAGATATTGTGTCGCTTCTTGGTTCAAGTTGGGATGGGAGCTCCGCGCGTGAGGGATATATCTTATCTGTCGACTTACAAAAAGCCTTTGATACGGTTGAATGGCCTTATCTTTTTGAAGTATTGAAGAGATGGGGATTCAGCCCTAATTTTACTCAAACCTTAAAAGCCTTATACTTTAATCCTAGTGCCCAAGTCAAGTTGCATAGCTTCTATTCTGATCCTTTCCCCATCTTTCGGGGCACTAGGCAAGGATGCTCCCTTTCCCCTCTAATTTTTGCAATAGCGATGGAGTCTCTGGCCATTGCCATTAGAGAGAATCCAAATATCCAGGGGATAGACTGTGGTCTGTACTCACATAAATGTGCGTTATTCGCAGACGATTTACTCCTGTCATCTCCTCCCCCTCACGTCAACGCCTAGGGTTATTCAGCTCCTCAAGGCTTTTGGGGAAATTTCAGGTCTCTGTGTAAACTGGTCCAAATCTGCAGCTCTGAATGTATCCTTGCCTGAGCAAACTTTAAGCCATCTGAAAGCACAATTCCAGTTTAGTTGGAGTTCCTACCAGATCCCTTACTTGGGGATTAATCTGACAGCCAATATTAACAAACTTTTCGATGCTAATTATCCCCCTCCTATCAAAAAATTGTCTTTGGACATTAAAAATTGGGACCGGGAGGGCCTATCTTGGTTAGGTAGAATAAACGCAATCAAGATGACCCTCCTCCCTAGGATCCTTTATTTTTTCAGGGCTCTCCCCATCCCGGTTAAGAAGTCAGATTTACAAAGATTACAATGCCTCATTCTAAAATTCATTTGGGCCCGCAAGGGTTTTAGATGTTCAGCGAAGGTCCTTTTTAGGAGGCGCAACCAAGGAGGTATGGGACTCCCACACCTCTTTAAATATTACCAGGCGGCTCAACTTTTTTTTTTATTCTTCCTGTACCTTTTTTCTTCAATGATGTTTATTGGTTTTATAAGAAAGACTTTTACAAAGCAGATCCTCTGGGCATTCCCCGGCTCAAGAGAAATACAATTGCATCGTACAAACTTTGATCATACAAGGTATACTACAATGCAGGTAGGGTTTCTTAGCAGGAGTGCGAGATAATGTAATAGGAAAGGGGTTTTGTGCTATGGCTGTGCCGTGGGTTGGCATGGAAAGAACTTTTAAGTGGTATTTAAGGTTGCTATTTGTGGTTGTCGATGTTGTTATGTGGTCTTTAAACTTGCAGGGGTTGAGGCTTACCGAGAAGTTGAAGGGTTGACCCCGCTCCCCAGACACCCCCCCCAGACACCCCGAACTTGCTCAGTTTTCAATTGTGTTCCGCAGAGGGGACACTCCAGATTGGGTCAAATTAGAGAGACAGGCAGTTCCTCATAACACTATTGACTTCCTATTGGGTATCCCTCATAAACTGAGACCCCCTATTCTCTCCCCTACTTTGTCCCACTCTATGGCACTTTGTGATTTGGCATACAAATCCCCCAACCTGATCTCTTCTCTCCGCCCTCTGAATCACCTGTTCCATAACCCTCAGTTTGCTTCAGGTTTGGATATTAGGGCCTCTAAATGGTGGACTGACAAGGGACTGTATCGCATAGGACATTTTCTAACGCTATCCGGACCCTTGTCTCTGTCACACTGCACTAACAAGCTAGACATGCCACACTCTGAAAAGTTCTGTTTCGCCCAAATACACCATTTCCTTACTGCTTGGTGGAATTCCAAGAAAGATCACTCAGGTATCACCCCCTATGAACAATGGTGTTTTGCAGCTACAGATTCGGGAGGGGGTATCTCTATGATCTACGCCTCACTGCTGGAGGAATCCTCTAAACCACCTTTCGTGGACAAATGGGAAAGAGATCTAAATGTAGAATGGGACAAGGATAAATGGACATCGCAGTTTATGCGTTGTTACAAAGGGATTCCTAATATTTCTTTGAAAGAAGCCAATCTTAACTGCTTCCCGACCGCGCGCCGTCTTTTCACGGCGGCAGTCGGGGAGCTGGGATCGAATCGCCGTAAATAAACGGCGATTCGCATTTTGGCCACCAGGGGGCTCGCGCGCTCACCCGCCGCACTCCTGAGGAGTGTGCCCGCGGCTCGGGCGGACCCGATGTCCGCCGGCGAGCCGCGATGAGCGGCTACAGGGAAAAGAAGGGGAACCGCCGATGTAAACACGGCGGTTTCCCGCCCTGTCAGTGGGGCATGGGTGATCTACTGATCCCTGTCACTGGGATCAGTTAGATCTCTCATGCCCATGTTAGCCCAACCACCCCACAGTAAGAACACACCCAGGGAACACAGTTAACCCCTAGCTCTCCCCCCCCAGGTTAACCCCTTCACTACCAATGACATTTATACAGTAATCAGTGGACATTTAAATTTCTGATCGCTGAATAAATGTCATTGGTCCCAAAAAAGTGTCAAAAATGTCCGACATGTCCGCTGCAATATCGCAGTACCGCTAAAAATCGCAGATCGCCGCCATTACTAGTAAAAAATAAAAAAAAAATAAAAACCCCAGAAATGAATTCTCATCATCCGTAAACGCGGCCACTTTTGCGCAAACCAATCAATAAACGCCGATTGCGTTTTTTTTTATCGCAAATATGAGGAATTATATAAATCGGCCAAAAACGGTGAAAAAAATGTTTTTTTAAATTTTTTTTTTTTGGATTTGAATTTTAGCAAAAAGTAAGAAATTTGGTTTTTTTTGCAAAATGGTCGCTCTTCTTTTGTTTATAGCGGCGATCAGAAATGACGCAGAGGCGATCAAATACCACCAAAAGAAAGCTCTATTTGTGGGAAAAAAAGGACGCAAATTTTGTTTGGGTACAACGTCGCACGACCGCGCAATTGTCCGTTAAAGCGACGCAGTGCCGAATCGCAAAAAGTGCTCTGGTCCTAAAGCTGCAAAACCTTCCGGGGCTGAAGTGGTTAAGGTATTCATCAGGTGGTACGTGGTACCTTCCCGCTTAGCTGCAATGTTTCCTAACTCCTCTAACTTATGCTTTAGGGGTTGTGATCATGTGGTGACCTTCCTCCACACGTGGTGGGAATGTTCCATCTTAGGGGATTCTGGAACAGAATTTTTACCTTACTTCATAAGGTTTCGGGCCACCCAATCCGTCAATGTCCAGATATAGCTCTGCTCAATCCTAAACCCAAAGGTCTGTCCAAACCATTATTCAAACTCGTCCATTATATCCTAATGGGTGCCAAAATTACAATTGCTAGATCTTGGAAACGTCCGTCTGTATCCTTCTCAGAAGCTATACGGAAGGTGTCGTGGATTATGGTTCAAGAAAAGTTAGCCAGTTATATCCTCGATACCTCTACTAAATTCGATCTAGTTTGGGATCCATGGAAGAACTATTTGAATATACCGGGGTGACTCCCCCTATTATCTTAAATCAAATAGCTTTTTTGGTGTCTTCTTTTCCCCTTCTCCTATTATAATCTATCTTTTTCTATACCTCTATTTCCGTTCCTCCTTATATTTGGTTTTTTCTCTTGAACTTTTTGATTACTAGGGTCGGTTAGTTTACAGGGCGGTTCCGCCCCCTTTTTAGTTCTGGAGTAGGAGTAAGAGGTTAAAGTTTCTCTATTAGGGAATCCAATAAACAGGATTCGTATGTTCAAACCTCTTTATTTTAGGTTGTTATGGGAGAGGCTTTTGCTTTTAAAATCTGTATGTGTAATGTTGGGCCCAGATGGGTATTGGTCGTTGTCCGGCCTCCCGATCACAGTTTGATCCCAATCGGGGTGACAGGGGGCCTGACAGGATCTCCCTTATCTGGGTGCTTCCTTATCGATTGGTTGTTAATAATCCTATTGTCGTTAGCCCCCCTCTAACAATTATTTTGTGTCCATTCCATTATCTCGTCAATCATAGCTATTTGTTGATTGCTAACCATTTAACATCTTGATCATCTACTTTGTGTTTGAGGTTACTAGCTCTGTGACTTCTAGTATCCCTTTGGATCCCTATCATTTTTCTCATATTTTTTTATGTATGATAATAATCTCAATAAAAAGATTTGAAACGAAAAAAAAAAAAACTAAAGAGACAGCATCAAAATATAAATAAATAAATAATTTAAGAAAAAAGAAAGAAAGCGCCCTTGTCCCCCCATGCTTTTGCACAAAGCAAGCGCACGCCTTGGTCCCGCTCTCACGCAAAAAGCAGCTATCCTAAACATGTGCCATATCACCACAAACGTCAGATCATGGGCAGTAATTTTAGCACCAGACCTCCTGTATAAATCTAAAGTGGTTACCTATAAAGGCTTTTAAAGTATTGCCTATGGATAGTAAAATTTACATTGTTTGTCGCCATTGCATGGGCATGAGCAATTTTAATGAGGGACATGTTATCTATGTATTCAGTGTAACATCATCCTTTATATTTTACCAAAACATTGGGTTATGTTTTTTTTAATTTGCATTAAATTAAAAAAAAATGCATTTGAAAAACCACTGTGCAAATACAGTGTAACATAAAAAATTGCAAAACCCACCAATTTATTCTTTAGGGCCTCTGTTTTAAAAAATATATAATGTTTTAGGGTTTTAAGAAATTTTCTAGCAAAAAATGCTAATTGTTACATGTAAACAAAAAGTGCCAGGAAAGGCCTGGTCTACACCTCCAGGTTGTCATATTGCATTGAATTTTACAGAAACTTATAGCAGTGAAGCATAAGAAGGAAAGGTAATTTTTGAAAATAGGACTTGTGTAGCGAATGTATATGGTCTATGACATCATAAGTCAGTCCTCACCTCTTTGTTTATTAAAGCTGTCACCGGCTGGACCAATCATTAAGAGCGGGGGTCTCAAACTGAAATTACCTGAGGGCCACTGGACAAGTTTTCGTATCCCAGGGGGGCTGCATGTAAACTTTCGAACTTCAAAAACAACATTAAACTACATACAGCGGTAGTTACTGCTTGCTAACAGTCACTGCAGCCTCACTGTGCCCATCAAATGCAGCCTCACCAGTGCCCACCAAATGCAGCCTCACTGTGTCCAACAAATTCAGCCTCACTGTGCCCATCAAATTCAGCCTCACTGTGCCCATCAAATGCAGTCTCACTGTGCCAATCTAATGCAGCCTTATCAGTGCCCACCAAAAGTGCCCCTCACCAGTGCCCATCAAATGCATCCTCACTCTACCCATCAAATGCAGCCTCACCAGGGTCCATCAAATTCAGCCTACCAGTGCCCAGCAAATGCGGCCTACCAGTGCCTGGATCACACAGAGTGGTGATCTCCTGCTGTGTCACGGAACTTGGTTTTAAATTGCCCGGGTGGCTACTGTAAGGTCTTCAGGACCGGCTTCTATGATACACATCACACTGATTCAGTTTCAAGACATTGGATCAGTGTGCCACCTATCACAGGAGCCAGTCTAGGAGGCAGTACTTTATTACAATGCCACCGAACAATTCAGACCCAAGCTCCATGACACAGCAGGTGAACCCTTCTGTGTGTGATGTACACAAGGAGAGGAGGAGGGAGAGGAGCATACTGGCACTTTGGTGCCCCCCTCTGCCTCAGCTTGTAGGGCCTGGATGTGGTGCACTCTGTGCACCCGCCCAGGATCAGCCCTGCCACTGCAGCCACAGCTCAAAGCAGCCCCAGGGCAGATAGCCTCCCAGGAAATTTCCCGGTATCCCTGTAGGCCAGTCTGGCCCTGATCCTGGTGGACCAGCCATGCGGACCA
The DNA here is from genome assembly GCA_018402905.1 of Glandirana rugosa. Classification (NCBI taxonomy): domain Eukaryota; kingdom Metazoa; phylum Chordata; class Amphibia; order Anura; family Ranidae; genus Glandirana; species Glandirana rugosa. The sequence goes on from BLSH010509402.1 coordinate 63,807, forward strand.
TTTGTAACCGCTGATTTAGAGGGAGGGAAGTGACAGGATCAGAAGGTGGCATTTTGTCTTTGACAGGTGATGGGAATCATGATTGCAATGGATCTACATTGCTGGATAATGTAAAAAACTATCTCTCTCTTTATTTACACTTTACATCATTTTATGAAGGAGTAGGAGTATTATGTACCCTTGATTCCTATTGGGGGATCCAGCACCACGGGGTCCCCTTATTATTAAAGAGGGCATCTAAATTCCAATAAGTGCTTGCTGACCCCACATCCACCAGGCCAGGGTTGTGGAGAAGTGGCCCTTGTCCTCATCACATTGCCACAAGGAGCTTTGCCAGGGTTTCTCCCCCTGGCAAGGTACCCCCATTGAGATCATGTGGCCTGCCACCCCTTTCCTGGCCTGCCAGGAAATTTGGGGGGACCTTACACATTTTTTTCATGATTTTTACATGGATTTCCACCTTAACCAATTCCTTACTGGGCACTTAAATCCCCCTCCTGCCCGGACCAATTTTCAGTTTTCAGCGATGTCACTCTTTGAATGACAATTGCGCAGTCGTGCGACGTTGTACCCAAACAAAATTGGCGTCCTTTTTTTCCCACAAATAGAGCTTTCTTTTGGTGGTATTTGGTCACCTCTGTGCCATTTCTGATCGCCGCTATAAACAAAAAAAGAGCGACAATTTTGAAAAAAGAACAATATTTTTTACTTTCTGCTATAATAAATATACAAAAATAAAAAATAAAAAAACAAATTTATTCATCAGTTTAGGCTGAGATATATTCTTCCTCATATTTTTGGTAAAAAAAAAATCACAATCAGCGCTTATTGATTGGTTTGCGCAAAAGTTATAGCGTCTACAAACTATGGACATTGATTTATGGCGTTTTTATTATTTATTTTTTTTACTGGTAATGGTGGCAATCTGCGATTTTTATCAGGACTGCGACATTGGGGCGGACATGTCAGACGTTTTTGACACTTTTTTGGGACCAATGACATTTATACAGCGATCAGGGAGCAGTGAAGGGGTTAAAAGTGTACCCTGGGCGTTTTCTAACTGTGGGGGGTGGGCTTGGCAGGGGCATGACAGATCTAACTGATCCCAGTGACAGGGGTCAGTAGATCTGGCATGCCCCCCTCACAGAACGTGCAGGCACGCTCATGCGGTGCAGACGGGAGCGCGCCCAGCGCGAGCCGAATGGGAGGACGTCTATTGACGGCCTCCCGGCATTTTAGGGCCGTGCTGTAGCTATGTTCGGCTATGGCACGGTTGGGAGGTGGTTTAAGTCCATACCAGACCTTAAGGGCCTCATCAGGTCAGGGCATCCCCAGGTATGTCATTTAAAAGAGCTTCGCATTTTAATTATTCACTTTAAGTATTACTAAAATCTCTGCTCTGCACCAAACTGAATTTTTAAAATTGTGTTTTGCTTTGGTGCATGCATCCCATGGCATGTATCCCATGGCAGTGCCTATCCCCTCATGCCATTTGTTTGACAATTACTTGCCTATTAGACTAGAAAAGGGCCATACATGTTTTTTTAACATTTGGCCCCTACTGACTTCAATGAAGTTTGGATTCTGCACCTAAACTTTAGTAATATTCCCCAAAGTTTCCTCAAACTGAACCCAGGTATGTTCAGCTTTTTTGACTTTTTTTTGACTACTAGTCTACTATTAGACATACAGTATATTTATAATTCGCTGTGTTTCCCTATATAGATGGGAGTGCACACTAATGTTGATCTTGCCTTATTGTAGAGTCATTCTTTCAGTTAAGGGTCCATTCTCACAACTGTACTATGGCATCCCAGCACTTCTGCATTGTAGCATTGTAGTGTGACAACACACTATTGTAAATTCTGCTTGCGTGATTTTTGTCCATTGTGGCTTTCTGGGCGAGTTTACCTTACATTCTACCACATATCATGTAATATGAATATATTCTCATATGAATATATTCCCATATAAAGTGCAAATGCTGTGAAAAACTATTATAAGTGCAAAAAAAAAATTGTCCATATGCAATAATGCAATGCAAATAGTTCATGTATCATCCGTGAATGTGCAAACTCTGCATATCATCCGGGAGAGAACAAGGGGTGACTTCAAACCTCCACCATCACCAGTCTCACACTCTACTCAACATATGATGATGATCCCCATTACAGGGACCGTATGCACCTGTAGGGTAATCACCAATTCAACCATCAGCTTGGGAAATCACCACAAGGGATCAGCATGCCTCCAAATGTCAGGTGAATGTATTGTAGAAATCCATAAAATCCATAAAACACAGTCCAAATGAATAAGGAAGCAGGGGACGCTGTGTGCGTTCCACCTACATTCCACAGAGTGGAAGTGATGTATCAATCTAAGGCCATGCCCAAAGCTTTTCTTCAGTACATTGTGACGTCATCAGGGGTATGATGACGTCAGAACGTGCTGACGTCAGAATGTGCTGACAAAATTATTTTTTTCCCTTTTACATTTATCTTGAATTACATAAACCAGCAGCTTCTCAATCTGATTCACTTGAGTTTAAAAAAAAAAAAGTTTTTTGGTAGCTTTGCAATGATACATGCTTTTTATTATCAAACAGTAATAGGCCCGCATTGGCCAGCAGATGTTAGTAGCAGTAGTTAACTGTCACTTTCCCTATTTCCGTGTTTTCCCTGATGCAAAGCTGTCCTGCAACTCTCTAAAATCAAGCTTGCACTATGGACCTGAGACTGCAGATGATGCTACAGTGTAAAAAAAATCTAGCAGCAGGACATTTTTAATTAGAGAAAATGGTAGAATTTACTAGAGCGGTAGTCTCCAAACTGCAATCTGGGGCCAGATGCGGCCCTTTGCTTGCTCATATCCAGCCCTTGGGGCATTACTCCCCCCCCACTGTCACCAAAGCGGGACGTGGTTCCTGCCCATGACAACAGTGCCGACAATGCCAACAGTTCCTGCCAATGCTGGCAATGGGGCACTAGTCCTTTCACTGACACCAATTTCTCCCAAGGAAACCAATGATTAGGCACTATTCTTCCCATTGATTAAAACAATGGGGCACTATTCTTCTCACTGACACCAATGATGTGGCACAATTATTTTTACTGACACCAATGATGGGGCACAATTATTCTCACTGACACCAAAGATGGAGCACTATTCCTCCCATTAACACCAATGATGGGGCACTATTCCTCCCATTGATACCAAAGATAGGGCACTATCACTTCCCCTAATACCAATCATGGCGTATTGTTTAATCCCGCTGATGCCATGACATTTTCTTTTCTCACTGGCCACAGTCCTGCCCCCATAACGTTTGAAAGACAGGAAATTGGCCCTTTGATTAGAAAGTTTAGAGACCCCTGTATTAGAGAAAAAAGAGTACAAGTAGATGTTTTACTGAATGAATTAGGAGACCCATGGCATAGAATTGTAAAACTGGCTATCAGCAGGCTATCACCAGGCCAATTTCAAATAAGGCCTACATTTCCTAGAGACAAAAACTCCCTTGAAGAGTGAAAATGTTCTTTCAAAAAATAAAAAGTCTATGTGAATTTGGGGGCGTGGCCTGTCACCGGAGAGAGATGGCGGCTTAGGCTGAGAGCTCCTCTGTCCGGAGACAATAATATGCTTCAGCAGAGCAAAGAGACCTGGTACACACTACTCCTAACTGAGCCCTAACAATGCTCCATCCAGCGGTACACCCATGGAATCGTCCACGCAGCTCAGCCGGACTATGTTCCCCACGCAGCATGGGGAGATGCAGGCAGCATCCCAAACCACGGGATACAGTACATCACACCTCCGGCCGAGCATGGAGCCTTCAGGAATGCCTGCATCAGGTACGTAACATCCACACCCCTCACCTCTGCTATGCCTGGCAGATCTGCAACAGGTAGGGGCAGATATTAAAAGTACACTATCCGCAACCATCTCAGACCTGAAGACTGAAATCAGGGCGGTAGCCACGTGGCTGGAGGTGGTAGAGACGCGAGCATGACACATGGGGCAGCCGTACAGCAACTACAGGCAGTCTCTAACAAACATGCCCAACACCTGATCAATATACACTGCCATATGGAAGATTTAGACAATAGGGGGCGCAGGCACAACCTGTGGGTGCAGGGAGTCCCGGAGGCAGTGGAGGGACCGCAACTACAACCCGCGGTATGGGCGATCTTCAATACAGCCCTGGGAAGGCGCCAGATGCACCGATTTACATGGATCGTTGCCACAGAGCGCTAAGAACATGTGGAACAAACACAGATCCCCCCAGGGACATAGTATGCTGCCTGGTGAACTATTCACAAAAAGAAGACATATTGCGCCAAGCCCGAAATCATGGGCAGCTGATGTATGAGGGGACACGTGTCCAGATATTCCAAGATCTATCAGTCTTAACCCTCCAGCACAGGAGAGATCTGCGACCACTCCTACAAGTCCTAAGGGATAGGCACTTTGCGTATAGATGGAAATTCCCATTTTGTCTGCAGGCTACAAATGGCAACCGCTCTGCGTCCCTAAGGAATCCAGACAAACTACCCTTGTTTTACTCTACAGTATTCCAGAAGTGCAGGTGCCCAACTGGTACAGTGCATTCCTCCCCTCCAAGCCGTAGGCTCTCTGCCAATTTGCCACGGAGGAGATATGGAAAATATGGAAACTGATGAGAGCCCAAGAGTATCTTCTTCATCAGTCAGGCACAAGACAGGTCTGTGAAAAGAGATCCACACAACTTTTTCCACGACGATGCACACAAGTTCTGCTTTGATCAGCGATCTGGAGTTTATTCTGTTTAGGTCCTTCATGTTTCAAGAATGACCATAGTTGACCATCTGTCCGAGCTGGACAGATTGTGACATCTGCTGTGCTACCTGTTGAGTGGCCATACCCTTTTGACCTGAGAACTGTGCATAACAATTGCTTTTTAAATATGGGGGGAAACTCGCATGTGGTTTAAATGATCAGTATAACATGCAGAGCTGAGAGCCTGGGTAAGAGCATTGACTACCAATCACCAGGAGACACTTTAAGTAGGCCCTACCAGGTTCCACAGAGTGGGAGCTCCCCTACCGGGATCTACAACTGGTCACTGGGGGGACCTGATTCCACTTGAATCCATGTGATCCCATTTGCAATAGCTAGCGTGTCAGCTCAGAGGACTCTTACCCCCTCTGTGTCTATGCCTATGTTGATGGCTCCTTCTTCCATAGGACTGGGAAAACAGCTGACCCACGGTATGTTGAGCAGGTAATATTCCGCATCCCCCATCGCACAACAAACCCCCCTATTGACATGGGGTTTACCAGTCACAACAGACTAAACGGCTTAAGGGACAGACAGTCTGCCCTCAACTATACTAACTCCTAGAAGGAAATATGTTTGTAGCTCAGCGGCGGGATCTGGGTAACTGGACCCCTTTTCTTTACACTTTTTCTTTTTTGCTGTGTATAAGTACATCATAGATGCCAATGTTTTTGCTTATGTGGACTTAATAGCATACGAGCTGGGAGGTCGATGCAGCAGCATGGATTCCAGTCTCAGTTTATACGACAGAGTCTTTCTAGTTAGTGACGGTGGGGGTAGGGGGGAAGGGGAGGTTCATGTCTGGTGTCATCTTTAACACCCCCACCCTGCTGAGAGCTCCGAGGGGGAGGACCCCATGGTCGGCGAATTGTACAACCCGAGCAGGGCCTACAGCCGTGAATGGGCCCCATGAGTTGGGGGGGGATACAGGTACCCAGGTACTGGTGTATTTCAATCAAGAAGAGGTTCATAAGGAGGTGTTATTTCTACTTTACATGTTCCATTTTTGAGGGGGTAAACTTTCTCCCTGACTGGACATTCTCATTGCAATTAGCAGGTGCGACTAGAATGTGCATAGGTGATGCTTTGGAAGCTTGGGAACTGTCCGGGGGCAAGCTGGAAACACTGATTAAGATATTAAGGCGGATCCAAGGGGAAAATATCATTGGAACCTTTAAGAGGAAGCTCACAAATTATCTCTCCCATTACAAAATTGACCTGATCATTGACAAAATAAAATTGCGGTCCAGAGTTGGTGTTATCGTCTATTAACTGTATTTTTTTTTTATCTGTATACCATGGATGTGGTGGCAGGGAGGGGAGGCCGAGTCAGGACCCCTGTTCACCCCTTTGGTCGGGGGGGCCCCGGCTGGGTCCTCGTACCCCAGGCCTCTGAACGAGGTTGTCAGCCACCGGGGATCTCTTTCTATGTAGGGTTCTCTGGGCGGAGGCTGTTATTCATAAAATTCTTTTTGTTTGAAATAGTTTCGATCTGGTGTCAGTTACTTCCCTCAATTCAGAGAGACAGGTTCTTTCCTGATAATATACCCGCACACCAAACACATCATGATCTGTGCTACAGTTGATAGCTACTATCTTAAGGTGCCTTAGCAGGCTAGTGGCCACCTCCAGATCCTAGTAGGACCTAGCCTGCCTAAGGTCTGACGGCATTTGTCATACATATTCCAGCACACTGGACTCTTTTCCTCCTTCTTCATACTAAAGTCATATATCTTCCTTGTCAGCTACACCTTTTGTCAACCCCCCCCCCCTTTTTTCCTTTCTTTCCCCCTTTTTTCCTTTCTTTTTTGTTGAAATCCCAATAAAGTGTCAAACGGACCACCCCTAACAATTAAACTAACCACAGAATCTTTTCGGCTATAACTAAATAGCAGTTATGGCTGCTGTAACTAACAACCAAGGAGGCCCCGTTATCTCTTAAAATCTATTCCCTCAACACCAAGGGCTTAAATATTCCAGAGAAAAGAAGCAAGGTCCTAGCGGAAGCCCACCGCCACAGGGCCCAAATCGTCTTCCTACAAGAGACACACTTCAAAAAAGATTAAATCCCGCAACTACATAATACCCGATACCCGACGGTTTAGCACGCAACATGCGCAGACTCAAAGTCTAAGGGGGTATTGATATTATTCTCCAAACTATGCCACTTTAACCTTATAGATCAATTGACTGACCCTAAAGGTAGATTTCTTTTCCTTAAGGGTACCTGGAAAGGCAGACCCCTTACCTTAGTAAATTTCTACTGCCCAAACTCTAAACAAGTGTCCTTTTTAAAAGAGGTGCTACTTCAACTTACAACATTCAGATCAGGCATATTGATTGTGGGGGGGTGATTTTAATGTCACACTAAATCCACTACTTGATTCCTCAAGCGGTACATCGTCTCTCCCGTATGCAGCACTACGTTAAATTAAGACACAGTTAGTCTCTCTGGCTTTACATGATACATGGCGAACGCTTAATCCACAAATGAAGGACTACACATTTTTCTCCACTCCGCATGGTCGCTACTTGTGGTTTGATTACCTCATTCTAAGCCAAAAAGATTTGCATTACATGTGTGAGGCCCCTATAGAGAGTATGGTCATCTCGGACCATCATCCGATCACGCTCACATTACGCTTCCCCCAGAAGGAACAATGCACGAGGCTGTGGAGAATGGATGCTTCCCTTCTCACAGATCACTGACACTACAGGGAGGAAGCACACTAGAAATGAAAGTATAGCACGACAATTTCATGACTTTTACAGCAAACTGTATCATCTGAACACCGGGACAGCACGTCCGGAGACAGATGAACAACTCAGCAACCTAATTCAAAACTTCCTATTAGAGTTGAGCGAACACCTGGACGTTTGGGTTCTGCTGGTCCGTCCGAACTTCGGGACAAAGTCCGGGTCCGGGTCCGGACGGAACCCGGACGATCGCACGGACAACGAACCCCATTGAAATCAATGGGGACCCGAACTTTTAGGCACAAAAATGGCTGTAGCAAAGTCCTGGAAAGCCCCAGAGGGCTGCAAAAGGAAGTAAAATGGGGGTAAGGGTAGGGCAAGTGCCCTACAAAAAAAATGGGGACAGGGAAATAACTTTAAATATTTTTAAAAAATAAAAACAAAAAAAGCAAAAATGGAGGTGAATGTGGATCATCTTCAAACTGTGTCTGAAAAGTATTAATTAACGGTAGAAACCATATAACTGTTCCAAAATCATCTTCAAACTAGGGCAAGTGCCCTACAAATAAATGGGGATAGGGAAAATAAATTAAAATCAAGTAAA
>BLSH010509402.1:76021-89510 GCA_018402905.1 Glandirana rugosa
GTAAATCGTCCCTACAGCCGGATATCAATTGATGTAACAGCCCAAGAAATCACGGAAACCCTTATTACCGATACACCCGGAGATTATCCCAAAAACTAACTAAACTCCACCTCCTCTCCCACAATTTCCGGGACTCTTTCGGACCTCGGTCGTCTAGACCCTTCGAGAATATCATCTAACGGCCCTTCGGCAGGCCGGGACCCGAGAAGGGGCCAAAACAGCGGTATTCCCGAAGACAGGTAAGAAGATATCTATAACCACGAAGATCTAACTGAGACAGAAGGCCACTGTCCCCAAAACCCGATACGTATCTATCCTTCATCACAACTCGCTTGGGCCTGACATTGCACCCGAACGATTTTTGAAATGTCCGGGTCCGGGTCCGTGCCACGGACACCCAAAAGTTCGGTACGGACCCGAACGTTACAGTCCGGGTTCGCTCAACACTACTTCCTATCTATGCATAGCCCAAAACCCCTGTCACCGGAAGACAGAGTCAATCTAGAAGCACCAATATCTATAGAAGAATGGACAGAAGCCCTTATGGCGACAAAACCGGGGAAGAGCCCAGGGCCGGACGGCTTCCCGGCAATCTACTATAAGAGCTTCCCAGATCTGCTGGCTCCAGGCTTTCTCAGGGCCTTTAACACCCTCTCCTCCACCTCAAATCAATCAAAAACCCTATTAGAGGCCCACATAGCCATTATTCCCAAAGGCACTAAAGAACCCGACAATGTAGTTAACTATAGGCCGACATCCCTGCTAAATGTGGATGTGAAAAAAATTTCCAAAATTTTGGCGATTAGACTTTCACAATACATTCCGGCATGGGAAGGCTTGGTCCAGGTGGAATTTGTCCCTGGGAGAGAAGCCAGGGACAATACCATCAAAGCACTGAACTTGCATCACTGGCTTGTCACTAGCAGGCAAGAGGGTTTTTTCCTGGCAATATATGTGGAGAAGGCATTCGACCCGGTAGCCTGGGACTACATGGAGGCCATCCTAAAGGCACTAGGCCTGGGAGTCAGGATGAGGACCTTTATAGGAGCCTTATATACCAACCCAGTAGCCCATGTAAAAGTAAATGGCTGCCTCTCGAACGCCTTCTCCATCCATAATGGGACCAGACAAGGGGGCCCACTGTCCCCTCTCCTTTAAATCCTTACCCTAGAACCCCTATTAAGATGCATCCGCGCTCACCCAGAAAGGAATTGAGTTAAAGGATAGGTAGTTTAAAACTGCAGCCTTCACAGACGACATTCTTCTTTTTCTATCAGCCCCACTAACGACCCTTCCAAATGTTATGTTAACTTTGGAAAAATTTGGAAAAATTTAAATGCATTTCAAACCTACAAATGAACTTCTCTAAATCTTTTGCCTTCAATGTGTCTCTCCCGACCAACACAGTTCGGCTATGTCAGGAAAACTTTGCCTTTGCATGAAAAAGCGATGCAATCGCCTATTTAGACATCCAACTACTGGGAAGACTTACAGATCTATACAACAAAAACTTTCTAACCAAACTAAACCTTATACAACAGGACCTCAAGCGATGGGATGCCCCTGCAATTTCCTGGTTCAGATGGGCGGCCATCATAAAGATGACCATCCTCCCACGTCTACTTTATAAAATACAGACTATGCCAATAGATCTTCCCCCCTCGTTCTTTGTCACATATAAAAATATCTGCAGAACATTTATATGGTGAGGTAAACCTACGAGAATTGGATGGGCTAAACTAGTGCTCCCAAAAGCAAGTGGTGGCATTGGTCTCCCAGACTTGCAGAGGTATCACATCGCTTGTCAGTTATCGTGAGTAGTGGACTGGAATCTACATGCCAATTACAAAGGATGGGTTAACCTAGAACACCTGGTGGCGGGGGTAGATCTAAAAAAGATGCCCTGGTTCCCCTCGAAAGAGATCTTGAGGGAGCTAGATGCTCCTCCTTTAATTGGGCCTACCCTACAGGCCTTCCACAGGGCATGTAAAGTCTGCAATTCCTCAGTTAAATTCTGCCCAAACACCCCTATCAAGGGCAACCCGGCTTTTCCACTGGGAATGAACATTGCATTTTTGACTGCGGAGTGGCCCCATGCGGAGATGCAGGCTAAACAGTTCTTTATCAGGAACAAATTCAAACGCCAGAGAGACCTTGCAGAACTTTCCAAAACAAATGCTTTCCCATTTTGGGCATACGCTCAATTGAGACATTTCTTAAATGATCCTGTGCACAGGGATCTCTTTACAAGACCACCTACAGTTTTTGAATCACTGTACACGAGATCAGCCCTCCAAAATCACATGATTTCGATATTATATGCCTCCATGTTCCAAAATTCCCACAAACTTCTTCAGTCAGACCGAGAATTTTGGGAACACTCATTACAGAGGGAAATAGAGGAGGAGGAATGGAACCAGATTCATTTATTTCTGCACAAGGGTTCATTAAACATAAATATACAGGAGAATGGGTACAAGTTAAAAACCAGATGGTACAGGACCCCAGATGTACTCCACAAATTTGTCCCATCAATTCCGGAAATGTGCTGTAGATGTGAAAAAGAAAGAGGGACACTCCTGCACATTTGGTGGGATTGCCTGGTAATCCAGCCATACTGGAGAGCAGATTTTGAAATAATCAAGAAAGTTACATCACTTCCCATAGAATTTACACCGGCTCAATTTTTTTTACACCTCTCCTCACTACCAAAAAAATGTTATTTTAAAATCACTTCCCATGCATATGATAAATGCTGCCAGGCTAGGTGTCCTGAAACATTGGAGATCAGCAATCCCCCTTCACTGACCGAATGGATCCACCACCTAAATTTAATAGAGAACATGGAAGAGCTGATCCACATCATGCAGGACAAAATATCTCACTTTTCTAAGACACGGTCAGAGTGGACTGACTTCCGCAAATCCAATACCTATCAGACCTTAATGCAAAGTAGACCAAGAACACAAACCCAAACCAAATCAGTTTAATTCTAACTAATAGAGTTGCACCTCAAGCCATGGACCTAGACCCTTGGTGTTAAATATCACAAGAGGAATGGAGGGGGTTGTTGGTGGTGTTCCCACCCCCTCTTGATTTCAAAGTGCACGTCTCCTAAGTGAGTTTTTCGCTCTCACGCCCCTTCTCACAACTTGTGTGGGAGTTTTTTGGGTTTTTTCCCTGCTTCCCTCGCTTCCTCTTTCACTTACCTCTCCTCCCCCCCCCCCACTCCCATGGACCGGTGGGCTGAAAACAATAGTATGCAATATAAATAAAATATATAACTTTCATGTTGCTTATTCATATAGTTCAAATATGCTTGGTTCGTATCTAGTACAACCTGACATTTCAATATACCAACAACCCAGAAACGTTGTACTATATATCCTATCGTGAACAATGTCATTGAGAATGTTTTGGATTTCTGTTACCGCGTAATGTGATTAAAATCAATAAAATTATATGTTCAAAAAAAAAAGTCTATGTGAATTTAGTAATTTAATTCTACAGAGTATAGGTGGGTGTTTTATTACACGAATTAAGGGATTACAGATAATACAGTAGTGTAAAACTGGCAGACATTTTTTATTGAGCAAGAGCAGAGAGCTGAGGTTTTACTAAAAGAAGTAAAATACTACAGAAGATACAGCAGTGCAAAATTGGCCAGCAGCAGAACTGTAGCATACCTTTTATTTTATTTATAATGTGAGATAGTTAAGATGGAGACTGTTCTTGCACTTAACTTGCAGTGAGATACTGTGAACAAAAGGCAGCTCCAAGAACATAGTTATCATCAAGTGAAATATCCACTTTGAGCACCCCAAACCTTAAATAAAAGCACCACCAACAGAAAATTTAAAAGAACAACGCAAAAGAAATGACCCCTCCCCCCCCCCCAAATACTACCCCTGAAGCAAAGGGAAGGGAAGCCCTGCATCAGAATTTTTTTTTCTATCAATATAAATAAAAAACAATATATCAAACAAAAAAACGCAAATACTTACCCCTGAAACAGAAGCCCTTTTTTTTAAAGGGTGCAACAAAAAAACGTTTTCAATGGCTAGGACAGCATATAAACATGGCTGGTGACCTTAAATCAACCACAAAATAAAATGAAAGGTAAAAAAGCCCCCAATAATAATAACAAAATAAGGCAGCAAAGGGGTTGATTTCCCAAAGAGCTAGTAATCAGAATCAGCATCGTTTTCTTACTGAACCTAATCTTTCCCAGTGCAGTTTGTCAGCTTTCCATATGCTTTCCCTGCAACAGCTTGCAATACACTGACACGATGGCTGCTCTGTGTACTTCCTTTTTTAGTTAGGCGGCTGGATTAATTAAAAGTCTGTGAATTGGCCCTTCTGAGGCTGGCCTCGCAGTGCATTATGCTGTAAAAAAGACTCCTGGCAGTGCGCATGTGCGGGAGCTCCAAGATGGTCACGTAAGCCTGGAGCTCCACACCACCCCGATCCAGCAGTGCCTCCTTTAGCTGCCCAGGACCCACACAGAGGAGGATTCCTAGCCCTTGAGACCCCTGGGTCCCCCCTATATGTCTGACATGACAGCCAGAAGAGATATCAGGCCGCAATTCACCGGCGTTGCGCTACAGGGGAGTACCAAGATGGCCAGCAGCACAGCCACATGTGGCAGGAGTGGAGGGACACCAGGAACACAGGCAAGTTCTGGCCCCAGCAACTCTTACCTACACACCTGTGACACATGGGTGTAGCCAGCAGCTTATGGCTCCCTCCTCAGTTTCCACTGAATCATTTCTAGGCCACACAGTGGAGGACTTTGCCTTCTCACCTATAGGGTCTTCCCCCGCCCACCATTTAGAGGCCTCATCTCCAGGCATCCCAGCCCAGGATACATCCTTACAAGCATCTGACCTCTTTCACAGGCTGTTGGACTTGCTGGAGAGGGGGCTGGTACACACAGCAGCAAAAATAATTGGGGATATCAAATCTGACTTTCAGAACTTGGGAGCTAGAATGGAGGCTATGGAATACAAATTAGACATCACTGTTTCCAGAGCCAACCAGAATTCTGACCACATTCAGATCCTTCAATAACAACTTGAGACAGCTCTCTCAAGAATAGACGATTTGGAAAACAGGTCCAGAAGGTACAATTTCAGGATCAGGGGCCTTCCAGAAACTGTTACGGACACCTCTACAGCCATCCAGGGTCTGATGAAGACCCTGATCCCCAATGTTCCCCAGCACTGTTTAGAATTGGACAGGGACCACAGAGCCTTGGGAGCCCCTAGAAAGGACAGTTCCCCCAGAGACATCATCGTAAAGCCCAACTTCTTTGCCATTAAAGAGGAGATCGTGAAACAGTCTCGCTCCAAAGCACATGTGACCTGCCAAGGCCACCCTGTTCAAATTTTTTTTGACCTCTCTCCTTCCACAATCCAGAGGAGAAGGGCCTTGAAACCTCTTTTTTCCATTCTTTCTCAAAAGAGAGAGTATTGGTGGGCATTTCCTTTTGCAGTGAAATTCAACCTAAAGAACAAGACTCACTCCTTCTACAACTTTCCAAAAGGCAAAAAACTCCTGCTAGACTTGAAATTCATTTCACATGAAGCAGCCATGGACTTTGCCAACTCCAATGCTGGTCCCACCAAATGCTCTCCACCTACAAGCCCTGTGACCTCCGTCTGGAACAAGGCGAAGAACAAAAGATCCAAAGGCAATAGGCCTCCCTGACTGTGATCCATTGGTCTACTAAGACCCCTTACACTATTACCTTCTTTCTGGATCTCCTTGTGAAGTCAAACATTGGAGCTTAGGTTACTTATATCTTCTAAAAAGTATTTTCCTCATCCAGTATTGTTATCCAGTTTTGTTTTTTTCTCTTCACCCCTTTTTGTCAGAAGGGATTTCTTTATGATATTCAGGCTCTTTCTCCCTTTTCGGGAACTAAGTGGACCTCCTCAACATCAAGGATCTTTATCATTTCAACTGGTTCCTTGTGGAAGCCCTTCAACTGTGCTCCACTCCCATGCTCTAGCTCACACAGGTTGACTCTCTCCTAAGGGGCCCACCTAGCCCTATCTACAAAGATCAGACGGTTGGACCTAGGACTTAGATTCACCGCTGCAACATGGGTGTGATAAATTAACCTACTTTGGCCTTAGACTGGGTTTCCTCGCTTTCCAATGTCTAAAATTTCCTCTGGGGGGGAGGGGCTGCCCTGGACTGCTCCTGGGGAAATTCTGATCCCCGTATCTCTGTTTATTTTACCTTTCTTGTAATTTTATTTTGGAGGGCGCTCTGGGCCGGGGCCCTCTTGTGCCTCCACCTACCCCATAGTCACGGTAGTCTCGCCACTGTGGGATAGGTTGTCTTCCCCGTAGCAGGGGTTGACGAGTATTGTGTAGGAGTTTGCTTGGAGGCTTCTCCCCCAAACCCAACTAATCTCTTCTGGAGATTTTCCTCTTTATTTCTTATGTCTTTCTATTGTTTCTCCATCCTAATTATTTATTCTCTTCTAGCCAATCATCAGGTCCTGTCCATCATCCTAGCCCATCACCAGAGCATCTCCTTCTTCAGGTCCTTCCCACTAATCCTCAGGAGAAGACAGCAGAGGGTAAGTGAAGATAGACTTGACAGATCTCCACCCCTTTGATGCCATGGCTAATTCAGATCCCAAATTAAACCACCTTAAAGTAGCCACACACAACACTCAAGGACTAAATTCTCAGGTAAATGGAGAAAGGTTTTTGATAGCTATCGTGCTCTCAAATTGGACATTGTAATGCTGCAAGAGACCCACTTTCCAGCTCAGTTTAACCCCAAATTCCTCCACTCCTACTTTCCAAAATTTTTTTTGGCAAACTAGAGGGATGGCCATCCTTTTTTCCAGACAAATAATTTTACTTGGCAGTCAGACTACAGAGACCCGGAAGGGAGGTTCCTTTTAGTAAAAGGCACACTGGAAGGTCAGTTATACTCCCTTGTCTCTTATTAAGCCCCCAACAAAGGACAAGCAAAATTCTTCCAGTCTCTTTTCAAAACTCTAAACCCTCTATTGGAGGGTGCAGTTTTTTTGGAGGGGATTCCAATACTGCCTTTGACCAAGGGCTTGATCATGTCCTAGTGTCTCCAAGTCTTATCCCTAATGCTCTTAAATCCTACATCAAATACGCAGTTTGGTCAGACTATTCTATGTTATCTTGTCACTGCACAAAAGCTCTCCTAGACAACCCTATTCTCCATGGCAACTAAATGAGTCGCTTCTCAGTGATCCCATTAGAGTCAAAGAACTTGATAAATCTTTACAGGTATATTTCAAATTTAACAACGTTGAAGGAGTCTCTGCAGAAACCTTGTGGGCAGCCCACAAAGCTACCATAAGAGGTAAAATATTACAAATCGCAACCCAACTTAAAAGAGAAAGGCAGGTGGATATAGAGAGGCTAGAGAGGGCCTTTTTGACCCTCAAGACCAAGCACAAGAAAATCCACTGAGTGTTTCCATTGCTCAATTAGATGCCGCTTGGCTTGAACTAAATCTAGCCCTTACAGCCAAAGCAGAAAAACACATTCGCTGGAGTGGGGCTGAGTTCTACTCGCAAAAGGACAGAATAGATTCTATGCTAGCCTCAAAAATTTCCCTTTGGACCTGTATCCACGCCTTGCCAAAGATTAGAGTCTCAGGACAACCCCCCGCAGCTAACCCTGATAAAATTTTCAAAGCTTTCCATGACCTCCCCTGCTTTCCCTCTCAGATAAACACTAAAACCTTATGGACGCTACTTTCACAGTAGAAGAGATACTAAAGGTCACAAAGGACCTAAAAAAGGGTTCCACCCCAGGACCAGATGGACTGTCGGTGCCCTATTATAAGGCATTCACCAGAACATTGGTACCGTATATGGCTAAATTCTTCAACGCAAAGACACAGGGTACTCCCTTTGACCCCCAACTTAACACGGCCTACAATACAGTCATTCCAAAACCAGATAAAAACCCAGAAGAAGTAGGTAATTATAGACTAATATCCTTTATAAACAATGATCTGAAAATCCTGACAAAGATCTTTGCTAACCGTTTAGCCTCTTTCATAAGCTTATACAGCCACAAGGATCAAGTGGAGTTTATTCCATGGAGAAAAGGACCCGACCAAATAAGGAAAGCAATTGATATAATTTCCATTCTGCAGTCTAATTGGGATAGAGGTCCTAAACAAAAGGGCATGCTGCTATCCATTGACCTCCAGAAAGCTTTTGACTCAGTCTCATGGCCATATATATTTTCCCTCATGAAATGCTGGGGATTTGGTCAGCGTTTCATGGGGACCTTACAAGCCCTCTACTCCTTTCCAAAGGCCCAGATACGCCTCCAGGGATTCTATTCCAAACTCATAAACATAGCCAAAGGCCCTAGACAAGGATTCCCATTATCCCCACTCATCTTTGCTATTGCTATAGAAACCCTAGCAATAGCAATCCGCACTAACCCCAATATTAAGGGAGTGTCATGCGGTCCCCAACCACACAAATGCGGATTGTTCGCAGATGACCTCCTCCTATTCATTACATCTCCAATCACCTCTCTCCCTAACCTCTGTAGGTTACTCAACAACTTTTGACTATTTGAATATTTTGCTTCAGTCAGAGACAGTATCTCAACTGAGAAACTCATTTAAATTCAAATGGAGTGACTCATCCATTAGATATCTAGGGGTAACCCTCACATCCAAGACTGAACTCTTATATTTAAATAACTTCCTGCCCATGTTCCGCAAATTGGAATCAAACTTGAAAACCTGGGTGAAAAGTGAACTTGCTAGGGAGATTAAATTCTATAAAAATGACACTCCTCCCAAAACTACTTTATCTGTTTAGATCTCTTCCTATCTCTATCAGAAAGGATCATTTACGATATTTCCAAGGCAAAGTCATTAAATTTATATGGGGAGGTTCAGGCTACAGGCTCCCCAAAAAAACCTTATTCCATCCTAATACAAGGGGAGGCCTAGGCCTTGCTCATTTACTATGGTACTAGCAAGCGGCCAGACTAGCACAACTATCAATAGTGTACTCTAGACTGTAAAAACTTTACTGGGTCCAAATTGAGAGACAGGAAGTTCCCCCTTACACTTTAGACTTCTTATTGTGGATCCCCTCCAAGACTCGTCCACCGATACTATCGCTCCTCCTCTCCCAATCTTTGGCCCTATGGGACAAAATTAAAGTACTACCCTCCCTGGTTTCAGAAGGCCACCCCCTTGCACACTTATTTGACAATCCTGATCTCCCTCCTGGGCTAGATATTAATTATTTCAAATGGTGGCTGGACAAAGGGTTGTACTGAATAGGACTTTTTTTCTTTTCAATGGGCTAATCTCCTTGAGCTGCTCTGTGAGCAAACTAGATCTGCTGGATTCTGAGTGCTTCAGAATCAGACAAATTTTGCACTTCCTCCATAAAATCTGGAAAAACAAACCAAATCCTCCCAAAATTAGAGCATATGAACATTGGTGTGGCTAAGGTATAGATCAGAGGGGTGACACCTCCATTATCTACTTATCACTGGCTCTCCCCATTTGTAAATTTTCTTATATGTTTGCCTGGGAGAGTGATCTACAGCTACAGTGGGACTTGGAGAGATGGCAAAGCGTCTGCTCCAGGTCATATAAAGGTATCATGAACACCTCTTTTGTGGAAGCTAGCCTTAAAGTACTGACTAGATGGTATTTAACGCCCACTAGACTGGCTTCTATCTTTCCTTCAGCTAACCCTCAGTACTTTAGAGACTCTCAACTAATACGATCCATGTTTTGTGGGAATGCCCCAGAATCAGAACATTTTGGAACAGGATCTTTAATTTAATGCACAAAGTGACAGAGTGCTTGGTTCCTAGATCCCCAGCAATCACGCTCCTGAATTCTAACCTTCCGAAAACATCCAAAAACAATCATAAACGTATCCATTTTATTCTTTTAGGAGTTAAGTTGACCATTGCAAAGGTCTGGAAACAACCTAAAGTCTCAATTGCAGCATTGAAACGTAAAATCTCATGGATACTGTCCCAAAAGAAGCTAGTTAGTATCCTCACAGACTCAGTCCATAAATTTGAAGCCATCTGAGAACCATGAGCACATTATGTAGGAATCACCTTCATACCCGGAGTTAATACTAGAGATCAGCCATAAGGCAGACCTGGAGATTGGCTTGTTTCTTTTCTTTTCTACCCTAACTCTTTTCTGTCTTTCCTGCTAACTTCTGCTTTTCACACTTTGTTTCCCTACAACCATATGAAGCTTGTGATGACACAGCTTTTACCCGCTGAAGAAATAAGAAGCACCCATATTTTAGGCAGTTGTACTAATATTATATCTCAAAGCATACCACCTAACTTTTCCTCATAGGGTTATTTGGTGCCTAACCATGACACCTTGTTTTCACATCACTCCTCTTTTTTCTACATTTTTCTATAGCCCTTTCTTCTCATAATTGCGACTAAAAGGGATGAGGCACAGTTTTCCTCAGGGTACAGCTTGCTCCCATCTGGGGTACCAGGAGCATTCTGCTCCTTGGCCACAAGATAAACACAGATATCTGAGAGGGTCCATTACCTATGCTCAGTTCACTGTATTTTATGTTGTCATGTACAATTCACCAGCAACTGCATCATGTCTTCACATTCCTCCCATAATACCTTATACTGTTGTATTTTCTATTTTTGATTGTCAAAATTAAATTTCTTGAAAGTTAAAAAAGACTCCTGGCCAAATCTGCCCAAAAAAACACCTGGACGCAAATCTCAAATCTGCAGGATTCACCTCAAACCTAATTCCTTAAAGTGGTAGTAAAGTTCTATTTTGCTATTGTACATACAGATATGCCTATAATAACGCAGGTACAGTGAATATCTTCTAAACTTGCACTGTTAAGGAGATATTCACACGGGATGCAGCCATTATGTCACTTGTGTATGCGCTCTGAAGGGACAGCATACCCGTGCCGCCCCTTCAGAGCTCTGTGCTGCAGCCATGACTCCCGTGTGCATGCACTGGAGTGATGTTATTGCAGCTTGGCCATTCATACAGCCAAAGGCTGCAAACCCAGAAAGAAGATGGAAGCCCTGTCAACAGTATTTCATAATGTGCATACTTGTACATTAGAACATTGCCTTGCAGGTGACCTTTTTTTCCATCACAGACTTCGCTACCGTTTTAACTTCCAGTAAAGCTTATATACAATATACTAGTATGGGAATAATCAAACTGGTTAGTGCAAACATGTTACAGTTGCTTCACACTTTCTGTTATGCCTTACACATTCTTGAGTTTGGTCCCACAACCATTCCTAAACCATCCATTGATGGCTTGCAAATGCTAAGCAAGCCAACATGTTTCTAATACAGGCAGGGGCACAGACAGCAAAACAAACATTACAGGGGTGGTAAACCTTCCCAATGCTATTCAAGAAAATGTAAATATTTTTTTGTCTGGATCTACACTTTAAAAAAAATGTACCTGTTCTAACTTACAAACAAATTCAACTAGAGAACAAACCTACAGACCCTATCTTGTTTGTAACCCAGAGACTGCCTTTACATATTAAGAAGATTAGTATCAAAGTGATTAATTTTTCTATACTTTATCATTGTACTATTAATCGTATACAGTATTTCTTAATACGTCAATGCATTTTGATTACACATCAAAAATCTATTGAGCTGCCGACTTTATCAAGTCTCTAAACATTCTGAAAATTTAATGTAGACGTTAGGTCATGAGAAAATGATGTTCTGTAACATATAATGCATATCAAGATGAATCCATACATAGACATTAACATGATCTTTTTTTGAAGGTCACTTTAGATTTACTCACATACTAAATTTAGAATAAAGTACATTTCCAGTGGTAATAAGGTCCATTTTAATAAAAAACTGTGAAGAAGTGGTTTGGATATTTACTATTTTCTTTGATAATGTCTTCTTTGCTAAAAGGTAGTATACAATATGTAAAATTAATGATTTCATTATATGAAAGAGAATATGCCTCTCCAAAAGGAACTACATTCAGGTTACTTTGTATTTAAAAGGATTACAGAGTTGTAGACTTGTTAATCTGTTATAATGAATCTAGTGTATTACATTGTTAGCAATTTTATTAGTCATATATTTTACTTCAAACTCACTGAACTTTTGCAAACATTAGCTTTAGGTCTCCATGTCATAACAGCTGTTAAGAATGATCAAACAGACAAAAAGAAGCCTCCATTTTTATTTAAAAATGTGTAGTCTTGCTACATAATGCATTCTGCAACTCTGTGCCTTTAGAAAATTGCCTTTCCAAATTAATCTGCAATCAGCTTAAATTTTATACATTCTTATTTGTTTACAACCATGTCAACTCATTGCTGTTTGTACCTCCCACACTATTCTTCCCTCTGCTTCTGTTATTAGCTTACTGCTTCTCCCACAGGTCTGCACAGAAATTGAGGTAAACATTCAGGTATACACAACACTGCCATTAGACATACATCAATGAACCGTTCCATCAACTGAAAAGAGTTGTACACTGCTACCAATCTTGCTTTCAAAAGTTTATTGGACAAATGGTGACTGAGACACTTGATTACTCCCTCTCCTTTCATATGCTTCTCCCTTGGAGGGAGTTAAAATCTTTGTGACGTCTATCCCCCTGATGGGGCCAAATGCATTAGATGTAAGGGACAGATGCAGTGTCTCTGCCACTTGTCTACTAAAGATTTTCAGTGAGAGATTGAAATAAATGCAGAGATCAGCTGGCATCTGTGGCCAGGATGTGTGTGGGGATATTGAGTATGAACTTAGATCTCAGCAATTTTCCTTTTGTATTTTGCAATAGTCTAAGGAAAATATGTGTCTTCAGGGTTAATGGTATACATTTTTTTCTTACATCGCTGAGACTGTAGTTGGCAGGTCCTTCTACTTAGTTGTTACTATATTGGTCAGACAATGCACTGACGCCTTTGCTGCCATGATGCTATGTGCTGGGTGTTCAGTTTACCCCTGTGCCTTTAAGGATGGGTGGGCTCCCTCTGGCTCACCTGCCCTCTACCTATCCATCAAAAAGCATGTGCTTCTACTGTGGAGGCTCTTTAACCACTTGAATACAGGACGTTTATACCCCCTTCCTTACCAGACCAATTTTCAGCTTTCAGCGCTCTCACACTTTGAATCTCAATTACTCTCTCATGCTACACTGCACCCAAACAAAATTTGTGTCATTTTTTTCACACAAATAGAGCTTTCTTTTGGTGGTATTTAAGAAGCTCTGGGTTTTTTATTTTTTGCGATATAATTGAAAAAAGTGCGAAAATTTTGAAAAAAAAACATTTTTTTTTAGTTTCTGTGATAAAATTTTGCAAATAAGTAATTTTTGTTCATAAATTTTGGCCAAAACCTATACTGCTACCTATCTTTGGTAAAAATAACCCAAATAAGTGTATATTATTTGGTCTGTGTGAAAGTTATAGAGTCTACAA
>BLSH010509402.1:91478-103808 GCA_018402905.1 Glandirana rugosa
TCCCCGTTACGTATAGTTTGTTTTGGGTTTGTTTACATCACATGACCGGCTGTGATTGACACAGCCGGTCATGTGGTAAAGAGCCAAATCTATTGGCTCTTTACACAGATCGGAGCTGGGCTTTGTCCGAGGGACAACCCTCAGCTTCGAGCGCCGCGCTGCGCGCCCCCAGGGGCGCGCACGAGCGGCGTGCACGTGAGGCTCGTTTGTGACCGGCTGTGATTGGACACAGCCGGTCACGGGGTAAAGAGCCAATTTTATTGGCTCTTTACCCCGATCTGGGGGGGACACAACCCCCCGGCAGACGAGCGATCCGCAATCGCCGCTGTGCGGGCCCCTGGGGGCCCGCAGTAGCGGCGAGAAGCGGAGGACGTCATATGACGTCCTCCCGGATCGACGGCCAGTCCCTGCCGACGTCATTTTACTATACGTCGGTAGGGAACTGGTTAAAGTTAGAGTTAGGGAATACAGAAAATGGGGTGACTTGACAGGGCCTGTAAGCTTATGCATGCATTTGCAAATTTGTGCAGACTAAACCCCTGTTTTTAACACATACTGTTAGACAGGTCAATTTGGTTGGTCACAGGCTGGTCGTTAAGTTGAGCTTGTAAATTTCTCTGGTTTTGTTTGATATGCATTGCCCTTTCAATGCTCCTTGCTGCATAGGCCAGTTATAAGTAGGGGCAGTGGCCGTTTGTTTGCATCCTTCTACTTAGTACTATGAGGATCTCATGAGCGTGGTCTTCTTGCTATCTACAGAGCAAAACAAAAATTAATTTGAACGTTACATATATTAAGTCTTTTGATTTGGTGGGGCTCCAAGTGTTTATGCACTAAAAAAGCATATAAAGTAAGGTATAAGTTGATACAATATAGGTCCAATCACCCCCTGCCATAAAGGTTATGAAAAAGCATAGAAAAAAGATCATCCCCAATGGGGGAACACAGAGGCTGTAAAATGACAATGGGGTGTGGTCTTATGATTGATAAAATAAATCCACATTTATTGGAACGATTGTTAAACTATACACTGTAAACATTTGGAGGTTTACCTCCCAGTAGTTAGAGACACGTTTTTGCATATCTCGGCATGCTGCCATGCTGAACTCACAAACAGACAAGACATGATAGACAAACATAACAAAAAGGGGTGTGGACGTCAAAGTTTACCGGCACACAGTGCACCACCACGGTAAATCTCTGTATGCCAATATAAAAAAAAAAAATCTACGGTGGTATCGCTGTGTGTCAATCTCCCTTGAAGGCTTTTGAAATCATCCTCTCTGTCTGAGATGCTGGCAGCATCCCTCTTTGTGTTGGGGAATGCAAACAGAAAGGAGAAGGGAGAAGGGAGTTTGAATCGCAGTTAGCTGCGAAAGGATATATGTGAGCCATGCAGCCCCACATTGCTCGGTCACGTCTATACCCAGCATCTTAGGGTGACACAGTGGTGGAGACCTTACAAGCGAAGTGTTTGGAACAGGACTTCACTGGGGAGTGAAGACAACCAAGTGATAAAGTATCTTTGCTAATGGACTGCACTTTTACATGGTGTCATCTGAACAGCTAGCTTTCCCTGCTCTGATCATCTCCCCAGGACCCCACACTTTACTATCGCACAAGCCAGTGATTGTTGTATTTGTGCTTTATCACACTGCAGTTAAACAAAGGCATTGGTTCCACACACACAGTCTTGTGCAGCAACAGTGTCACTCTCCAACAGAGGGATTACATCTATACATCTATCCAGTGTGCGGACATTGTCATATATCCGGTATTTGGATCCTGGCAGCAATTAGTTTTCATATCGGACTTCCCTGTTCTTTGATGCTCGTCTATGACCTTTGGGATTTTACATGTATATATGGACTGACACTGCAGACAAGGCTTTCATTAGCACATCAATAGTGCAGCTACTTAGTAATCTATCAACCAAAGGTTTCCCACTTCCCCTTTCTGCATGTTGCATGGCAACATGCAGAGATATGTAATAACATGTTTCTAACTACTGGGAGGTAAACCTCCAAATGTTTACAGTGTATATTTTAATAATTGTTTCAATAAATTTGGATTTATTTTATCACTCATACAACCCCGTTGTCATTTTACAGCCCCTGTGTTCCCCCACTGGGGATGATCTTTTTTGTATCCAAATGCTTATGCACCATTTTTCTTGGAACTTGGGTACCAAAGACTTGCTATTTATATCTATGCTGTTTTAATAAGTATGCTATCTTTATAATTGTAGTTTGGCTACTAGTTTGAGTAACAAGCGGCATCATTTCTGCAGCTAATAATGAAAATACATTGATTTACCACTGCACTATAACCAACGATATATGGTGGAAGTACAGGAAAAAAACAGCTGAATAAATAAAACAAAGTTTATTAAGCATAATAAAATGTTACTCACAAACAAGGAGAGAATGAGCGCATTGCAGTGTCAGCCACTGCTGGCTATAATCAGCTTCCACATCTGCTGTCCAGGAAGTGTCAGTTTATGGTGTGGTGAATCGCTGTGCTCCAAGTTAATACCGGTAGCTTCCAGCGCTTCCTGAGTATATGCGATGGGTAAATGTTACTTCCAGTAGTGGCGTGATGATGTAAAGTGACACGTTCTCTGAGCTTCCGCCCCTATCCTGGAGTACAGAGATCCACCACACCATAAACTGACACTTCCTGGACAGCAGATTTGGAAGCTGATTATAGGCAGCAGTGGCTGACACTGCAATGCGCTCATTCTCTCCTTGTTTCTGAGTAACATTTTATTATGCTTAATAAACTTTGTCTGCAAACTGTTTACACTTAGAGGCACCTATGCATCTTTTGTGTCCAGTCTCCTAGAAGTGTTCTCTTCTGTTGGCACGGAGCAGCCCTTTGGAATACCGGATTGCATATGATATTGGACTTTGAATTGAACTGTATATTCATTTTATATATCACTTACATCTAAGCCACTGGGTTTATGCACTCATAATATTAACCTTGTTTCACCAAGTGATTATCCTCAGCTTTTTACTTCTTCCGTGAAATAAACACCAAACGTGCTGCACACACCACCATTAGCGGCATCCATTAGCAGGATGAAGCCACTCCCTCTGATGAAGCAAATCCCTGTGGCGTAACATGTAGGTTGTCTTTTCTAACATTAGGGAGGAAGGGAACGCTGAAGTTATATGTAAGCAACACCGAGCAGAATACAGCTTTTAAGGGGACAGTATTAACCACATCAATTGACAATAGGCTGGGCGGGACATTTGTTGTTCCAGGTGAAGTTCATATGACATCCTCCTGGGCCTCTGCTGCAGCATGATCTGTCACTGGCTGGGTTTGTGACACAGCCGATGACTGATCATTGTACCGGCCCACTGCTGGCACCAATACTTTCCTGCCATTCATTGTGTTGCTAGCTGTGATTGGTCTCAGTGATCACATAGTACAGACAGGGCCAATCACAGCCCATCTGGACCATGTGATTAGCTGTGGCCAATTACAGCTAATCACAACAAAACACACTGAATGAATCAGTTTCGGTAAAAATGGTTGCTTATACCACTGAAATTCACTGGTATAAGCAATCATAATGCGGAAAAAAAAATCCTGATCACTTCCCCAGAGTAGTACAGTGTAACTATGATAACACTGTATTGCTATGGTCACAGTGTGTTAAAAAAATCATAAAGGAAAAGAAAAATTGAAAACTTTTTTTTTTTTTTTACTGTCACCAGTCAGTGTCCCTGATCACCACCTCACCCTTTATACGATAATGCTGTACTGCACTGGTATGTGAAAAAGAAAAAGTGATTTTTTTTTTAACGTCATTTTCCAAAAAAATAGTGACAAAAAATGACAACTTCAAAAACCTCGCCATGACTCTTACTAAATACATTGGACTGTCTACCTGTCTGCCTGTCCTGGCATTTTTGGGCCTCATGAAATGAGAGGCCATCGGTACATAAGGATTGATCAATTTTCAAGTATACTGTATATACAATAGTGTTTAGACTCTATAACTTTCCTACAGACTAAATAATAAACACAGATTTGGGTTATTTTCACCAAAAATGTAGCAAAATACATTTTGGCCTAAATTTTTGAAGAAAGATTGCTTATTTGCAAAATTTTATAACAGAAAAAAGAAAAACGTGGGTTTTTTTCAAAACGTTTGGTCTTTTTTGTTTATTTAGTGCAGTACACTTCTGGATTTTGACAGCAGCACATTTTCAATTATATTTTTTGTGAACACAATAGGTGTGTGCAAGGGGATTTCTGTTAATTTGTGACAATTTGATCAGAGGGTTTACAGTTCCAAACAAAACTTAATTGTTCATCTAGAAATTCCAAAAATGTCTAAAGGATAAGTTTACCTTTGTAAAAAAAAATGAATGCACATCTTTTTGCAGTTCCAAAAATTTACACTTCTTAACATTTCCAAGCTGTAATCCATTAAGAATAAATTAAGATGACCTTGTAGAGAAACTTTTACATCCATCTAAGGGAATGGGCCATATACCTGCCTCCTTGGTAGGTAGGATTGCTGAAGTAAAAATGTATTTGCTCCCACACATCCTGTACCTAATTCATATAACTCTTCTACCCTTCTTGCAAGCCCAGCTAAGGAAACTACAAGGGATCATTAATAACTTTATTTGGCAACAAAAAATGGCCCAGGTTGAAAAGATCTATCCTCACAACCCCTGCTCAACAAGGCAGCTTGGGAGCACCTAACATCCAGGCATACTACCACGCAACAATTCTAGACCAGCTGAAAGCATGGTGGATAACAGACAGCCGCACAACCTGAAAACAAATAGAGTCCACTGCCCTATCTGCGGACCCTAAACTCATCCTAGCCCCCTACGCTGTTCAACCTCAAACTAGCACATCATCCTTTGGGCACTATAGCCACCTCCCTACATGTGTGAGAAGTGACCCCGCAACTCAACAAAGGACTATCATCAACCATCCTACCATTTATACCTACTGAATATGTGGAACTTTTATCACCAGACTTATCCCTCTCCGCATGGAGGGAAGCAGGTATCTCTAAACTGGGAGTGCTCTTCTCTACAACAGGAATACACCCCTTTGCTCACCAGCAACAGAAATGTAGCCTGTCTCCCAGAACATTCTTTCTATACTTGAGGATAAGATCCATCTTATCTAAGATGCAATGGTCAAAAACAGATGTTTTTGATGACCAAAGGAATCTCTTTAGCCTACAAACTGCTTACCATGCCTTCCTCTGTATTACTCTTTCCTTCCATTAAATACTGGACCACATTCACAGACAATCCACCTCCTACTAAACAATGGCACCGGGCCCTCACAATCCCCCTCCATTTATCCCACTGCATTACCCAATGGGAATCCTTACAAACATTGTTCTACAAATGGTACTACACCCCAGATAGCCTTGCAACTACATACCACACTGCTTCACTGAAACCTATGTTCGGCTGACATTTTTGAGAACCGGTCAACCACCATAAGAATAACTGTGTTGCCCTGGGAGTTGGGTAATGCCACAATAAAATCCATAGACAGGGGAGTCCAAGGCCTCTCTCTACTGGGTATGGTTTGTAGGAAGCTCACTGGAAGGTGTTGTTGTGTCTTACTCTGAGCACACACGGAACAAGCAGCTATGAAAGCAGCTACATCAGTGAGGAGACTAGGCCATCAGAATTGTTGGGAAATAGCCCAAATTAATTCATTCTTCCCTGGGTGGCCAGCAGCCTTGGGAGAATGGTAAGTCGGAAGCACAGCAGTACGGAGACTCTCAGGGACAAAGCAGTCGTCACAAGGTTTCATGGGAGGAGAATGGATCTGAGCGGCTAGAATTTTGTCACCCAAAGGTGGCGTGAGACTGGTACGAACTGCAGCCAGAATACAATCGGGAGGTATCTAGGGAATAGGAACCAACTCTATCTTGGAAGCAGAGGAAAACTGTTGCGACAATGCATCAGCCCTTACATTCTTAGTACCGGGTAAGAATGAGACTATGAAATTGAAGCTTGGCAAAAAAAGAGCCCATCACACCCTTCTGGGAGAGAGGCATTTAGCCTTAGACAAGAATGTGAGATTCTTATGGTCAGTCAAAATGAGAACCGGCACAGTGGTACCCTCGAGGAGAAACCTCCATTCTTTAAGAGCTAAAATGATCGCTAACAACTCTTTGTCCCCAATCTCGTAATTGCATTCCACAGAAGCCAATTTCTTGGAAAAGTAACCACAAGGATACATAGTGCTCTATGAGGTAGGACGTTGAGACAGAAGGGCACCAACTCCAGTCTCAGATGCATCAACTTCAAGGATGAAGGGTAACGTGGGATGAGGATGTGCCAACACGGGAGCTGAAACAAAGGCAGCCTTGAGAGACTCAAAGGCTTTAATGGAATCCAGAGACCAATTCTGTGGGTTACCGTCCTTCTTGGTCATATCAGTTAGGGGTTTGACCATAGACGAGAAGTTACAAATAAACTTCCGATAATAATTGGCAAAGCCAAGAAAACTTTGTAGTGGACGTCAAGCCACGGGTCGGGGCCACTGTAGAACTGCCAATAGTATCTCTGGGTCATTTGAAAAACCAGCAGTGGAAATGACATAACCAAGGAATTTAACCTGTTCACAATGGAACTCGCACTTCTCCAATTTACAATACAGGTTATTATCTCTCAGCCTCTGAAGCGCATGGCAGACATCTGTGTGGTGGCTCTCTAGGGACTTGAAATATATGAGGATAATGTCGAGATAAACCACCACATATTGCTGCAACAAATCTCGAAGGACATCTGAATCATTGCTAAATTCCTGAAAAACTGCCGGAGCATTGCAAAGAACAAATGGCGTTACAAGGTATTCATAATAGCTTGTCCTGGTATTAAAACACAGTTTTCCATTCATCTCCCTCTTTGATCCTTACAAGATTGTATGCCCCTCTCAGATCAAGCTCCATGAAAACTGTTGCTCCCTTGAGGCTGTCAAATAACTCCATAATCAAAGGAATCTGATAAGTATTCTTAATCCTGAAGCGATTGCGACCCCTATAATCGATACACGGTCTCCGTTCACTACTCTTCTTTTTCACAAAGAAGAAACCAGCAGGAGACGAGGAATTGCGGATGAATCCTCGAGAAAGTGTGTCGGCAACACACATGGCTTTGTCCTCTGAGACAGACAAAGGGTAAACACGGTGATGAGGGGGTATGGCACCAGATTGAAGGTCAATTGCGCAATCATAAGACCGGTGTGAAGGCAAACTACCGGCTTGACCTTTATCTAAGACATTGCTAAATTTATTGTGCTCCCCTGGCAGGGAGGAGTGTGAAAAGGTGCACAAGACCTTATCCACTTTCTGAAAACATGTCTTACTGCATTGTGGCGACCAGGAAAGAACCTCAGCATTAAGCCAAATCAAAAGAGGGGTTGTGCCTCTGTAACCAAGGATAACAAATAACCACTAGGAAATGAAGCGAGGAATTACTTGGAATTGGATTATCTCATGGTGAAGAGCCCCTATGACCAAGGTCAATGGAGCAGTCTCATCCATCACATGGGCTGGCTGTAGAAGTCTCCCATCAATAGCCTCAATGGCAAGTGGAGTGGCATGAAGCTGCAGCAGAATCAAGTGTTTAGACACAAAGGAACAATCTATGAACAGGCCTTCAGCCCCAGAGTCGATTAGAGCCTGTATCTCGATGGGCGACTCAGACCAAGAAAGAGTAACCAGAACCAAGGGCATATCCTTCAGGATAACTGGGGACGAAACAATGCCACCTAAGGTCTGTCCTCTACAGGACCTCAAGGTGCAGGCGTTTCCTGGACGGGTAGGACAAGACTTCAAAAAGTGACCTGCCTGGCCACAATAAAGGCACAATCGCTCCCTCCTCCTAAAGGCCCTTTCCTCTGCAGAGAGAAGTGGGAAGCCCAACTGCATGGGTTCTAATTCACTGGCCGACTCGATACCAGGAGGTATGGGAGGTGAGGGAGGCAAGGGTGGGACTGCAAAGCTTGGAGCCAAATGTACAGGAGGCTTCCGTAAGCGCTCCTTAAAGGAAGGTCTCTCTAGGAGTCTGGAGTCAATGAGAATGGCAAACGTGATCAACATATCCAGCTCAGTGGGTATGTACGATGGGCATGAGGCTATTGGCAGCAGAAGTGGAGCATGTGGGAATGTCAAATACTCTTTTAAAGGAAGCCACAAACTCTGAGTAACTCAGTACAATGGGTTTTTGCGTCTCCCATAGAGGGTTTACCCAAGCCAAAGCTCTCTCAGAAAGCCAAGAAATCATGAAGCCTACTTTACTTCTGTCTGTGGGAAACGCCTGGGGCAGCATTTCAAAATTATTATTATTATACAGGATTTATATAGCGCCAACAGTGTGTGCAGCGCATTACAATAAAGAAGGGACAGAGTACAATTACAATACAGTTCAATACAGAAGGAATAGGAGGGCCCTGCTCATGGAGATTACAATCTAAAGGGAGGGGGAGGTGGTACAAAAGGTAACGGATGCAGGAGATGATCTGATAGAGGTGACTCAAGCACAGTTCTTAGGTGGAGGTGGGATAGGTTTCCCTGAATAAGTGCGTTTTCAAGGATCGCCTAAAGGCGGACAGGGTGGGGGCTGACCGGACATTCGGGGGGAGGGAGTTCCAGAGGATGGGAGAGGCTCTGGAGAAGTCCTGTAGGTGAGCATGGGAGGAGGTAACAAGAGAGCTACAGAGCAGGAGGTTCTGGGAGGAGCAGAGAGGACTATTAGGGTGATATCTGCAGATGAGATTGGTGATATAGTTGGGGGCAGTGTATACGTCTAGCAGCAGCATTGATGATAGACTGAAGGAGAGATAGCCTGTGTAAAGGTAGCCTGTGTATATCCCAACTTGGCTGAGCAACCCTCTGCATTGCACTGGATCACCACCAAATCGCTGGGGAAGTGGAGCGGAACCAGACATACCTCTTATAGAGGTAATATTCAAGGTGGGTGCTTGCACAGAGACTGGAGCGGCAGCAGGGCTGGCCTACAACACAGATTGTACCAAAATACCCCCAGTGGGAGGATCTAGGTGGGCAATGTGAATCAGTGGTATCTGTAATGCTATGGCAAACTAATCCAAGCGGTGATCCAGCTCATACAATCTGGAAAAAATATTACCAGCAAGTGGATTGCCTGCATCTTCTGAATTCATGGCCTTCATCTACTGTCAGGAACCATGAATTAGACTGAGACAGCAGTGCAGTAAAAATCACACTTTTTAATAAAATGGTAAAATAATACAAACAGAATAAACGTGGTCAAAACATAGCCAGGGTTCGGTAACCAGAGCGGGTAGTTGGAACAAGCCAGTAAAAAAGGAATCCAAGTGACGGACACAATCATGGTATGGAACGCCCACAAGGCCTCCATCAGAGGGGTATTAATCCAATTAGCCTCAAGGTTTAAAAAGAAAAGGACACAGCGTCTAACAGACATCACCAACCAATTGGATGAACTCGAGACTCTCAATAAGAGACAATACACGCCCCGACGCACATCACAGATTTTGACTTTACGACAGGAACTAAGATCCCTATTATTACATTCCTATGAACACACACAAAGGAAACTAAAGGCCACCTACTACTCCACCTCCAACAAAGCAGGCAAACAGCTCGCCAATAAACTGAAAGGCCTGAGGTCTAAAACGCATATAGACTACATCCTCCACCCCCATACCAAAAAAAGATTATCCAATCCACAGGACATAGCTGACGCTTTCAGCACTTATTATAGCGACCTTTACAATTTGAAACAGGACGTACTAACCCCACAACCGACCCTTGGACAAATAAATGACTTCTTAGCACTCGTTAACCTCCCCAGACTAAGCGAAAATCAAATTGAACTTCTCAATGCACCCTTTACGGAACAGGAAATCTTAAACACCATGACTGCAATACCCCCCAATAAAGCACCAGGACCGGACGGCCTCACTGGTGAATATTACAAAAAATTTTCCTCCCTTTTAGTTAAACCATTGACTGTGGTATACAACGACGCTGCCTCCTCGTCTACCTTTCCAGCAGAAAACCTACAAGCGACTATAACCACTATACCAAAGCCAGGGAAGGAACCCAATGAGACAATGAATTTTCGCCCAATATCTCTACTAAATCTAGACATCAAAATCTTTGCCAAAACTATAGCCTCCAGATTGAGTGCAATAATGCCCACCTTAGTACATGCCGACCAAGTAGGCTTCACTACAGGTCGCCAGGCAGCTGACGCCACGAGGAGACTAATTAATGTAATTCACCATGTGGAACTCAACAGAACGCCTTCTCTGCTCCTATCTTTGGACGCAGAGAAGGCGTTCGACAGAGTCCACTGGACATACCTTCAACAAGTCCTCCATAAATTCGGTTTCACAGGTCATATACTGAAGTCCATACTGGCGCTATACACTACCCCATCTGCCCGAGTTCTCTCAGCCAATATGCTTTCTAAACCTTTTTTTATAACAAACGGTACCAGACAAGGGTGTCCGTTATCCCCACTAATTTTTAACTTGACTTTGGAACCCTTAGCCGAAATGATCAGGAATAATACCCATATATCAGGCATTATAGTGGGCAAAACGACTCACAAAATCAGCTTATTTGCTGACGATATAATATTGATGATGTCCAACCCGGTTTCTTCCCTGGCAGAGGTTCGGAAAACTCTAGAACTTTTTAGTAAGATCTCCTACTATAAAGCGAATGAAAATAAATCTAATGTGTTGGAAATTGGCATAGATGCAGTTAACAGTAATTTGCTACAATCACAATACCCATTTCAATGGGCCGAAAACGACATCAAATATTTAGGGATCCAGCTACCTAACTCAGTGAAAAAACTATTCACCGCTAACTTTAAGCCAGCATTAGAAACACTTAAATCTGAATCCCAAAAACTCACCAGACACGAATTGTCATGGAGTGGGAGATTAGCGGCATTCAAAATGCTACACCTACCGCAGGTCCTATACCTTTTTAGAACCATACCCATACGAATTCCCCAAACATTCCTCAAAGCGATGCGCACCGTCCTAAACCAGTGCATATGGAAAGGGTCCAAACCAAGATGTGCACACACGACACTAATAAAAAACAAAAAAGCGGGTGGCACAAGTTCTATAGAATTCGAAGACTACTATATAGCAGCTACCCTTGCACCATGGAATGGTTTCTATCTCACCCTACTAAAATATGGAGCCATATGGAATCAGAATACGTCCCTAAACGTAATTTGAAAGAATGGCTTCTGAGCACTCCTCTAGGTGGAAAAACACCCAATTCGGCGCCCCCACCCATCAAAGCCACTGCACACGCATGGCGATTATTAATAGAGAAACTAAAATTAAACCCAGACAACATCAAACCCAACCTTCCAATCAGAATTATCGAACAATTGGCCCTAGATCTAAACCTCAAAGCATGGAAAGTTACAGGAATAACTCACCTACACAATCTTCTATCGAAAAACTTACTCAAACCTCTTGAAACTCTACAAAAGGAATTCTCATTGCCACACACAGAAAACTTCACATACCTCAGAATAAAAACATATCTCAAAACCATTGAACCTAAACTGTATACCATATCCACTAAGATATGGACATTCCTCAATAGCCCTCCATCCAAAATTAAAGGCATACCAATCATATACAACAGCATTAATCAGAAAAAAGAATTCACCAAGACAAAGGCACACAAGCAATGGGAGCAAGACCTGGGACAATCATACACAGAATCAAATTGGCAATCCGCACTCAACTCAGTATTCAAAGTGACTCATTGCACATCTCTATGGGAACTTACTTACAAACTGACACTCAGATGGTATCTCACACCATCCAAGCTAGCGTCTTTCGATAACAAAAACAGCGACCAATGCTGGAGATGTTTTAAAGCAAAGGGTGACATCCTCCACATAATGTGGAATTGCTCAAAAATCCAGACATATTGGCAAGACGTATTCCGAATCATCCAAGAAATAACAGAGTCACCCACAGAAATCTCGCCAGCATTGGGCCTACTTAACCTGAAAATAGACCAAATTCACCCCAAACACAGATATGTAGTGACACACATCCTGTTAGCAGCCAGGTCTAACATCACGAAACTCTGGAAGTCTCAAACTCCTCCAAAAGTAATAGATGTAATAAACCTAACTAATACACATTGTTGCTACGAAAGTATGCTCGCATCCAGTCAAGGCAAACTGGATGCAATACAAAAATCTTGGCACCAATGGTCCACCTGGTTGACAACTAGATCAGTGGAACGTTTTTTATAACAGGTTAACA
>BLSH010509402.1:116462-129062 GCA_018402905.1 Glandirana rugosa
AACGTGGCTCGATGCGGTTGGATTGGTACCCGGTAACCCTCGAGTGGGTGTATACCGTGTTGTTGGGCAAAGAAGTGAATGATAGGCCAAACTTGTTGTTATTGCAATACTCAGTGAACTGCTGGGCTGATGTGTCTGTACCGTCCCAAATAATTAAAATATCATCTATATATCGACCATAAAATATCATGTGGGCGGCAAACGGGTTGTTGTGCCATATGTGGGTGAGCTCCCAATGGCCCATGGTTAGGTTGGCGTAGCTCGGTGCAAAATTCGCGCCCATAGCGGTGCCCATTAGCTGGAGGAAAAACTGGCCATTAAATTCAAAATAGTTATGTGTGAGGCAGAATTCAACTGCCTCCACTATGAACTCTGCTTTTTCCGGATGGATACTGTCACTGCTGGATAGGAAGTGAGATATGGCTCTAATGCCGATGGCATGTGGTATAGATGTATATAGGGAGTTGACATCCAATGCGATCCATCTGTATGTGGGTTCCCATTTGTAGTGGTGGATTTTTTCCATGAGGTCGGTTCCGTCTCTAATGTAGGCCGGTAAGTCCTGGGCCAGGGGTTGTAGGAATGTGTCAGCATATTGTGAAAACGGGTTGGTAATACTACCCATGGCTGCTACAATTGGTCTGCCCGGAGGGTGCTCGCTATTCTTGTGGATTTTTGGTATATGATAAAAATAGGGTGTATGATAATGCGTAATATTTGGCATGTGGCTTTGTCATTGAGGAGCCTGTAAGCTTCTTCAAGATATTGGCTTTTATCTTGGATGACTATGCCTCCGCCCTTGTCTGCAGTTTTTATGATGATATTGGGGTCATCAGTCAATGCTCGTAGTGCAGTCTTCTCGGCAGGGGTTAGGTTGGAGGATTGGTGGTCCTTTTTAGATGTCTGAGTATTGCACATTTTAATTAGTTCTGAATACACTACCTGGTAGTAGGTTTGTATATAAGGTCCTTTGCTGCTGGTGGGGTTGAAGACGGATTTGGGTCGGAAGGTGGTATGTTGTATGTGGGGGGGATTTTGGTGGATCTTGATGGTAGGTAAAGGGTTCAATGTTGTCATCAAGGTATAGCTCCTCTAGTATATGTAATGCTTCCGTCTCCTGGTGGTTGAATTCCGGTACTGTAGGCGATGTGGAGGGAAGAAGATCTGGTGATGGATGTTTTTTTGATTGGATTTCAAAATGTCTTTTTAATGTAAGATTCCTGATGAATGCATTAAGATCCTTGAATAGGGTGAAAGGATTGGGGTGACTGGTGGGAGCGAAGTTCAACCCCTTTTGGAGCAATGATCTTTCTGCCAGAGTTAGCATGTGGGAGGAGAGGTTGAATATTTTGATGGTGTCTTTTGTTTCACCCTCTTTGGGCTTACCCTTGTTTCTGTGCGTTCTTCTTCCCCCTCGCTTACCTCTGACCCTAACTTTCTTTTCCTGGGTAGCGTGGGGGGATACTCTAAAAAATCATCCGCTGTGGATGCCTCAAACTGTTCGGGGCCCCCCAACCCTCACTCCCGTGATTGCGCTGCCAACTTCATTCTTTCATAGTTTGTAGGCACTATAACTTTTGCACAACCCAATCAATATATGCCGATTGTGATTTTTTTTTTACCAAAGATATGTAGAAGAATATATATCGATCTAAACTGATGAATACATTTGTTTTTTTATTTTTTATTTTTGGATATTTATTAAAGCAAAAAGTAAAAAATATTGTTCTTTTTTCAAAATTGTCACTCTTTGTTTGTTTATAGCACAAAAAAGGTGATCAAATAACACCAAAAGAAAGCTCTATTTGTGGGAAAAAAAGGACACCAATTTTGTTTGGGTACAGCATCACACGTTCACAGAGTGACAGCGTTAAAAACTGAAAATTGGTCCGGGCAGGAGGGGGGTTTAAGTGCCCAGTAAGCAAGTGGTTAAACAACACAACCTATAATTGAAACACCTTTTTATTTGATGACCACATCTTGCTTTAAAATGCATACTTTATTGCATAAACCTACGAGTGTACATCTTTTTTGTGAGCAATGTTGACAGGGATACTATCATGAGAGATTAATAGTGTAGCTGTATAACAATAAGTTCTGTCATTCATTTACAGCATGCTTGTTCTGGGACTGTGATGCCGCCAGGTGGCTCCACCCCTTTCTTGTTTACAAATGGTCAGATAGCGGAGCTAGTAGACGGTGGTTAGCTTTCATCGCAGGTGGAGTTTTTTTCTTTTTTTAGGGTCCAGTGGTACGGTGGGCATCGT
Organism: Glandirana rugosa; assembly: GCA_018402905.1. Classification (NCBI taxonomy): domain Eukaryota; kingdom Metazoa; phylum Chordata; class Amphibia; order Anura; family Ranidae; genus Glandirana; species Glandirana rugosa. Next base: position 118,730 of record BLSH010509402.1, read on the forward strand.
GAGTGATGATGTGGACCTTGTTTTTTTTATTTTTAATAATGGTATTGTCAAAAACTCTGTGTGTGTTTTTATACTCATTCACATGCTGGAAGGCTGAGATCTGGGGGCCCCCTTGTTAAAGGAGGCTTCCAGATTCCAATAAGCCCCCTGGCTACAGACCCCCACAACCCTAGCCCAGGGTTGTCAGGAAGAGAACCTTATCCCTTTCAACATGGGGATAAGGCGCTTTGCATCCCAAAACAGCCCTCGTGTTGAGGGCACTTGGCCTGGTAAGGTTCAGGAGGGGGGCACTCGCCCCCCTTTCCTGGCCTGCCAGACTGCATGCTTAGATAAGGGTCTAGTATGGATTTTGCAGGGGGTTCCCCTTAAAGGACTTGGTATTGATTGGGGAGACTCCCATGCCATTTTTTAAAACATTTTTGTATTGTTGGCAATGCCTTGCAGCTGAGAAAATATATTTAAATGTAATTTTTGTTTCTTTATATATATCAGTTTGCTGCAGAAGGGTCTATACAAGGTACAGATGTGCCTCTTTACAGGCAGACTAAGGGGACCACCCCGGCACTATATTTAATTTAAAGGAATTTTTCATTTTTATTGTTTCACTGCTCCTTTAAAAACAATCTTTTTTTAAAAAAAAAAAAACTTTTTGCATTGATACATGTCGCCCAGGGCAGTACCCGGCCCCCATACCTTTTTTATGGCCAATAACTTGCATATAAGCTTTTAAAATGGGGACTTTTGATTTTTCAAGTTGGGGTCCTATAGACTTTAATAGGGTTCGTGGCTCGGGTCTAACTTTTTCCATGCTCTGGTGCAAACTGAACTGGGGGGTGTTCAACCCATCACTAATTGTGTATTTCTTTTTGAATTGTCAAATCAGAAATGTGTATGCTGAAAACCATTTCTGGTAACTGTATTATATAGACCTGAGTGACAAATTGTGTGATTAGATTCAGAATGGACATGGCTGCCTGTGACGTTACCTTACTGCTCTTACAAGCAATACATTTTGGCTGTCTATAGTGCACCCCCATATATTTTTGTTCATCTCATGATGGTCTTTGGGCTAACCAGGTTTTGCGCAGAAAACCATTCTGTCAACTCTTAAGAAAACACACACATGCACACACACATATATACAGTATGTTCTGGAATAAATATAATTTGGGTAATTCAATGAAGTTAAAACAACAATTTTCAGGTAACGATTTCCTAATTCAGGCAAGCAGTTTCAGTAAAATTACAAGCACATGCGGCAACTTCAGGTTTAAGATTAGGAAACTGATGGTATTTAAGACCAGCCCTAGACTGGCATGCTAGCATAGAGTATGTTACTGCTTCCCACACAGTACAGCATCCCTGGCCCTAAGCGGCCGTTGATCAGGGGATTTCCAAGTCAAAAGATCACGGTAAACAAAGGGGCCAGGAATACTAGTAATGTCAATACCCAAATATGGCAATGCCAGAAATAGTTCAGGAAAGTGAAATGATAGCGCTGCACCAATGAGGTTATCTTACTAGCATTGATAACTTAAGATATTGATGTTGGGGTAAATTATCTGGCTCCTGGGCATGCAGCTTCTACGCCCCAGATGATCTCCACAGTCTCCTTGGCTTGTAGTGTAATATAACGAGAATTGAAATTAAATGCAGCTGCTAAAAGGTCCAGATGCAACTTTAGACCATTAAAAGTCAAGGGTATAATCCAAAAAAGTAGCCAACGCATTTCAGGGGTCCAAGCACCTCCCTTTATCAGGGCTAGACTGTCAACAGTGTGAACAAACCAGATATGAACTGGCACTACAATTGTATTTTTCCAGTGTGGATTACAAGCACAAGCCTTATCAGGAGCTTGCTTGGCAGTCAAACCATCATCCACATGGGCTCTATATGGGCGTGGGGGAAAAATAGTGTTGTCCTGGCCTCTCATGCTTCAGTAGATGTCAATGTGATGATGTCAAGCACATGGCCTCTCATACCACTTGGTGTGTCTCTTTGATACTACAGATCTCACCTCTTAAAGGAAGAAACTACTACAAAATTGATTAAGTTATGCAAAACAACAATAAAGTGCAATTCTGTGACAACATATATACTGTATGTATATATATATATATATATATATATGTATACACACAGTTGTGCTCATAAGTTTACAGAATTTATGATTTCTCTGACATTTTTCAGAGAGTATGAATGATAATACAAAAACTTTTCTTTGACTTATGGTGAGTGTTTGGCTGAAGCCATTTATTATCAATCAACTGTGTTTACTTTTTTAAGTCATAATGACAACAGAAACTACCCAAATGACCCTGATCAAAAGTTTAAATACCCCAGTTCTTAATACTGTGTATTTCCCCCTTTAACATCGATGACAGCTTGAAGTCTTTTGTGGTATTTGTGGATGAGACTCTTTATCTTCTCAGATGGTAAAGCTGCCCATTCCTCTTGGCAGAAAGCCCCCAATTCCTGGAAATTCTTGGGCTGTCTTGCATGAAGAGATCTCTCCAAGTGGCTCAATAGACTGAGATGGCCACACCAGAACCTTCACTTTATTCTGCTGTAGCCAATGACAGGTTGACTTGGCCTTGTTTGGATTGTCAGTGTTTTGGGTCATTGTCATGTTGGAATGTCCAAGTATGTCCCATGTGCAGCTTCCTGGCTGATGAATGCAAATGTCTACCTTTGTAGATAAGTTTATACAATGGCAGTGCCTAATTAATCATACGACATAGATAACAAGAGTGGGCGGGTTCTGGTCCTTCCAGTGCAGCAAAATCATCTTTTTTGCATAAAAAATATTACACGAAACCTAATATGTTTACAAACTCGGGGTACAAAGTTATCTAAGACGCCAAGGAGTCCCACCTCTGGGGTCTTGGGGGGCCAGTAAATTGAAGTTAGTGGTGAGCATATCAAACAGTGCAGTCCAAAACTGCTCTAAGATTGGGCATGACCAAAACATGTGTATTGCATTAGCTGAAACTTTTCCACATCTGGGACATGAGGCCTGGTCTGCAAGTCCCATCCTATTTAGCAGGTGTAAAGTGTAATTGATGTATACATTCAAAATGTATGTTTGTCTTCCATGCTGATAACATGCTGCATGAAGGTATCCGTAACCTCTTCCCAATCCTCGTCCACGAGATCAGGAATATTCTCCTGCCATTTCGCCCCGAGGAAGAGAAGGGGTGGGGCCTGCAGATTGTAATGCACCATACAGTGTGGTAACCAGCTTGTCCATATAGGGGTCTGCCACAAGATGTTCCAGTGGGGTCACTATCAACTCTATTGCCTGCTTCCCAAACTGAGTCTGCACCGCATGGCATAATAAAAGATATTTAAAAAAAACTTATCGTGTCTATTAGCATGTTCATTCAATACATCAAATGAGACAATGTTAACCCCCCCCACATATACATGAGAAACATACAATACCCCTAGAAAGCCACCAGGAAGTATTGGGATGTTGGTACAATTCCTTGAGATTGACATTGTGCCAAAGCGGAGCATTCCTTGGAATAGATTCTACATCCTCTAAGAGTACCTTCTGTGCTGTAGACCAAGAACCCCACATCTGTAGGAGAAAACCTGTTACAGAGGGTTGTCTTTTGGCAGTGCACCTCATCTCTGAGCCTATTTGGACCCTCTAGGAAAGTCTCCATAAGAGCGTTGGAGGCGGTGGGGGATTCCGACTGGAACCAGCTATGCATGTAGGTCAGCTGGGAAGCTAAAAAGTAATTGTAGAAGTTTGGGCAGGCCAGGCCACCCCTCATAGTGGAAGCTTGGAAGGATGTCCTAGCTATCCGTGGGTGTACATTATTCCAAATAAACCGGGTCACTAAGGTGTCTACTAGATGGAATAATCATTTAGGGAGAAAGACTGGGGAGGCACGAAGGAGGTAGAGTAATTTAGGAAGGAAAATCATTTTCAATATGTCGATTCTGCCAATTAAATTTAGGGGCAGGAATGCCCTAACCTGGAGCCTCAACTCTATCTGAGATATCACTGGGGATATATTAATGGGTTCATATAAATAAAATAGCACCAAACCCCTCCACCACTCGCAGAAGACCCCAGAATGAGGCCTCAGTCCCATCCAGGTATACCAAGGCATCATCTGCATTCAATGATATTTTCTCCTCCAGCGAGCCCCAATGGATCCCCCCACGTCTGTGGTCTGTCTAACAGAGATGAACACCACCATATCCCCCAAAAAATTCCCCCTATGGATATATTTGCAAGTGAGGAACTTCCTCAACAAACCTCCCAACATTAACCACTGGACAAGAAAACTCTCTATCCTTGAGGAATTATGCACCAAAAACTCTCCACAAAGACACTTAATATCAACCCTATACTCCTCCACCTACACAGACGAGATAGCGCTCTCAGAACATGTTCGCTCATCATGGGAACAAGACCTAAACATATCACTAACACATTAAGATTGGAAACTTATATGCCTCTATACACACAAAGGATCCCTTAACGTAGCAATGCAGGAATGCGGATATAAAATCATCTCAAGATGGTACAGAACTCCAGAATTGCTGAACAAATTCTATGCCTCCAACCCAAACCGATGCTGGCGAAGTGACGCTGAAGGAGGCTCCTTCTTTCACATCTCGTGGTCTTGTCCCCGGATCCAGATTTTCTGGCGAATGGTACACGACACCATAATAAATGATACTAAAGAGGATGTGGAATTTTCACCTGCACTTTATCTAATTCACCACACATCAGCACCAAAAAAAAAACCATTTAAAATCATTAACAATGTTCATGATTAATGCAGCCAAACACTGCATTCCTCACTACTGGCGCTCTTCCTACATTCCAACGAGGGAAGAATGGTTCAGGAGACTGAACTACATTGAAAAAATAGAAGAACTCATCAACACATCCAACGAAACCCTTCCCAAATTTACTAAGACATGGCTTAACTGGCAACAATTCAAGAGGTTGAACGACATAGACAACACCTAATCCCCCAAATCTATTGGCTATTCTACCCCTAAGACTAACCTTAGTTTGGAGGCGCGTGGGAGTGGGTAGGGGGCAGCTGGCCCGCACCCCCACTCTTTAAAAACATACCCAATTCCCCCCCCATTTCTACTCTACTCCCAATACTTTTCCTTTCCCCCACCTTCCCCCGACCCAAATCTTCAACCTTTCATCCACCCTGCCTTCCCTTGTCCACTCTCTGGAAGTGACGAAGGGAGATCACCCTAAAACAATCCTAGATTTATTCATAACACCATATTTAAATATATCCCGTGTCACTTATAATACCACTTTCATAATAAACCTCCTCTTCCCCCCCCCTAATCAAATAGGTACACAATATCTATTCAAGTAATAAAGCAATTATGGAACTCTATTATGCTTACTCTCTTCCAGTTTCTCTTAACCACAAAAATCACATTCACATATTGTGAGTCCTTCAACTGATACGTTTTCATACTAGAGATATATTCTTATTACTTGTCATTATTCATAATGATGTTTAACCTTCTGTACCTAATGTACTTTATTGTTGAATGCAATAATCACTTGATCCTAAATCTCCTTATTCTTCTGTATGTATCTTTCTTTTCAATAAAAATTTTATGAAACAAAAAAAAAACAAACAAAAAAAAAAACAGAGATGGCCAGCATTTCTATCACCAGGGCAAAAGGAAAGGGGAGGGGGCAACCTTGATGGGTAACACGCTGGAGAGAGATGTGGTGACACATCCTCATTCATATGGACTCTGGCACAAGGGTTAGTTTAAAGGAGTCTGACCCATTGAATAAAGTTTTCTCCAAACTTGTGGTGTGTGACTCCAGCTATATGCAGATACAGGCTCCTAATGTTGTCAAATGTACTCCTGCCTGGCGCATGAAGCCTGACTGGTCAGGGTGCATAACTGTTAGGATGACTTTATTCAGTCGAAGGGACAACAATTTGGCCAGTATTTTGATGTCACATGTCAATGACAATATAAGCCTGTATGAGCCACATAGTGTTGCATCCTTCCCAGGTTTTGGGATTACTATGATAAGCACCTCTGACATTGTGGAGGGGAGCCTACCCCGGTCTTTTGCTCCATCATAAAGCTTTAGCAAATAGGGAGTTAGTAGATCAACGTATATCTGATACCACTCACCTGGAAGACCATCCAGGCCTGGTGTCTTATTAGGTGGAAGTGAGTGGATGGCTACTGAGATTTCATCTATCGTCAGGGGCTTGTCCAGGAGTTGCTTATCCGCATCTAACAGCTGAGGGATAGTGAGAGGGGCAAAGAAGGACTCAAGTGAGTCCTCCGTCGGGCCACTAGAGTCCGCATATAGGGTTTGATAATATGAGGCAAAGGTACTGTTAATGATAGTGGGGTCATTAGAGGTAGTGCCATCTTGTAGCATTATTGACGATATTGCAGTATCTGGGGAATCGGGAGAGATATGCCAACATTTTTCCATTTTTCCCACTGTGTTCATGAAGTCGAGCACCTAAGTATAGTTGGTGTTTTCTGGTTGTCGCTACCATTTGTAATTGCAGGGCCCTATGTGCTGCCACTACAGCAGATTGGAAAGATGGAGAGGGGGATGCTACATAGTTCAACTGGACAACAATCAATTCTTCCTGCTATGTCTGCAATAGCTTACATACCTCTGTCCGGTGGGTCACTATATGGCTAACATAAGAGCCACAGGCTACTGCCTTAAAGGCGTCCCAGGTGTAGAACACTGAGGACATGTCCATGGCCTCAGTCATGTTATGCCTCCAGTAATTTAGTATTCTATTTTCACTCTCTCCCCTATATCTTCTGAGGAAGCCCATAGTGGGCTCAGCCTCCAGGTCCTAAATGTAGGCCTATGCCCCAGAAACAGTTCCAGTTTCATAGGCGAGTGGTCTGAGAGGGTCTGTGTCAAATAAGCCCAGCCAGGGCATGGCCCCCGGATAGGTAAAAATATAGTCTATGTGGGACATAGCTCTGTATGTCATAGATTGGCATGAATACTCTTTACTATTGGGGAATTTCAGATGCCAGATATCTAGATATTTATAGGCTGCACACCTGTAGGTAGAACTTTGCTGTCTCCAGAAGTAAGTTTCAGCCTCTCCATTGCTGGAGCCATCACAGCATTGAAATCTCCAAACAAGAGTACAGGGCAGTGAGGGAACATAGTCAGGTGGACCGAAACCTCAGTAAGAGTTGCCTGTACGTGGACCGGAGGGGCATAGATTCCCACCAGAACCATCGGAGTGGCATGTACAGCTGCATGTCAAATTATATATTTCCCTTGCGAGTCAGAGACAACCTGTATATAGACAAAAGGAAGACCCTTGTGGACCAGGAGTGTGACTGCCCACGCCACCCAATGTTTTTTAAGGGCCATTATCTTAGAGCTCATCAGATGTGTCTCCTGGAAGCATAAAATATGCGGCTGATGTGCTTTAAGATATTCAAACAACTTTGCCCACTTAAATGTAGAGTTCAGGCCCCGAACATTCCAAGAGACCAATATTACTTTAGCCATAAAGAAACACAATATAGTCACAGGATGTTAACATTGTACAATATCTCACCCATGCTGAGGTGTAGGCCAACCACCATAGGTTCCATTTGCAGAGAGAGCATACAATCACACAAAGCACATACACACAACATTCAAGCAGAAATTCAGGAGTTTGGAGCAAGTGAAAAAGCTAGAGTAGGGTGAAGTAACATGAGTCTCCAGGTAAAGAGGAGCCCCCATCAGGGGGAAACTGCTTGTCTCAGTGTCACGTACCTGGCGATGGAGTCTGGCTTATGCAGGGGGTACCTCTCTTGCGGCCCCAGTTCGTGAGTCCCTGGTAGTGCAGACAGGGAACTCAGGAGCACGAGGGGGCACAAGGGCTAGACAGTCACTGATGCAAGGTAGATGTCCGCTGGAGCTCGTGCAGGCAGAAGGGTCGTGAGGCAGTCTGGGTGAGTAACTGGCGGGCGGTGCAGTACAAGGGTTCAGGCAGACGGATGGTCGGGTGCAGGCTGGGTCGGTAACGTTCAGGCAGCAAGGTACAAGGGAGCAGACAGTAGAGTGGTCGTAGAAGCCGGGGTCGGTGCAGGCAGAGTTCAGAGCAGGGTCAAAGCAGGCCGGGTCACAAGAACAGGTATCAGATAGTCAGGAAGCAAGGAACTCACACTAAACGCTGTAGAACGGACAGCATTTGCTACAGGAAGCAGGTAGTTTAAATAGAGCTGCTGCTGTTGCTCCATGAATTAGAAGAAACCACAATCAAATACAATTAACCCTCAGCACAGTCTTTTCCTAACATTGCCCCCCCCCCAAGGGGCAGCCTCCGGATACCCAAACCGGCTAGTTTAGCAGGGTTGTTCTCCTTGAAGGATCGGATGAGTTCAACCGCATGAATGTTATCTGCAGGCTCCCAGGAGTTTTCTTCTGGGCCGTAGCCCTTCCACTTCACTAAGTATTGAACCGTGTTACCCCTCTTCCAGCAATCCAGGACAGCCTCCAGTTCGAACTCCTCTTCGCCATCTACTAGGATTGGGCCTGGTGGACTAGTCTTCCGCTGGGGAAAAGGATTTGTGGTCACAGTCTTCAGCAGTGACACGTGGAACACTGGGTGGACACGAAGGGACGACGGGAGCTCCAACTCATAGGCCACCCTGTTAATCTTCCTTTTCACAGGGAAGGGGCCAATAAACCTGGGGCCCAATTTCCTGGAGGGGCAGGCTAGCCTCAAGTTCCTCGTGGCCAGCCAGACCTTTTCCCCAGGCTGTAAGTCCAACTCTCCCCGTCTTCCCTTGTCCAACACCTCTTTGTTATGCTCCTGGGTCCGGGTCATGGTCTCCTGAAGGAGTTTGCGGTTCTCTTCCCAGAACTTGGTCATTTCTTGGGCCGCTGGTACAGTACTTTCAAGACCGTGGTTGAGCATAAATGTCGGGTGGAACCCGTAATTGGCCAGAAACCGAGACTGGTTGGTAGCTGAATGGACCGTGTTATTGAAAGCAAACTCCGCCAGGGGCAGCAGAGAGGCCCAGTCGTCTTGTGAGAATGACGAGAAGCAGTGGAGATACTGCTCGAGCGTCTGATTGGTCCTCTCTGTCTGCCCATTTGTCTGTGGGTGGTATGCCGAAGAGTATGCCAATTCAATGTCAAGTGCGGAGCACAGGGCCTTCCAGAACCAGGAGGTAAACTGGACTCCGCGGTCAGAGACAATGCTGGTTGGAAGTCCATGGAGCCTCACTATTTCTCGGATGAATATCTCAGCCGTTTCAGCGGCTGATGGGGTTCCCTTCATGGGCAAGAAGTGGGCCATCTTCGTTAGCCGATCCACTACCATGAAGATGGTAGAACACCCCTGGGATGGCGACAGCTCGACAATAAAGTCCATCGAGATCATGGACCAGGCCCTCTCGGGCACCGGAAGTGTCTTTAGTAAGCCCCAGGCCTTGGTCTTGCTGCTCTTGTTCTAGGCACAGATAAGGCATGAGCTGACGTATTTCCTACAGTCCTCACCTGCTCGTGGCCACCAGAATGATCGCAGCAGCAGTTCGGTAGTTTTGCGAGCACCGAAGTGTCCCGCCAATTTACTGTCGTGACAGGATGCCAGAACTGATAGGCTTTGGTCCACTGGGACAAAAATTCTGTTGCCATGCCACAGTAGGCCATCTCTGGTTAGTAGGTTGGGGTCTGTCGATCCGGGAGTCCTAGCTAGGGACTGTCTGATTCGGGACAACAGGTCCCCTTGGGTTAACGGGAAGTTTCGGGGGTGCAGGATCGTATCAGGGACCTTCGGCTCACCAGGTTTACAGAACATTCTTGATAGGGCGTCAGGCTTGACATTCTTCGACCTTGGCCTGTATGTTATGTGGAAGAGGAAGCGTGAGAAAAAGAGTGCCCACCGGGCTTGCCGAGGTCTCAGTCTCTTGGCTGCTCTAAGGTATTCCAAATTTTTGTGATCCGTGAAGATCAAAATGGGGTGCCTGGCTCCCTCTAACAGATAGCGCCACTCTTCCAAGGCCGATTTAATTGTCAGAAGCTCCCTATCTCCCATGTCGTAATTCCTTTCTTGGGTGGTCAGTTTGCGGGAGAAGAACGCCACAGGGTGTAGGGCAGCCTTGACTCCATGCCTTTGAGATAGCACCGCCCCCACGGCTACTTCAGAGGCATCTACCTCCAAGACAAATGGCAAGGCGGGGTCAGGGTGCCTGAGGATGGGTGCAGACATGAAGAGTTTCTTAAGGGTCACAAAGGCTTCCTGGGCTTCCGTGGTCCACATGAATCGTGTGTTCAGCTTGGTCAGCTGGGTAATTGGGGCAATAATGGCTGAGA
>BLSH010509402.1:129072-140955 GCA_018402905.1 Glandirana rugosa
AAAAAAACATTTAAAATCATTAACAATGTTCATGATTAATGCAGCCAAACACTGCATTCCTCACCACTGGCGCTCTTCCTACATTCCAACGAGGGAAGAATGGTTCAGGAGACTGAACTACATTGAAAAAATAGAAGAACTCATCAACACATCCAACGAAACCCTTCCCAAATTTACTAAGACATGGCTTAACTGGCAACAATTCAAGAGGTTGAACGACATAGACAACACCTAATCCCCCAAATCTATTGGCTATTCTACCCCTAAGACTAACCTTAGTTTGGAGGCGCGTGGGAGTGGGTAGGGGGCAGCTGGCCCGCACCCCCACTCTTTAAAAACATACCCAATTCCCCCCCCATTTCTACTCTACTCCCAATACTTTTCCTTTCCCCCACCTTCCCCCGACCCAAATCTTCAACCTTTCATCCACCCTGCCTTCCCTTGTCCACTCTCTGGAAGTGACGAAGGGAGATCACCCTAAAACAATCCTAGATTTATTCATAACACCATATTTAAATATATCCCGTGTCACTTATAATACCACTTTCATAATAAACCTCCTCTTTCCCCCCCAATCAAATAGGTACACAATATCTATTCAAGTAATAAAGCAATTATGGACCAGCCAGACCTTTTCCCCAGGCTGTAAGTCCAACTCTCCCCATCTTCCCTTGTCCAACACCTCTTTGTTATGCTCCTGGGTCCGGGCCATGGTCTCCTGAAGGAGTTTGTGGTTCTCTTCCCAGAACTTGGTCATTTCTTGGGCCGCTGGTACAGTACTTTCAAGACCGTGGTTGAGCATAAATGTCGGGTGGAACCCGTAATTGGCCAGAAACCGAGACTGGTTGGTAGCTGAATGGACCGTGTTATTGAAAGCAAACTCCGGCAGGGGCAGCAGAGAGGCCCAGTCGTCTTGTGAGAATGACGAGAAGCAGTGGAGATACTGCTCGAGCGTCTGATTGGTCCTCTCTGTCTGCCCGTTTGTCTGTGGGTGGTATGCCGAAGAGTATGCCAGTTCAATGTCAAGTGCGGAGCACAGGGCCTTCCAGAACCAGGAGGTAAACTGGACTCCGCGGTCAGAGACAATGCTGGTTGGAAGTCCATGGAGCCTCACTATTTCTCGGATGAATATCTCGGCCGTTTCAGCGGCTGATGGGGTTCCCTTCATGGGCAAGAAGTGGGCCATCTTCGTTAGCCGATCCACTACCACGAAGATGGTAGAACACCCCTGGGATGGCGACAGCTCGACAATAAAGTCCATCGAGATCATGGACCAGGCCCTCTCGGGCACCGGAAGTGTCTTTAGTAAGCCCCAGGCCTTGGTCTTGCTGCTCTTGTTCTAGGCACAGATAAGGCATTAGCTGACGTATTTCCTACAGTCCTCGCCTGCCCGTGGCCACCAGAATGATCGCAGCAGCAGTTCGGTAGTTTTGCGAGCACCGAAGTGTCCCGCCAATTTACTGTCGTGACAGGATGCCAGAACTGATAGGCTTTGGTCCACTGGGACAAAAATTCTGTTGCCATGCCACAGTAGGCCATCTCTGGTTAGTAGGTTGGGGTCTGTCGGTCCGGGAGTCCTGGCTAGGGACTGTCTGATAACAGGTCCCCTTGGGTTAACGGGAAGTTTCGGGGGTGCAGGATCGTATCAGGGGCCGCCGGCTCACCAGGTTTACAGAACATTCTTGATAGGGCGTCAGGCTTGACATTCTTCGACCTTGGCCTGTATGTTACGTGGAAGAGGAAGCGTGAGAAAAAGAGTGCCCACCGGGCTTGCCGAGGTCTCAGTCTCTTGGCTGCTCTAAGGTATTCCAAATTTTTGTGATCCGTGAAGATCAAAATGGGGTGCCTGGCTCCCTCTAACAGATAGCGCCACTCTTCCAAGGCCGATTTAATTGTCAGAAGCTCCCTATCTCCCATGTCGTAATTCCTTTCTTGGGTGGTCAGTTTGCGGGAGAAGAACGCCACAGGGTGTAGGGCAGCCTTGACTCCATGCCTTTGAGATAGCACCGCCCCCACGGCTACTTCAGAGGCATCTACCTCCAAGACAAATGGCAAGGCGGGGTCAGGGTGCCTGAGGATGGGTGCAGACATGAAGAGTTTCTTAAGGGTCACAAAGGCTTCCTGGGCTTCCGTGGTCCACATGAATCGTGTGTTCAGCTTGGTCAGCTGGGTAATTGGGGCAATAATGGCTGAGAACCCCTTTATAAATTTTCTATAAAAATTGGCAAAGCCAATGAACCGCTGAACTCCCTTCTTGTCTGTAGGGGCTGGCCAATCCAGGATAGCCGTGACCTTCTATGGGTCCATGGTAATGCCGGTGACAGAGATGATAAGCCCCAGGAAGGGGATACTTGACCGGTCAAAGTCGCATTTCTCCGCCTTGGCATAGAGCCCATGTTGTCGAAAGCGGCTCAGGACACTAGCCACATGCCTGCAGTGCTCTTCCAGGGTAGGGGAGAAAACCAGGATATCATCCAAGTAAACGATGACGAACTGATCCAAGAAGTCTTTAAACACATTGTTTACAAAGTGCTGAAACGTAGCTGGGACGTTACAAAGCCCAAAGGGCATCACCAGGTACTCAAAGTGTCCGAACCGGGTTCGGAAGGCGGTCTTCCATTCATCGGCCCCCCAGATACGGACTAAGTTATATGCTCCGCGGAGGTCCAGCTTGGTGAACACTCTCGCTGCTCCTAACCTCTGGAAGAGCTCTGGGACCAGGGGGAGAGGATAGCGGTTTTTCACCATTATCTTATTTAGTTCGCGGTAGTCAATGCAAGGTCTCAGCATGTGATCCTTCTTTTCTACAAAGAATATTCCCACTCCTGCGGGCGACGTAGAGGGTCGGATGAACCCCTTCTGTAGGTTCTCATCTATATAGGCCTTGAGGGCCACCAGTTCCAGCTCCGTTAAAGGGAAAATCCTTCCAAAAGGGACTTCGGCTCCAGGGAGGAGCTCGATAGGGCAGTCATATGCCCTGTGGGCTAGCAACTGTTCCGCGCCCTTCTTGCTGAACACATCTAGGTAACTGTGGTACACCGAGGGCACCAACTGACGGACGTCTAGGTGTGCATCTGTGTCCAGACTGAGCAGCGTAGGAACAGCTTCCTTAGTCAATGGGAAGCAGTGCTGGCAGCAATAGGGTGACTGGAACTTGGTTTCCCCTGTAGCCCAGTTGATGCTGGGGCTATGGGCCTGCAGCCAGGGTATACCCAGGATAATAGGGAACAGGGGGGATGCAATGACATCCAAGCAGAGGAACTCCTGGTGACCATCCAAGGTTGTAGCAGGCAGAGGACAGGTCTCGTGGGTGACCACACCCGATTTGATGTTGGTGCCATCAGACTTTGGCCGTAGAGGAATCTGATGCTGGGCCACGAAGGAGCAGTCGATGAACCCACTGCAGGCACCCGAGTCTATGATGGCAGCAATCCGGATAGTCTTGTCAGGGAGCTGAAGGAAGAGAGGAAGGGTCAGGTGAGAAGAGGCATTTGATGAGGCTGGTGCGTTGCCAAATGACAGGTGGTGTGCGTTGACCAAGCTTGGCCAGGCAAGACCCCACTATGTGTCCTGGTTCTCCACAGTACAGGCACAGGCAGTGATTCAGGCGGTATTGCCGCTCCTCCTGGGTGAGGGGAGAACAGAGTATACCTGATTTCTTAGGCTCGGACTGAGCAGAGGCTACTGTAGCGACCGTGGGAGCCCGGGGTTGCCTCCAAGTAAGTTGTTAAGACGCGGCTGACCGCTCAGCTCCCCGCTTTCTGAGACGCCTGTCAATCTGGATCGAGAGCTCGATTAATGCGTCCAAAGTCGGGGGTACCCCCACTCAAGCCAGTTCATCCTTCAGTGGGTCAGAGAGACCCAAACGGAACTGATGACGGAGCGCAGCGTTGTTCCACTCCGTGTCGGCACTCCAGCGCCTAAACTCGACCACATAGTCCTCCGCCGTGCGGCGGCCCTGCTGGAGTGCATGGAGCGCAGCTTCCTCCATGGTGGCCTGATGTGGATCCTCATAGAGGCAGGCCATAGCCTTGAAGAAGGCGGTCAGGTTAGAGACTTCTGGAGCCCTCTGTTCCAGCAGGAAGTGTGCCCAAGACTGGGGTTCTTCCAGCAACAAGGAGATCACAAGACCCACTTTCGTAGTCTCCAAGGAGTAGGTGCTGGGTTGGAGAGCAAGATAGAGTTCACAAGAGACCCGGAAGGCCCGGAACTTGGTGCGGTCGCCTGAGAACCGTTCCGGTAGGGGTACTTGAGGTTTAGAGGTCATGGTCACTGTGGTGCAGGCTGTAGATTGGCCCATGGTAAGCTCCTGGAGCCGTCTCTCTAACTGGTAGTAGTCCTCCTGCAAGGATTGTATGGCTTGGGTCAGCCCGGCCAGGTGAGAGCAAAGTTCGTTCACAGGAGAGGCCCCCCGCGCAGACTCAGGCATGGCTGTCCGTTACTGTCACATACCTGGTGATGGAGTCTGGCTTATGCAGGGGGTACCTCTCTTGCGGCCCCTGTTTGTGAGTCCCTGGTAGTGCAGACAGGGAATTCAGGAGCACGGGGGGCACGAGGGCTAGACAGTCACTGATGCAAGGTAGATGTCCGCTGGAGCTTGTGCAGGCAGAAGGGTCGTGAGGCAGTCCAGGTCGGTAACTGGCGGGCAGTGCAGTACAAGGGTTCAGGCAGATGGATGGTCAGGTGCAGGCTGGGTCAGTAACGTTCAGGCAGCAAGGTACAAGGGAGCAGGCAGTAGAGTGGTCGTAGAAGCCGGGGTCGGTGCAGGCAGAGTTCAGAGCAGGGTCAAAGCAGGCCGGGTCACAGGAAGCAAGGAACTCACACTAAATGCTGTAGAACGGACAGCATTTGCTACAGGAAGCAGGAAGTTTAAATAGAGCTGCTGCTGCTCCAGGCATTAGAGGAAACCACAATCAAATGGAATTAGCCCTCAGCACAGTCTTTTCCTAACACTCGGTCATATCATCTGGACAAACTGCAGGTACTAATGCCCAGAGCACATGTTTTTATCACCCAACTCACCGCCAAGGGCGGGAAGTGCAGGTAACATAGACATACAAGAAGGACAAAGAGAAATTGGTTCATAGTAGGTCAGATCAAGTTGTCGATGAAGAGGTAAAGGGTCGTAGTCAGTGACGAACAGACTCCAGCCAGGAAAAGACATTTTCAGGCGTGTTTAAAAAATACATCTGGCCTTGGTGGGTGACGCAGAGGCGTGCAGGGAACAACATGGAGTGTGGCAAGGCATGCTCCTGCAGCTTCTGTTTAGCAAATTGGAACTGCGCTCTCTTTTTCCTAACTGCAGCGGAGTAGTCCGGGAACAGGGAGACCACCGCATTGTTAATGCGAAGACAGTCCTTGTTTCTAGCAGCCCGCAAGGCTGCATCCCTATCACGGTAGATGACCATCGGGCGTGGAGGGTTCCCAGGGGGTAGTGGCCTGCCCAGGACTCTGTGAGCCTGCGCAATAAAAAAGCATGGAGATAAGCAATCTTTTCCAAATTCTTGTATCAGCCAGCTCTCCAGGAAAGCTGCAGGGTCAGAACCTTCTACTTTTTCAGGCAGGCCCACCAAGTGCAGGTTGTTCCTGCGGAGTATATTTTCAAGATCATCCTATTTGTCCTCCAGCATGAGAGTGTTTGTATTGTATGCTGCCATCTCGGGAGGTATGGGGTTATCAGTGTCCTCAAGGGAGCTGATCCGTTTTTTGGTCTCCCCGACCCTCTCTAACCTTGTGGATGTCCTTTCTCAGCATAGAAAAGTCCAATTTAATCTCCTCCACCTTTCCCTGCATGACCGCATGGTTTACCTTAATGTTGGCCATCACGTCCGCCAGAGTGGGCTCCATTGGATCCTCCAGAGCGCCAGCACTGGACGCCACCTGTGAAGACACCAGCAAGAGCTCCGATTCCTGTGTGAGGGTAGGATGTGTAGGTTCGGCTGTGCACTCAAAGAGCTCCGGCATGGATGCAGGAGATGGGCGAGGAGCTGGGGAGGAGCAGCCATCTTGGGATCGCGTGGACATGCCTGTTGTTCTGGGTGGCGGTTGCTTCTTTTTCCGCGTACCCATCCACTATAGAGACCCAATATGGATCAGTCTGGCTCCGGGCACTTCTAGGCTGTATCAGAATGCCAAAATGGTGAGTATAGAGCATGCAGCTTAGCAGGATTGAGCAGGATAGATGGAGGTTCTCATCAGAGCTCAGCAGAACGCGTCGGATCGCACTGCACTTCCAGTGACACCCCGCTGGCCTGAACACTTTATCCATGATGCTTTGTAAATCCTCTTCTTGTGACATTTCTGGTAGGTCATGGATTCTTACGTTTTTTCTTAATCTTCTAATGTGTACAGCATATTCCTCTGCTCTATTTGTACTTTACTCAGTTGCTCTTTAAGGTATGCTTAAGTTTTATCTACTCATTTCAGTATCTGACTCAGGTCTCCATGCAGGGTTATCATGTCTCCTTTAAATAATTGCTTAAGTTTCGAGAACATTTCTGCCATTTCGGATTTTGTTGGCAGTTGAGTTTTTGTTCGCTGTTCTTCTTTGTTCGCTCTCTACTGTTCCTCATTAGCCAAATCTGAGCTATCTGTTCCCAGTGATTGTCTGTTTTGTTCAATGTTATGTTTAAGCACTGCTATGTTATAACCAGTCTGTTCTATTTCTCTTGTATTACAGGCACTTTTACGTATACAATAATGGCAAGCAATATAGGAAACAGAGCGACTTACCCCTCCAGTTGATCTTGTTTGCTGTCCTTGAGCAGGGAATTTTGCTTTATGATTATACTTTACCACTTTGGGGGCCGCTGCTTCTTGCGGTGTCTCGCTCACATGTACAGGGGGTGACAGGGGGCAACAGATCTCCTCCAAGAGGCCTCGGCTTTCCTTTGAGCTTGTCAGCTGCTAGATTGTCCTCTCCCTCCCGCGTTAATGGAGGCTCTCACTCCTCCTGACTGACGTCTCCATAATGACACGCTGCTCGATTCCCAGCTGCAGCTCCTGTTTCCTCCCCTTGTCAGCTCCGTAAGAGCCTCTGGGTCCTCCTTACGCCGCCACAACTATCCGGGTACAGCGACTGGTGTGTCAACAGCACCAGGCGAGGTAGGCAGTGGAGAGCGCGAGGGGGTGGCAGGTATACAGGCTATGCCCTGGGATCCATCTGGATGGGTGGATGGGACCTCTGCGAGCTTAACGCTGGCTCCTTGTTGGCACCATGTTCAGGCTCCTCCAACATTACAATTTTATATATATGTATGTATGAATCAGAGGCCCTGACAAAGCGGGTCAGCCCACAAAATGCGTAGGCAAATACATTGGATTTTCCTACCAGGACTACTACATCCTGGCTAACTGTAAACTGTAACTGTAATTTTAAAATATACTGTTGTTTGTTCTCTACCTTTCTGTTTTTTTGCATGAGTGCATATGTGTGAAAAATAAAGAATTGTTAATTTTATACCTTAGTTGTTTCAACATTTATTGCAACCCTACAAGGTACATGTAAAGTCCCATCAACCCTATCTTGATCTCACATATATTACTTTTTGGGATGGTACCTTGTTTAGGGTCTGAATTATCTCACATTCATCCCCCACACCCCATTTACTAAAATACTAATCATAGTTACATAGTTAGTCAGGTTGAAAACAGACACAAGTCCATCTAGTTCAACCAATAAAAAAAAGAAAAAATATGTAAAACCATACAATCCCATATACACAATCCTTTATCCACAGTTGATCCAGAGGAAGGCAAAAAACCCCAGCACAGCATGATCCAATTTGTTATAGCGGGGGAAAAAATTCCTTCCTGATCCACCGAGAGGCAATCAGATTTTCCCTGGATCAACTTTACCTATAAATGTTAGCATCGAGTTATATTATGTACATTAAGGAAATAATCCAGGCCTTTTTTTAAAGCAATCTACTGAACTGGCCAGAACCAACAGTGGAGGGAGTCTATTCCACATTTTCACAGCTCTAACTGTGAAGAAACCTTTCCGAATTTGGAGATTAAATCTATTTTTCCTCTAGACGTAAAGCGTGCCCCCTTGTCCTCTTTGATAACCTTAAAGTGAATAACTCAACCTCAAGTTGCCCTTCTCTCCATTTTCTCCAGTTCCCCCGATATCCTTTTTGAGAATTGTTGCCCAAAACTGAACTGCATATTCCAGATGAGGCCTAAATAATGATTTGTACAGGGGCAAAATTATGTCTCTCTCTATGGAGTCCATACCTCTCTTAATACAAGAAAGAATTTTGCTCACTTTGGACGCCGCAGCTTGACATTGCATGCCATTATTAAGCTTATGATCTACCAAAACCCCTAGATCCTTCTCCACTATGGATTCCCCCTGTTGTACTCCCCCTAGTATGCATGATGCATGCATATTCTTGGCCCCTAAGTGCAATAACTTTACATTTATCTACATTAAACCTTATTTGCCACATAGTCTCCCAATTAAACAGTGCATTGGGGTTGGTTTGTATGCTGGAGACATCCTGTAAGGACGTTATTCCACTGCATAGCTTGGTGTAATCTGCAAACACTGAAATGGTACTTTTAATCCCAGACCCTATATAATTTATAAAGATATTAAAAAGTAAGGTTCCCAACACTGAACCTTGGGGTACACCACTAATAACTTTAGACCATTCAGAGTAAGAATCATTAACCACTACTCTCTTAATTCTGTCTTTTATCCAGTTTTCTATCAATTTACAAACTGATCTTTCCAAGCCTGTAGACTGTGATCCCTTTTTAAACGTGGGCCCTACGCCAATCCAGTGGTACTATTCCAGTCATTAATGAGTCCCTAAAAATTAGATACAATGGCTTTGAAATGACAGAGCTCAATTATTTAGGACCAATGAGTGGATGCCATCTTCTCCAGGTGCTGTAGCCACCTTTATTCTGTCTAAATACTTCCTGGCCATTTCACTTTTGAGCCATTGTGGATCATTTGGGGCTGTGTCACTTCCATCCCCATTATGGACATGAGCTCCCCCGTGCTCCTTTGTATAAACAGAGCTGAAGAAAGTATTTAACCACTTGACGACCAAGGACGTGTATAGTACATCCTTGGCTTTCAGTGGTGATATCTGAAAGGTGCCTGCAGCTGCAGGCACCATTCAGATATCGTTTTTTTCAGCCGGCGATTCTGAAGAGGATAAAAGTGGTCTTAGCGGCGGATTCGCCACAAGATCACTTTTATCAGCGGCGGGAGAGGTGCCCCCCCCTCCTCAGCAGCGGCGGAGATGATCCGATCCGTCCCCCCCAGTGTCTGTGAGCCGAGTGAGCCGCTCACTCGGCTCCATAGTACGGCAGGGCGGAAATGACGTCAGAAGTGACGTCCACCCAACGGTCTTAAAGGGACCGTTTTTTTTTTCTTCTGTTATTTTTTTCAAAACTTTTTTTTTTTTTTTTTTGCGTTTTATTGTAAATATGAGGTCTGAGGACTTTTTGACCTCGGATCTCATATTTAAGAGGACAGGTCATGCTTTTTTATATTACAAGGAATGTTTACATTTCTTGTAATAGGAATAAAAGTGATCATTTTTCTTTTTTAAAAAAGAGCAATGTAAAAATAAAAAGTAAAAAGCAAAATAAAGTATTTAAAAAAAAAAAAAAATTTAAAGCGCCCGTCCCCGCGAGCTCGCGTGCAGAAGCGAACGCATACGTAAGTCTCGCCCACATATGAAAACGGTGTGCAAACCACACATGTGAGGTATCGCCGCGATCGTTAGAGCGAGAGCAATAATTCTAACTCTAGACCTCTTCTGTAACGCAAAACTGCTAACCTGTAGAATTTTTTAAACATCGCCAATGGAGATTTTCAAGTTGCAAAGTTTGTCGCCATTCCGCGAGAGGATACAATTTTGAAGCATGACGTGTTGGGTATCATTTTACTCGGTGTAACATTATCTTTCACAATATGGAAAAAATGGCCTAACTTTACTGTTTTCTTATTTTTTAACTAAAAAAACTGAATTTATTTTAAAAAAATCACTCTTGGAAGACCGCTGCGCAAATACGGCGTGACATAAAATTTTGCAATGACCGCCATTTTATTCTCTAGGGTGTTTAAAAAAAAACAATATATAATGTTTGGGGGTTCTAAGTAATTTTACAGCAAAAAAACCTGTTATTAACTCATAACCACCGAACCCAAAAAACAGGCTTGGTTGGTAAGTGGTTAATACGTTTGCCTTCTCTTTGTCCCCAGTCACCCACTCTAGATTATATTGTAAAAGGCCTACATGCTCAGACCTGACCTTTTTACTATTATTATTGTAAAGTTGGTGGGATTGTAGCGTCACAGGATTGAGTGCAAAAGGCGGTAAACTTAAACAGAGAGGGTTTTTATTCCCAGCAAGCAAAACACCACAAGGCTTCCAGCAGCATTTCAGAAATGGAAACATAACAAAAGAAAGCCCGCTTGTCTTCAGCACAAGGTAAATAAAAGTAAAAGGCACATACAGTTTGTTGACGGGTCTTCAACCCAGGACTTTGCACAATCCTTTTTAGGTCTTTTAGCATCCTCCAGTACACATCCAGCTCTCCAAACACATGCAGCTCTCCAAACACAGGTGTCTCCTCCCAGCTCCTCCTCACCAACAGCTAACACCATTTCCTCTCTTTAAGAGCTGCTTCCTGGAGACTCTTAACCCTGTGTTTGCTGGAGTCTGGGGTGGAGGCCCATTTCCCACCCGAATATCACTCCTGGGCTTCTGAAATCCCAGGTCCCAAACAGCTCTCTAGCAACACAGAGAGAACTGCAAGTCAGTCCTCTCTTCAATCTGGCTATCTCGGAAATCCTCACCCATTTCGGGTGACCCCCTGAATACGTTCACATTTCTCTTAAAGGGACCATAAACCAAATATTGGTGCTATATAGCACCCATCCAGGACCCAACCTTGGCGTCCTGTACAATATATTTGAAGAATTTTTTGGGCTTTGTCCTACTATCTTTTGCAATTTGTCGTTTGTTTTGAATTTTTGACTCCTTGATTTCCTTTTTACATGTTCTGTTATATTCTTTGTAACATTTAAAAGATGATAGTGTTCCCTCATTTTTATATTTTTTAAAAGCTCTTTTCTTATCAATTATAACTTTTTTTAACTTTGGCTGTGAGCCACATAGGCTTTTAGCCTTTTAAATGTATTGCCCATGGGAATTTACTTTGCAGTGAGTTCGCATACAGTCTTTTTGAAAAATTCCCATTTCTCTTCTGTGTTCATTGATGCAATATTCCCTCCCAGTCTAAGTCCTGGAGAGCAGCCCTCATCCTTGGAAAATTTGCTCTCTTAAAGTTAAGTGTTTTTATATTTCCCGTATGTGTTTGTTGTTTGCAGCTTACATTAACCACTTAAGGACCGGAAGGATTTCCAGCTTTAGGACCGGAGCCCTTTTTGCGATTCGGCGCTGCGTCGCTTTAACTGACAATTGCGCGGTCGTGCGGCGTTGTACCCAAACGAAATTTGCGTCCTTTTTTTCCCACAAATAGAGCTTTCTTTTGGTGGTATTTGATCCCCTCTGCGTCATTTCTGATCACCGCTATAAACAAAAGAAGAGCGACAATTTTGCAAAAAAACCCAAATTTCTTACTTTTTGCTAAAATACAAATCCAAAAAAAAAATATAAAAAAACATTTTTTTTCACCGTTTTTGGCCGATTTATATTCTTCCTTATATTTGCGATAAAAAAAATCGCAATCGGCGTTTATTGATTGGTTTGCGCAAAAGTGGCCGCGTTTACGGATGATGAGAATTCATTTTTGGGGTTTTTATTTTTTTTTATTTTTTACTAAAAATGGTGGCGATCTGCGATTTTTAGCGGTACTGCGATATTTCAGCGGACATGTCGGAACATTTTGACA
>BLSH010509402.1:140965-157075 GCA_018402905.1 Glandirana rugosa
TCACTATTATCACCCCTTAATGTGTCGCTCACAGTATCTCTGTAACACAGCCGCCGTCGTATGACGGCGTTTTGCGTTACAGAGCCACTTTGCCGCCGTCAATCTCCGATCGGCGGTCGGCAAGTGGTTAAATGAAATCATGTTATGGTCACTGTTACCCAGATGTTCTTTTATATGAATATTGGTAATATGCTCTTCTTTGTTTGAGATTACCAGGTCCAGCAAAGTGTCCTTCCTAGTTGGGGTCTCAATAAACTGGACCATAAAATTGTCCTGTAATAGGTTTATACATTTTTGCCCTTTAACTGTCCCAGCAGTGCCATTACTCCAGTTAATTTCTGTGTAATTCCCCACTATTATCACTGTCCCTGCCCTTGTGGCCCTTTCCATCTGTGCAAGTAGCTGAGTCTCCTCCTGCTCTTTAACACTAGGGGGTCTATAACAAACTCCAATGATAACCTTTGTAGTATGCACACCCATATACAGATCTACCCATGTTTCAGACTCATCATACTCTCCATCAACTAGGTCCTCTTTCACACTCGCTTTGAGATCACTTCTCACATAGAGACAGACACCACCACCCCTCCATTTTACCCTGTCTTTCCAAAAGAGAACAAAGCCAGGAATATTACTAGCCCAGTCATGTGAAGAATGAAGCCAAGATTCAGCAATACCAATTAAATAATTCTCCTCGTGTACAAGAGCTTCCAACTCACCTATTTTGCTTGGCAAACTTCCGGCACTGGAGAACAAACACTTTAATTAATAATTACATTTTGCACATGTATGGTGCATATTTTTTAATTTAGTACAAACAGTACAATACCATTTTCAATGGTTGGTTGTAACATGGGAACATTCATATCATCTTCCATTGCCCTCCCCCAATTTTTCCCGATTCCACCCACCAATAGGAGCTGACCCCTGTCCGACCTGTCTGCCCCATTATAATCAAATTCACCCTCCCCCTCAATCCTAGTTTAAATCACATCTCCAAGAGGATTAGCAGACAGAAAGAAACAGTAGGTGACTCAATTAACAATGGAAATTAACACAGAGGAGACACACAGTGAGAGAAACACACCTTAATAAACAGATTTACACAAAGCAGCAGGAGACACCAATATCAAGTTGTTTGAACTGATTATAATTTTCTGCTTAGAGTCCCTGAGTCCAGAAGGGGTTTGAAGCAGACATTGCTGGTTTGGGCACAGAGACCCCAAATCTGTATCCAGGCCTTAGGTTCCCAGAGGCTGTGTGTTTCAGGGGGACATGGACCTGAATGCAAAGCAAAATCACTCCATGGGTCCCCCAGACACACCCCTCCCAAATAATAGAGCTCCCTCAAAAGTCAGGGCCCATAGTTAGTAGGTAAGAGGCTACTCTGCAGCCCCCTTCAAAAGCCCCTGTCCTAGTTGGGTCTGTCACAAAGGGTATATGATTTTGGAGTGACCTTTGAAAGCAGTCTTGTCTCCCATATTGAAGTATGGATACAAGAAGGCACAGAATTGAGGAGAATCTGACAGCTATTGGTTAGACATACACAAAGCATGTTAAAGGTAAGGGTATCTAAAGAAGAACACTGGAGAAAAAAATACCTATATGGTTAGTTATTGACATGAAAATACAGTATATTATATTTTTTTAGATCACTGCAAAGGAAGATTAGATTCAGAGGAAGGATAAAGAGAGGAATGACAGGAATACGTTGATGGAGTTTGAGAGTGCTGGTCACTTTTATTATTGATATCTCTTTTTATAAGGGGAATAGATTGATTCCAGCTGCTAACGAAAGAAACGTTCATTATTTCAGTCAAAGTGTGAAAATTATTTGGGACTTTTTAGGTGATGTTACATCACACAAACAGTCAATACATTAAAATTCTGTCATTTATTTTAGATCATGTTAAAAAGTTCATATCAAAACAAAAAAGAATACACAGAAAAAACAAAAAATGCAAAAGTTTTACACTTTAAAATGTCACTTTATGCATTTCCTGTTTGCCATGGTTGGCAGAATCCCGACATCTTTCGCCCTATTATGCTTCCTCAGGGTATATACTTGTCCACAACGAATCATGCCATTCTAATAAATAAACATATCATAGTGAATATACTGTACATACTGGACATATTACATTCAGGATCTTGCGTTCATGTGCTTACCCCCTAATGCTCATTAGAGTAATGCAATAGTATTATATAACCAGGAATAAGATTTGCAAGCACCCAACCTATTGGTGGAGTTCAGTGGGATCACAGGAGACACATAAAGAACCAGGCTAGAATGAAAAATATATAGAGTGAATGTATTAATCAAATAATAATTATCAATTTATCCTGCTTTACTTAGAACCGGGAATAGTATTGAAATATTTGAGTACACTTACTTAGACAGGGTGAACAGAGATTGCACGTGGGTGGCAGTTCCCTTGCAGACAATATGTGAATTGAGAGAGCTTCACAGTGAGTGGTAAGTTACCATGTAAAGAGTGTTTTTGGGTCTGCCATGCAGGTCAATGTCAATGTGATCACATTGGCACTGTAATTTCAAACATAGCCATTAACAGAGCTCACCTGGAAAGCATAATATTAATCTATCAGTCCACAGAAAGGGACTTGTATAACATTAGAAAAGGACATTATTCCCAGCATGATTAGAGCACCTACCTCTTACAGGATTATGACTAAGCGGGTGTAAATTCCTGTGAAACGTGTCAATCGTTTGTGCCTCTCTATGTACTTCCTATGGACTTTGATGTAACTGTCATTTGATGCTGTTTTTCTACAATAAATGCTATTTCTTCAGAAGTTCCTGTGGTGCTGTCAACATTGCTGTTTTTGGATTCCATGCACATCGGCTCACGGACCGGACGTGCACACAGTGTTCTGGAGTTATTACTCTCACCTGGAGCGGCTCCCCCTTGTATGTCTACCTACCTCTTACTGCTTCCAAAAATTGCATCCACCCACTTGAATCCGGCTCGTGTAATGGCCAGAGACGCCGGCTTTATGTGTCTCCCATCTGGCTAGCGGATGACATCATGCGGACGCAATTACCTCCAGTGCACATGTGCAGGAATGCTATAGAGCTGTCTGGAGATCATTTCCATCTGGGTCTTAGTGCGTGACTCAATGTCAATGAATTAGCACCATCTAGTGCTCAAAGTAAAATGCAACAGTCTTACTGGTTATGTAGTTTAGAAGGAAATGCTGTAGCAAGACTAATAGTTATCAATGCACAAGATTTGCATATAAATAAGTACTACTAACAGTAAATTATGCATATCTATAACAAAGGCTTGCTCAGACTGTAAAGGCAACCTAGACCCACTTGCACTGAAGGAAGTCATGCACTGCTAGTGGGGGAATATATCCCACTGCAAATGCCCTGGGCGTCTGTGTGATCCCACTCACATAACTTCTAGGGGATGGTAAAGGTAAGAGACCATCAGGTACTTGGAAAAAACATGATATCATTCTGACTATAAGGGGGTGTGCACATAAATTTACATCCCAAATTTACTGTTAGTTCAACATTTATTTTTGTGTATTCACATGGAGAAAAAAAACACTTTTGTAACAAAATATAATATCAATTTGTTTAAATCATTTTTAAATTATTTAATATATCCATTATACCAAATCTTCTTTTGGGGTTATTATATGGCCTCAATATACTGGCCCACATATAGGAATGTATTCCAAGTGACTCCTGATTCTCATAGGTAAATGGGATCAAGGTGCTACTTTTACTTTGCATATGGCTAGATGTTATACATATATGGGGGGATTTTAACGTAAGGGCTCGTGGCTCTGAGGTAAATAATACATCATGATTCTATTTGTAGCAATATATGGTTCACCCACCTCCACAGACACGAGGGGGAATATGTTAAATTATGGTACAGACCCAGGTGCCGAATTATCAAGGTCTCCATTAAACTCTTTTCAATCAATTTAACATGATCTTTTACTCTCATCCAAAATGGACGTTTCATTTTACCAACATAAAAGCAACCACATAGACATTTCTTTAATGGATTTAGATCGCCTGCATGAGATTTCTGGGCGTGTTTTGACATATTTACATACTTAGTGGTCGGCTAGTAATAGGGGCCAGAATTTGTTGATGATGTTAGCTATCTGTCGATGTTGTTTGGAATAAGTAGTTATAATTCTCACTGATTGAGTTTCTTTTTTTTTGGATGTATAGATTAATGAATGTTGTGACTGTGTATTGGCTCTCTTGTAGGTTTTTTTTTCAAATTGCTATGCCTATAGCCTCTATCTCGCAATCTGTGATATAATTTGCTGGCTTCCAGTGGAAAATCCTCATATTTGCTACAGTTTCTCTTTAACCTCAACTATTGACTGTAGGGGATACTATTCAGGAATGGTTTGGGATGTGATCTTAATGCATGCAGGATAGTGTTCCCTGCTGACGGCTTCCTTTAGAGAGAAGGACCCAGGGAGCCATCAAGGTTCACAAAGATCTTAACATCTAAGAACATGTTCATTGATTGGTTACATGACATGGTAAACTTTAGATTGCCTGTGTTTATGCTCAAAATGTTCATAAATTGGGTCAACTCATATGTACCCGACCAAACAATGAGGACATCATCTATGTAGCGATGATATGTCACAATACGCTCAAGGTGTTCTAATATGTCATCAAGTGCAAATAATTCCCTTTCCCACCCCCCAGGCACAGGTTGGCATATTATGGGGCACACCATGTCCCCATCGCCACCCCCTGCACCTGAAGGTAGTGGGAGGATCCAAGCATAAAAATGTTTTATGTAAATATGAATTTAAGCAAGCTCAACACAAATTGATTATACGGTTCTGCTGTAGGACCGCATTCTAGCAGGTGATTCGCTATGACCTGTATCCCTTTCTCGTGAGGAATGGTATTGTGGAGGCTTTCAATATCTATAGCTACAAGCCATGCATCAGTAGGAATATAAATTCCTTCCCGTAGGTGGTGACGTCATTTTCAGCCGGTGAGATGCAAGTGGATGCTTACTTCCGGCTTCCAGATTTTATTTGTTACAGCGTGTTTTAAAATGTGAGTGGATGTTACTTGTTCTTATGGAAAAATTTAACGGAATTATGCTATATATATGTTTTCTCTGCCATTTCTTAACATCCTATGAATGTACACTGGTGACAACTTAAAACATAGCCTGAGATACAGCCTATAGGACAACAAAGCCCAGCCATCCATACAAGCACTAAAGGCTTCTGCCATGGGAGTCCATGGCATCTGGTGAGTGAAAGGGCACACAGGCGTGGAGCACAGATTGCACAGAATATCTGTTCCAGCACTTGACACTTTAAGTTGCACAATGAAAATCTTGAATCTACACTATGAAGATCGTGGAAGCATATGAACTATATGTGAACTTTATCTAATTTAAATTATTGTGTTTCACTTGATTTATTAGCTAGAATTTTGTTACACAATGACAAACTACTTTGTTATAGTTATAAGAATTCTTTAATGTTGGATAGCGCTCTTATACTTATTTTTCACATTTAAAGGCACAGCCACCTTTTAAGAGCAGCAACCAATTAATTTAAAATATTTAGTATTTAATTTTTTTGCACTTATTTATTAAATTACACATATCCTTTAGGGTAGGAGTTCCATCATACACATTTATATACCTATTGATTGCCAAAATAAAATATTTGTTATCAATTTTTTAAAAGTTCTTTGCTGCATCTTATTAATGCAAAACTATTTTTTTTTTAAATAACAAACATGTCGTTTGCACAGAGCAGCCCGGATTCTCCTGTTTTGGGGTTCCCCTGTTGGCGCTCCTGGCTCCTCCAGTTCAGCCAGTGCCCCAATAGCCGGTCACTTGCTCTGGAGGCACTGGCGCATGCTCGCTCCAGAGCCCCACTCTATGCGTTTATAAGACACAAAGGGCCAGGGCTCTGCTCTGCCCCCCATTCTCTCCTCATTGGCCCACTGGCTGTGACTGACAGTAGCAGGAGCCAATGGCTCCTGCTGATGTATCAGCCAATGAGGAAAGAGGAACTCAGCTCTCATGCACATTGCTGGATTGAGAGGGGAGTGCGGGTGAGTATTGGGGGTGCTGGGGGGTGCATGAAGGTAAAAAAAAAAAACCTTGAGTCTTTAAAACCACTTTAACATCAAATTCCAGACAGATATAAAAAGACAAAAATGTATTCAGCTATGTATTCACTAAAAGAACATTCAGTGTATTTTTGTAACTACAAATGGTGGAAGTACCTATATTTGACTTAATATTAGCCACTTGCAATCCCCTATACAGCAGCACTCTGGGAAAGAGAGGAGCAGGATAGAAGCCAATCAGGTGCGCTATATGAAAATGTACTGACAAGGAACATGTTGATAAGAGGAGAGAGTGAAATGGAAAGAGGGATGACTTCATCAGTCTGCTGATGCTTCTTTACTGTATATAAAGCATGCAAGGGTTAGAGAGAAAACACCACTGCATTCCTTCTACAGTCTAAAGCTGTGGTAGAAACAGTAATGTCATCCACCATCTGTGTTGTTTGGCAGGGTTGTGTAACTTACAGGAATTGATGAACAGAGATACAAATCATTTGACAAATATAAACAACTTCCTTTTTATTTAGTGCTTTGCCTGGAGTTCAGTTTTAAGCCACTCAACTACCAGTAAACATGTAAGAGAAAAAATATTGCTCTCTGACATTATGGCAAAAAGAACTAGGAACATTTTTCACCTGAATTAAAGTAATATTTTGACTCAAATTAAAGTCATGTCTTATAAACTGTAATTCAATTTTATTTTTCAACATATAGCAATGTATTTCTAAATTGGCAAATCTTTGCATTTTCTGTACATTCGGCTCATTTAGACTAACATTTTCTTGTGGGCTTGGTGGTAAATGTCTATTCCTATTCCAATTTTCTACTCATTGTAACTTGGTTAAATACTACTTTACAGCTGTGAACTGCAGGCAATTTGTCATTGTGAAGAAGTTACAAACAAGTCTAATACATTATTGTGCAAGCAAAGTCCCTTCCTTTTTAACTATCTTTAGGGCATGCTGAAGACTTGCCACTTGAATAAATTCATTTGCTTTCATCTCCCAAGAATTCGTTATGGTAAATTGAAGGTCCTGTTGCTATTCTGACACGTAATTAATCATATGTTCATGTATGCAGTGTGGACTGTGCCATACATCTTACAATTGCTCACTACATGTTTAACTGTTAATATGCATTCATTCGCCCAGATACATTTAAATAACGAAGAAGGGGCTAGACACGTAATTATGAAGGATATATGCATCCAAGTGCCTAGCATGCCTGTAGGGAAAAAAAAGGCCCATGGAAATCTTATACTCCCATTAGTGTCAGTATATTCATGGAATATAATTAATTGTTACATGCAGCAATTTTCTAATAAAGAGGTTAATCAGTTCTTTGTGGAAAAATTTGAAAATATTTTGCAGTTTGCCACCATATTATTTTTTTGTTTAATATTTGTATATTTAAGAAAAAATGGACAGAGTAAAGAACTTCGGTACCAACATACCGTATAAATACATGAATAGTTGTAAACATAAGTTTTTAACATCCATAGACCATCAGGTACGACAAGTTCAATATATGAGACAAGAAATGTAACCATACGGGGAATATCCTGGGTCTAGGTATACATTACAAAAGCAAATTCGCAAGCAATGAATAAAACGTAAAGGTGGTGGTATTTAAGAATAAGGGAAAGGAGAGAATAAGAAAAGTAAGAGAAGAGAATGGGGGGGGGGGGTGGGTAGGAAGGGGAAGGGGGTAAAGATGAAAGTGGATTGGAGGGGTGCTGGCAAACAATAGTATGTTCTATACTTTATCATATGAAGAAGCTGCTTTTGGCTATATAACATCAGGGGGAAACACCCATAATGTTTTTGTAGCAGGAGGTAGACTTGAGTTCAATCCAGAGGGTCCATATCTTAGTGTGACGTCCCACTTCTCCTTTAGCGATGTAGGTTAGTTCCCCTAGGTAGCAGACCTCATTTACCTTTTGTAGCCACATTTTCATGGAAGGAATTGTGGGTTGACCCCAAAAGGCAGGGATTAGGGCCTTGGCAGTGTTTAGGAGATGAGGGGTGAGATAACGTTTGTATGGGACAATAGATTCAGGAGTGCCATGAAGGAGAATTGTCCATGGATCCTCTGGGAGAGTGAAGCCTGTTATTTGACGAATTCGATGGAGGATTTCTGACCAGTAGGGGTGGATTAATGGGCAGTCCCACCATATATGCGCATGAGAAGCAGTTCCTCCAACACAACAGGGAACTGGAGGGGAACATACAATGCAATTTGGATGGAGTGTAGTGCCATCTGGTTAGCAGTTTATAGTTTGTTTCCGCCATTTTAGATGATATCGGAGAGGGGTGAGCCAGCTGTAGAATTTTGGCTTTTTGTTGGTCAGTAAGTTAGGAGTTGAGATCAGCTTCCCATTTGGTTAAATATTCCGGGTATGAAGGATTTTGTAGAATAATAAGAGCCTCGTAGAATTGTGATATACAGTGAGTAGGTGGGTCTTTACAGGCCAATATGGTTTCAATTGAAGTAAGATCCTGTAGGCCACTTAAAGGTTGAGGTAAGGATCATAGAAACCATTGCAATTGATTATATCGCCACTTATCCATAAAATAAATTGGTTTAGGACCCAGGAAGGCTGGGAGCATCTTGAGAGTTTTTGAGTGAAGACCAAGATTTAAAACCAGAGTCCATTGATCCGAGTAGGAAGTAGTTGTGGTGCAGGAGCGGCATCAATGGGGAGTTATAGGACCAGGCAAATTTTTTGTGTAGTGTATCCCATATGTCCAGTGTGGATATAGTTAAAGGTGGAGACAAGGGAGATAAAGTCCTTGAGGAGCAGGGTATCCAGGGGAGGGTAGATATGTCTGTTCCACTTAGAGTGTTCTCCAGCTGAACTCATAATTTAGAGGTAGAAAGCATATTGCCAGTCCGATATGCGTGAGAGAGCTATGGCATGAAAATATGATTTAAAATCCGGGAGAGCAAGACCCCCAGAACACTTTGACTGAAAAAGAGTCGGTCTGGCAATTCTGGGGTGTCTGTCCCTTCATATAAAGCGGGAGACCAAGGATTGGAGAATAGAAAAGAATATTATAGGAACACCCAAAGGCAACATCTGCAATGTGAAAAGTATGGGTGGTAAAACTTTAATTTTTATAATATTTATTTTGCCGGGAGTGGGACAATAAGGACCATTTCCGAAGGTCTGATTTGATACTTTTTAATAGTGGAATGTAGTTGTGTTTAAATAGAGATTGGAGCTGTGGGGTAAGATAGATGCCTAAGTATTTTAAGTTATTAAGGTTTCCAGTGGAAGGGAAAATAAGGCAGTATGCTAGTATCACAAACAGCTGTGCTCAATATGCAATTTAAAATCCACCCCATTGCAGCCGCTCGGCTTGACTCCAGACGAAGCCACGACGGCAGGTGGCGTAACATGTAGAGGCATAGCCCGGCAGTGGTATCCTGTATTTTAACGTGAGAGGTCATCTACTTGTTTATATGCTGTTATTCTTCTAATAAATTGTGAGTAGTTTTTAAAGGGGTGGCATCGTTCATTCATATGTTGCTGTACGTGATGCACTATGAAAATCTTTCTATTTTACATGCTTACCTGGGAGTTACGGTTGAATATAATCATCTGAGACCATTGAAGTTTCCCGCACCAAGGGTATCTGTGTTGAAGTTTCCCGCACAAAGTAGCTTTTATATGCTGAACTGAATTTTTTATCAGGTCCTGTGTAGTTAGCACTTTTTAATCATCTCTCGGGTGCGATTAGCATCGTTATTTAATATCTGTGCGATTAGCACATTTTAGTCTATTTGGTGCGATTAGCACGTGTCTGTATTATGTCCAGTTAGCACTTTTATTCAAGCTTTTGCACGGTTAGCACTTTGAAGAGTTCTGGTTCATTTAAAGTCTTTTCCATCCAAACAAGAAAAGCAGTACACATCCTAAACTTGAATTGACCCGAGTGGGGGTCACATAATAAGGTGAGAGTCCAATTCACCTGGTGAAGGGAGCACCTTGCATTTTGTTGGTTTGTTTGCACATCGTTAGGAAGGATCACAGAAGTTGCACAGAAAGAAGCTCACTAGATATTAGATCAGTATTGACATCATTATAGGAGGACTGTTGTTCTTTCCACATATTGGACTTTACTTAACCTTTACTGCATGAAGTATTCACACATGGTGTGTATTATACCAATCTAGCACTCAGCACTTTATGTTAATTATGGGGAGAATTAATTATTAATTACTAAGTGTGAACAAGTTTTTTCCTTTATTTTTGCTTAATAATTGTGAATTCCTAATTAGAATTAGCAGTATTTATTCACTCATCCACGTTTATTATATTTATTAGCTGGTAGCGCATCCACACTATCTGAATTGGAAATTTATATGTTCTGCTTCTTTACGGGGAATATTAATGTTTAAAATTTCAGATTTAGATTTTATTTTGAAGTCTGAAAGTGATTGGAAGGTATGGAAAGCCAACATTAAGTTTGGTACTGAGATTTGAGGTTGTTGTATAAAAAAACAAAATATCATCCGCATATGTGGCATATTTATGGGTTCTAGAGCCCACTCTGACCCCTTGAATGTTATTGTTGTGTCTAATTGTGACCAAAAAGGATTCTAATGAGATGGGGAATAATAAGGGTGAAAGGGGGCAGCCCTGTCTGGTGCCATTATGTAGTATAAAGGAATCACTCAATAGACCATTTATTCTAATTTGGGCAGATGTTTGGGAGCATAAGGAAGAGATGTGATGGAACATTTTGGGACCTAATCCAAGAAACCGTAAAGTTGTACTAAGGTAGTCCCAGTCCGCCCTATCAAACGCTTTTTCAGCATCTGTAGAGAGAAGTAGGGTGGGCTGGGCTTGTTTACGTACAAATTGAATTTAGAGAAAGGGTACCTAAAGAGTTATCTCTGGCTTCTCTGTTAGGGATAAAACCTGTTTGGTCAGCTGAAATCCATTTGGGGAGAAGGGGAAGCAGTCCAGTGGCTATAAATTTGGCATATAATTTGGTATCCACATTCAATAAGGATATGGGGTGGTAGCTGCCACAAAGGGTAGGGTCTTTGCCTGGTTTAGGAATAACGGTTATGTGGGCGTAATCCCGTGGATTTAGAAATGGAGTTAGCGTAAGCTGTCAGGTGTGGGAGTAAGATTTTGCTGAATGTTAATACAGGACGGTGTACCAATCTGGCCCTGCGGCTTTTCCAAGGAGTGTAGATTTTAAAGCCTTTTGAAATTCCTTGATAGAGAAATCTGCGTCCAGCTATCTGAGGGATGTACGTGAAAGTTTAGAGAGTTTGGCTTGTTTCAGGTAAGCAAGAATATGTGTACGTTTCTCTGT
Source organism: Glandirana rugosa (assembly GCA_018402905.1). Classification (NCBI taxonomy): domain Eukaryota; kingdom Metazoa; phylum Chordata; class Amphibia; order Anura; family Ranidae; genus Glandirana; species Glandirana rugosa. The sequence goes on from BLSH010509402.1 coordinate 152,414, forward strand.
TGGGGATAAGGAAGCTAAGTCTCCATGGATGTTATAAAGGGTGGCATAAAACTTCCTAAAGGCTTTAACAATTTGGGGGGGGAGTGTGTGCCAGTTCGCCTGAAGGGAGTTTGATCTTTGATATAAAGGAGGCAGTTTTTTTCACTCGTAATGAATGTGCGAGTTGTTTGCCGGGTTTATCACCCCATTCGTATCTGGACTGGGAGATAGATGAAATTTCCTTTTTTTTTTGAAGGTCGAGGAGAATTTTGAGCTCTTCTCTCCCTTGCATGAGAGCCTCCAGGTGCGCCTTGTACAAGGACAGCTTGTGTTTTTTTATCAAGGTCAGCCACCTTTTGTAGCAGTTCTTTAAGTCGTTGTTCAAACTCTCTCTTTTTCCTCGAACCAAGCTCGATAAATTTTCCCCTCATTGTCGCCTTATGAGCTTGCCACAACAAAGAGGGGGCAGTATCTGGAGAGGTGGTCTCCTTGAAATACTGTGTCAAAGAGGTGGATAAGAGGGAGGCATCTACCAAGTTTGACAGGAGGGAGTCATGAACTTCCAATTATTGGTTTGAGGGGGTAGAGAGGGAATGTGCAAGCGGACAGATATAGGTGCATGATCTGAAATAGAAGCAACACCGATGGAGGCTGAACACAAGAGAGGGAGATGAAAATGATCAAGGAAGATGTTGTCAATCCTTGAGTTATGTGTTTTGGGATAGTAAGAAAAATCTTTGTCTTTGGGATGTTACAAGCACCATCTGTCTACTAGTTGTAGATCCTGGAGCCTTTTTTGATATAAGACAGACGTTTGAAGGAAATATTAGAGCGGCCTTGTGAGGTATCAAGGATAGGATCTAAAGGCATGTTGATGTCCCCTGCCATTATGGTAATCCCTTAAGCAAAGTTTATTAATTTTGTTAAGACATGAGACAAGAATGAAGGTTGGTTTTGATTCCGGCAATAAATGTTTGCTAGGGTGCATTGGGTGTTGCCCATTGAATCTTTGAGGAAGAGAAATCCATCATGGTCATCCGCTACCATCTCTGTGAGTCAAAAGGACACGCTTCTATGTAACCCAATGGTCACTCCCTTGGCTTTGCTTGTGCTAGATAGACTGTAGTACCATTGATGCAAGTGGGGGGGAGAATAGCCTGACAGGATTAGTGTGCATGAGATGCATTTCCTGGAGGAAGCAGCATGCACACTAGCAGCATGTTTTAATTCCTGCATAACTTGATGGTGTTTTCATCACATAGTTTTAACCTCTGACATTATAGGAGAGGATGGTCAAGTCGGCCATTGTGTCCAAGAAGCATGAACTTTCAAGTCGAGCACCCCTCTATGCCAGCTAGAGAAATGGAAAGGTGGGGGGAGGAGAAAGAACAGTGAAAGAAATGGAAAAGAGAAGTGAAACATGGAGCGAATAAAGATATATAACTTCTATCACTAGTGGGAACATCAAAATTATCACGCAGTGTACTGCAGTGATCCCTGAGGGGATGAGGGGGGTGAGCAGCCTGCAAAGTCTCATTAAGTGGACTCGCTAGGCAGGCGGGGTGCGGCTCGCACCCATCAACCCCAAAAGGAGGGGGGTATGGTATAAAAGTAATGCGCAGAGCATATACTAGAGCCCTACATTGCCATCAGCACACGGCCATTATATATAACAATAATAAAAGAAATATAACCGCTAGCAATAGCATAAACATTAGAAAAAACAAATACCCTTATTTAGTACAGTTTTTCACTGAAGGTAGAGGTGATATGGGCGGGCAAAACACAAAAATAGGACTCATTCTCAATAAATCATTTATGGAAAAAAAAAAAATAGGACTCATCCTCAAATGGAGTCTCTGAACTGGGTAAGGGAGGGCTAACAGTAAGATACCAAGTTTGGTACTTATGTGAGGAAGGTATCACCTAAAGTAAGAACAGAAAGATGCAATGCAGGCAGAACTCAGGCTGGTCTCACCCATTTTTATGAGATGATCCTGGAGTTGCTGTGTGCCTCTTCTTTGAGGGGGTTTTGTGCCATTGAGGTCTAGAGCTACAGAAAATGCTGGCACTTGGTCTTGCCATCTGGGCAATGCTACTGGGGGCATATTGATCTTGTGGAAGAAAGCCAGAAGATCTTCTGGAAAACGAAGTGTAGCCGTGTGGCCTCCTTTAGTGGCAATTAGAGTTGAGTGACTGTAAAATTCGGGTACGTACCGTCAAAAATACCCGAATACCGAACCCAATCCCGGACATTAAAAAAAAAGTCCGGGATCGGGTTCTGTATTCGGGTATTTTTCTATAGCTGCTGGGCAGCCAATCAACAAGCTTTTCACTAGTTTGCCCTCAGAAGCAATCACAGCCATGCCTACTAATGGCATGGCTGTGATTGGCCAGTGCATCATGTGACCCAGCCTCTATATGGGGCTGGAGTCATGTAGCACCGCGTGTCCGATCATCTCAGACTAGAGTAGGGAGAGCTTCATGCCGCTGCTGTGAGGGAAAGATTAGCGTTCACAACCATCTCAGACTGCATTAGGGAAATCTTCATTGCGATCCTGTGAGGGAGACATTAGCGTATCAGAACCATCTTATAGTGCATTAGGGAGATGTTCCTGTCTGTGCTGTGAGGGAGACATTAGCGTTCAGAACCATCTTATAGTGCATTAGGGAAACGTAACTTGCTGCTCTGAGGGAGAAATTCTCATTCTAAAACAATCTAGTACTGCATTAGGGAAGCGTTCCTCTTGGTGCTCTGAGGGAGAGATTCTCATTCTAAAACCATCTACTACTGCATTAGGGAAATGTTTCTGTTGGTGCTCTGAGGGAGAGTTTATCGTTCTAAAAACAACTACTACTGCATTAGGGCCAGGTTCCTGTTGGTGCTCTGAGGGAGAGTTTATCGTTCTAAAAACAACTACTACTGCATTAGGGCCAGGTTCCTGTTGGTGCTCTGAAGGAGAGCTTATCGTTCTAAAAACAACTACTACTGCATTAGGGCCAGGTTCCTGTTAGTGCTCTAAGGGAGAGATTATCGTTCTAAAAACAACTACTACTGCATTAGGGCCAGGATCCTGTTGGTGCTCTGAGGGAGTGTTTATCGTTATAAAGCCATCTCCTACTGCATTAGGGAGAGGTTCCTGTTGGTGCTGTGAAAGACAGATTATCGTTCTAAAATCATCTCATACTGGTGTAGGAAGAGGTTCCTGCTGCTGGTGTGAGCGGTGCATTTCTTGCACAAAAATAAAATTGCATCTACAATTTTCTTTTTTAAAAAAAAAAAGAATAATAATTTATTCTTCTTTTTTTTTGTATTAATAAATAGTGCTACATAGTACATTTGTGTCCAGAATGAGGAGAGCGTCAAATAAGGGACGTGGTGGTGGTCGTGGTGCTGCTGGTGCTGGTGGTGTTGCTGAAGCTCCTGTTGCAAGGAGAGGACGTGGTCAATCTGTGCCAGCTACACGCACAAGTGAAACACCTTCCTCAGGTAGCCGACAGAACCTTCAATGTTATATGGTAGGCCCGAATGGTGCTCAACGAATGGTGAGGCCAGAACAAGTACAGGCGATAGTAGATTGGGTGGCTGACAATGCCTCCAGTTCCTTCACATTCTCTCCCACCCGGTCCCTTTATGAAAGCTCAGAGTCGGCACCTGAACCCCATGGCCATCTGTCTTTCACCTCAGCCCCTTGTAAATCAGCTAAGCAGTCTGAGCCCCAAGTCATGCAGCAGTCTCTTATGCTTTTTGATGACTCTGCTGCTGTGCTTTCCGTGGGCCATCCACATAGCCCTGGTCCAGAAGTGAAAGATATTGAGTGCACTGATGCCCAACCACTTCTGGTTCAGGATGAGGATATGGAAACACCACGGCAGCACGTCTGTGATGATAATGATGAAACACAGGTGCCAACTACTGCGGCTTTCCACAGTGTGCAGACTGACAAGGTGGGCAGTGGTGAAGGGTGGGTGGAAGATGATGTGGAGGATGATGAGGTCCTAGACCCCACATGGAATGAAGGTCATGCGAGTGACGTGTGCAGTTTGGAGGAAGAGGTGGTGGTCGCACAGAAGCACCAGCACAGCAAAAGAGGAAGCAGGTTGCAAAAGCGGAGCGAGCGTCCCCTAGACACTACGCCTGCTACTACCCACCGCACCCAGGCACCTAGCACACCAAAGGCAACTCAAAGGTGTTCCCCGGCATTGCAGTTCTTCAGACAATGTGCTGACTACAAGACACAAGTGGTTTGCACACTGTGCAATGAGAGGCTGAAGCGAGGCACAAATGTTCTAAACCTGAGCACAACCTCCATGACCAGGCATCTAAATGCCAAGCACTTTCTGCAGTGGAATAAGTACCTCAAAATCCAAGAAAGGTCTCGGCCTCCTCCTGCTTCCTCTTCTGCTGCTGCCTCGGCCTTTTCCTCCACCTCTACAGTGCCAGTGTCACCTGCCACCCAGCAAACAGACGATGTGACAGCAAATCCACCATGTCCGCCACCATCCCCAAGCATTTCCACACGGTCCCATGGAAGCTTACAGCTCTCCATCTCCCAAACACTGGAGAGAAAGAGGAAGTACCCCCCTACCCACCCGCGATCCCTGGCCCTGAATGCCAGCATTTCAAAATTCCTGGCCTTTGAAATACTGTCATTCCGTCTGGTGGACACGGACAGTTTTAAA
>BLSH010509402.1:169116-186203 GCA_018402905.1 Glandirana rugosa
GTCGGTCGTCGTTTTATAATACGAAGAAAAAAAAAACAGAAGCTATCCCAAGATTAATCTCTACTCGCTTGGGCTTGACATTTCAAACCCAAGCATGGCCTGAAACCCCACAAGCACAGGGCTTGGGTTTGGGCCTGTAAAAACTTTTTCAAACCCAAACCCATAAAAAAGCACGGACAACTTATCGACGTCCCGTCGGTTAGTTGTTCGCAAAGTGAGCAAACGGGAATCTTCGGTAGTGTCGGTACGGATGATTACCGTACCGATCCATGCCATTAGTAGGCATGGCTGTGATGGCTTCTAAGGGCAAACGAGTGAAACGCTTGTTGATTGGCTGCCCTGCAGCTATTCAACAGGCACGAAAAAATACCCAAACCCAAACTTTTTCAAAAATGTCCGGGTTTGGGTTCGGGACACGAACACCCCAAAGTCCGGTACGAACCCAAACTTTACAGTTCGGGTTCGCTCATCTCTAATTAGAACCCTATCGAAGACAAAAAAAAAAGAAGCATAATATTTTGCTGCTGGCTGCCAGTAACTTAGCTCAATCCAGCTGGCATTTCAGATTAAGTAATATACATATTTAGTCATAGCAGACCATTCGTAAACTTTTTTTATATAAGCATTAACCCATCTGTAAAAAATAATATGAAAGGTATATTATTTTGTAATTTTATGGTTTTGTAGTCATTACATCAGCCCATACATCCTTGTGTGCTATCCTTTTCTTACAAAAGTTTTAAAATAGATGCCCTGTCATAAATATTAGCATTTCCTACGTTTATTTATTTTTTTACATCTTAGAGTATTTTGTGGACATTGTAATTCTATGTAATTTACTGGAAAAAAGCATGAAGTGTCCTTGGCGATCCTTGATCCTTTAACCCCTTTTACTCTTTGCATCTACAGTTTGTTCATGTTTAGCATATGCTATTATCAATTTTGAAACTGTTCCCCTTGATATATTCCAGGGAACAAATAGGAGAAATGTATTGCTAGATTTTACTTACACTTAAAGCGTTAATGTTTTATTTTTTTAACACAGAGCAACCAATCAGAATTTAGCTTAACCTGGATGGACTTCAGCAAATTTAAGTCTATCTGGTTCTATACTTGAGATATGGATCACATGAATTAACCACTTCAGCCCCGGAAGGATTTCCCACTTTCGGACCAGAGCACTTTTTGCGATTTGGCACTGCGTTGCTTTAACTGACAATTGCACGATTGTGCAACGTTGTACCGAAACGAAATTGAAGTCCTTTTTTTCCCTCAAATAGAGCTTTCCTTAGGTGGTATTTGATCACCTCCGCGTCACTTCTGATCACCGCTATAAACAAAAAAAGAGCGACGATTTTGAAAAAAAAACAATATTTTTTACTTTTTGCTATAATGAATGTCCAAAAAAAATATAAAAAAAACAAATTTATTCATCAGTTTTGACCGATATATTCTTCTACATATTTGTGTTAAAAAAAAATCACAATCGGCGTATATTGATTGGTTTGCACAATAGTTGTTGCGTTTACAAACCATGAGAATTAATTTATGGCATTTTTATTATTATTTTTTTTTTACTAGTAATGGCAGCGATCTGCGATTTTTAGCGGGACTGCATTATTGCAGTGGACATGTCGGACATTTTTGGGACCATTGACATGTATACAGTGATCAGATCTAAAAAAACACTGGTTATTGTATAACTGTGAACTAGGTACCTCAACAGTCTATGTAGACTACACTACAGTTGAAGGTGTCTCGTCCATGAACAAGGATAATTTATAGAAAAAAAGAGTAAGGGCTCCCCAACCCGTACCCTGAATGTGAGCAGAAATTTTTTTCGACTATTGTGACACCATAAGATAATTAGTACATACAACCTAATTAGATAAAATACATCAATTTTTTTTATTTATGAATATATTAAAAAGGTAGATATGTAAACAACAGGACAAAATGCATTATTCACAGACATTTAAAATTTACATCAACATTAATGACACCATTCTGCCTTACATCCCCCTTGTATGGAGAGGGGGAAAAAAAAGAGGACGATGATGGATTCAGATGGTGTCGGAATGTAGACACTGTATGGCCTCTACATGTTTCATCAGGAGGAGTATCTACAGTGGTTGGAGGCATATCATTAGTAAACAATATTAACACTGCATTGAAAAACGTTTTACAAATACTGCAGCATAGGACTGCTTCATATAAATACATATAAAGGGGAGGCGTGTTGGTGGTGGTTTGCCGCTTACCCACATGTCCAGTACTGTCAGATGCGACACATGCACGCTAAAAATCCCTCGTCGGCAAAGGTGGGGTATTGTGCATGGAGTATTACCTAGATAGTATATCCTATAGCAAAGTAGATGTTAAAGTAAGGGGTTACCTAATATATACAGTTAAATGTGTAAAGGGGGAAAGAGGGGAGAGAGGGAAAGGGATGGGAAGAAAAAGAGGGAGCAGAAAGAGAGAGAAGGGGAAGAGGAAAGGGCGGGGGGAGGGAGAAAGAGGACAAGGGGGTAAGGGAAAGGGGAAAGAGAGGGGGAGGGAGGAAAAGGGAGGGGAAAGGGAGGAAGGGTGGAAAGCAGGGGAAAGGGAGGGGTAAAAGGGGAAAGGGGAAGGGAAGAGGAAGGGAGAAGGGGGGAAAAAGGAGGAGGGGAAAAGGGAAAAGGGGGAGGGAGGAGAAGGGGACAACAGCGGGAACAAGGGGAAAAAGGGGGGAGAAGATGGAAGGGGGGAAGAAAGAAAGGCAAAAGAATCCTCTACCAAGATTGTGTAGTGAATCCTGGATTGTAGTCCAGGAGGGAACAAAGTGAGGAGAGGTCACCCAACCACTGCAAAATGGTACAAGTATTATTGATACCTGAAAGGTATAGCGTCAAAAATATGGTCTCAGGGAAGGTCCCACACATAGAGTGGTGATGTGGACTGCGGAGGCGGGGGTTATAATGCTGGGAAGGCAGGCTATGTTTATATTGCATGCCCGATAGGCATAAATTGGAGCTCTAGCAATCCAGATGGACTGTTTAAAATGTAGAAAAAACAAGCAAGTGTTTAGAGTAAAGATAACTTGGGAGCTGCCAGGCAGCACATGAAAAATGTCCGCCACGCAGCCTCCATATATTGCACAAAGTAACTACCTACTGGCAACATCCAGCGCGTACCATGCTCCCTGAGGCCACCTCCATACTGATTCAGGCAGGGGCGCCCTGCCTATAAACCCTACTCTGCTGTGCACGTCAGCTCTCGGCCGTACGTAGTGCCGCCCAGTACAGCGGCCTGTGGTGCGCATGAGCATCAGCAGGGAAGGAGTTAACCTGCAGGAGGCAATGAAGGGGTTAACTGTGTTCCCTGGGCGTGTTCTAACTGTATGGGGGCTGGGCTGCTAGGGGCATAACATATCTAACTGATCCCAAGTACAGGGATCAGTGTCATGCCGCCTGTCCCGTTCTTCCTCTGTAACAGGCGATCCCGGGTTGCGGGAGGACATTTAGTCTGCCCAACCCACGAGTATGCTCATGGTCGGGCCAGGGTGAAGCAAGGATTGCCGCTTATAGATGGCGATTTGTGATAACGAGCCACACTGCCGCAGTAAATGTGCACGACACATTCCAGAAGTGGTTAAGGTGCTTTTATTGAGGATTGTAAGTATGTAAAAGTATTTTACCTTTAGGGTTAATAAAGATCTCCGCTTCCAACATACCACACCGCGGCTGCTGGGATATAAATTTCAACAATACCAGGAGCCTTCAATGTCACCATTGCTATGGCAGCTTGCAATACAACAAGTGCACCTTGCTTTGTACACACTACGCAGGCACGAGGTCGGGAGATGCATGCTGGGTAGCCAATTGCAACATACCCCGAAAGAAACTCCAAGCGGGCTTCAGATGCCCATACTGAAAATGGGAGCTTGCATGTTACAGAGGGTGCAGTGAGTACATTGAATAACTAAATAACTAAAACGATTACATATACAGCATATGCCAGATTGAATTAGATAGGCTGTGACTATCACGGGGGTGCTTTTGAGAAAAAAAAACTGACTGGAGCACCACTTTAAAAACTTTGATACTTTGATGTTTTTTTTTTTCTTTCAAATATTATTTTTATTAACCCAAAAATCGGGCAAGGACAGATCAATACAGGTGTAGACATGTATACATACATAAATACATATGTATATGTATATATATATATATATATATATATGTATACATAAAAAGGAATGTTAAGTAAAATATAAATAATGTCAGTGTACTATCAGCTTAAGCAATATTCATATACAGAGGGAACAGAGACATTGTCCAACTACTCAACGCATTGTGATGGCCACATATCAACATCTCACGGACGTGAAAGATCAAACAAGACCTTGTATAAGTTCTAAACAAGAATCAAAATGTCCTTTTGCCCTTTTCCATTTTCTATCTGGTTAACAGAGAGGAACCAGTAAGAGTAGAAAGGGGGGACAGTGATGAATACATCGAAAAAGAGGGAAGAAAAGATTATAGGAAAAGTACAGGGGGGAAGGGCTAGAGAGGTGGGGGAGGGTGAAGGGGATAGGTAGAAATAGGCCCTGATCAGGTCAGGACAGCCAGGGTGAGTGGGCTCAGCAATTCCTCTGCGGCATTATGAGGCAAGGGGGGCATTACCCTCAAGGGAGAGGATGAACTGATTCCAAAGTCCCCAAGTCTTGGAGTATTTTTCCCGTTGTTGTCGTGCAGTGAGGATTAAATCCTCCATTTTATTGATGTCCTCTACTTTCCGGACCCAAGTTGCGATCGTCGGCAGGGACTGTTTTTTCCAGTGAAGTGGGATACAAGATTTTGCAGCATTCAGTAGGTGACGCATGACTGAATTTTTGTATAGTTTAGCTTAGATATTGGAGACGTGTAGCAGGAAGAAGGCCGGGCCCTCCGGTATACTATATTCCGTGAACTTCTGGGTTATTTCCCTCACTGTGGTCCAGAAATGGGCCAGTAGTGGGCACGTCCAGAATATGCATAACAGTGTTCCCCTGTCTCCATGACATCTCCAGCAGGTCGCAGGTGTATCCGGGTAAAATTTATGTAGTGCGTGGGGGGTAAGGTACCACCTGGTAAGCAGTTTGTAGTTTGTCTCCTGTATTTTCATGCAGATAGATGATTTTAAAGAAAGCAGGAGAATATTTCGGGTCTCAGTAACAGTAAATGTGTGGTTCAGCTCCTTTTCCCATATACTTATAAATGGTAGGGTCGATTGTTCTCCTGGGGAGGTCAATAGCGTGTAGGCTTTGGATATTGGAGTTAAGGGTCCGTCATCCGAGCAGTATTACTCAAATGTTGTTAGGGGACGGGTATAGCAATGTGGGTTTGGAAGAGAGGTGAGAATGTTGATATTCTGATGGTTTAACCATAGTGTAAATTCTGTTTATTTTACTTTATTTTAAAAAGAATAAGAACGTATCATGTAGAAGACACTTCCCCTTTTTATCAAGTTTCTTTACACTACAAATATCAACTTAATAAATTCTTGGAAATCATCACACATACTTTACTCCTTTTGAGAGAGACTAAGACATTGCAAAGCTGAATTGGTCTGTAGCTACTTAGAAGCTTCCTTTGAATATAAATAACAGAAACTAATTTATGAAAAACAGATGGAATTTTGATCGTTCTGTTCTTTTAGAATTCCAAAATGTATTATTTCCTCATTTAAAGTGAACCTTTCCTTTCTTCAAAATTGTAAATTAAATTATACCTGCATAAGTTATTTTATTACCTGTTTTGAATTCACACCTTTCCCCAAAAGATTAAACCTAAACAGTGCTGTAGAATTTCAAATTTTGGTTTTATGCAAAACATGAATAACTAAGCCCTCTTCTCTATCTGAAGAAACTCTTCCTAGCAGTAAAACAGTGACACATAACTATAAATTGATGGGCAGAGGAGTATTTAACATGCTGGTTTTGATTGATAGCCTGTGGTCACTTTCTTTATGACCTGTGTTGATTGGCTTCAAATAGGTGTTGCCTTCCTATGAGAGTTTACAGGAAGGCAAACTGCATTTAAAGCAAGTTACAGTAAATGGAGGTAAGAAGAACAGCAGGGCGCAATCTGAGTGTAGTATACTAACAGATTTACTCACACTGTGACAGTTACAATCAGGGTCATTACATAGTTAGGGCTTCCAATGGACAGTTTCACAACACAGGGAACCTCAGACCAGGATAGAAACACTTGGTAAATAATACACGTGCAGGACCAATAGAACACAATCGTGGACACCAAACTGCAGCATAGCGCTTGAGAAAGAGGCTTGGGTGGCCTTAAATTGCATATCTCTGCCTCCCTGACATCCCAATGACATAACTCTCTGTCTGCTCTGCATCCCACAAGAAACCCTCTGCCATCTTGTTGGTTTCCATTTCCTCATCTAAGCTGTCATCCAGCTTGACATCCACACTTTCCAGGCTGCAAGTTATAGGAAGAGGCTCCCCTTCCCAGATGCATGAGCTGGCCGCTGATGGATTACATACAAAAAGTGCCATTTATTCTTCCCATATGAGTTGCTAATATACTAGTATTTCTCAGTACATTTTATGCTGTACTTAGTTTGGTGCCCCTCCGGTGTGTTCTCCTGGTTTTGCAGGTGTATCCATCTACCCAGTGTTTCTATCCTGGTCTGAGGTTCCCTGTTGTGAGACTGGCCATGTCCACGGTTGAGAGACCATGATCTAATAGGCTGAGAGCCTGTGTGCCTGAGTGAGCCTGTTTTATAGATAGAAGGTTGTAGTTGTGCATTGAATGCTGTGTGATGCTGAAAACTCTGTATACATAAACCAAATGCAAAGAACTTTACTTTTGATTAAATGTGGGCAAAGAAAGTCCTTAAAGTGGTTGTAAACCTTGTTACACCACTTGTACCTACAGGTAAGCCTATAATAAGGCTTACCTGCACGGTTTAGTAGATAATTACCATATACGCTTGCGCCTACGCCATTGACGCATTCGCACTGAAGAAATGGCCTGCTCGTGCCGTTTCTAAAGGGCCGGTGCCATGACCGATGGCTCCTGCGCTAATGCACGGGAGTGATGTCATCGCGGCTCTGGCCAATCTCAGTGCCATAGCCCGTGAACCCAGAAATAACTCCGGGAGTCATGTCGCCAGTCACAGCGGTGTGTGGGGACCACTGCAACAGCTTCGTTCTAAGGTAAGTATTTCATAACGAGCTAGTATGCAATGCAGGGTTTTTTTTTGTTTTTTTGTTTTTCTTTGGTTTACAACCACTTTAACCAGTTGCCGACAGCCCGCCGGCGGCAGGTTGGCACTGCTGTGCGAATCGCCTTAGCTGTACGGCTCTCGCACCCGGGGGTGCACTACACTGACACCAGTACACGTTAGGCACACAATTAACCCCTTAATTGCCCCCTGATCAACCCCCAGTTAACCCCTTCGCACCTGTCACTGTGTCACTGTACTTGTGTCACTTGTGACACTAAATCACCTTACGGTAGTTAGTAGTAGGCCCAGGTGTCCCCCCTAAACCCCCCTAATAAAGGTTTTAACCCCTTGATTGCCCCTTGTCACCAGTGATCACAGTATTAGTGTCACGGGTAACGCCAGTTAGTTAGGTTAGTTTTTTATTTTGTCAGGTTACCCGCCATATATACCTAATAAAGGTTTTAACCCCCTGATCACCTTACAGTGACCTCAGTTAATTTTTAGCATCAGGGTACTCACCATATATACCTAATAAAGGTTATACCCCCTGATTGCCCCCTGATCGCCTCCAGTTAACCCTTTCACCCCCTGTCATTGTGTCACTTAGTGTAGTGTTCAGATGTTTCACTGATCACTGCACTAGTATCCCTTGTGACACTAAATCACCTTAGGGTAGTTAGTGGTAGGTAGTAGGCCCAGGTAAGTATAGATACCCCTCATTAAACCTCCTAATAAACCTAATTTAAGGTTTTAAAGTTTTCAGCTCACCTGGAGTTGTTACTGTGGTTGATACACTTGTACTCTTTCCCTTTCTAGCACAGATAAGATGAACATCCGTCTGGGGTTTGGGATCTGTGATGAGAAAATTATTTTCCGCTCAAAGAGGAAAAAGCATGTTTCTGATGCATTAAAGAAAGTTTTGAATCGTGATCGAGTCTAGCAAGAGCATGATCATGCAGGACTTTTAACAATGTAACTGACCCGCAACTGACTGGTGTGAAGAGCTCCATAGGATTTACGCGTCAGGGGTGTGGCCATACGATGACTCAGACGGACAGTTGGAGCTGGTGGAGACGCCGTGGAGTTATGTGAGTGAACGGCAGTCTGGCACCGGTTACACACCACGCGATTTTATGGATCTGAATGGCTGGTGATTAACTTTTTACATGTAAGCGCCTTTTAATCGGAATAAAAGTCCTGTTGTTTTAAATGATACACTATGAGAGGTCTTCTGTTTTACGCCCATATGTTATGAGTATTGGTACTGAAGGGAACACGGAGACAACAGTGAACTCTGTATATTTGATATGCTGATTGAATATAATACATCTGGTGAGCCTCAGTGTGTTTATGTTTTTCCCATGGTGATATTGGTGGAGGAAGAAATGGACTTATGTGGACATTAGACATTTCTCATCTTTTCAGGATTGGACTTTGAGCACATGCAGTTTATATGTCTATTGAAGTCTTTCATTATCCAATTTTTTGCACTTTTGTATTGCTGTTAATTTATGAGTATTTTACATATTAATGCACTTCATATTGGTTTATTTTACATGTGTAGCACTGCTGAAAATGAAGTTGGTTTAAGTTTTCATACTATATATTGATTTATTTAATTAAAAAGCAGCAGCAACCTTTTTTATTTATATTACCCACTGAGGTTACACTTAAGTATAGCGCGGTGATTTATTCCATATAAACCAATTTGTATGCTGGTCAATTTATCACCGCTAATCCCCATTTGACACTTGCCAGAGAATGGAAACCCATTACGGTTTCTGAATTTAAGACTTTTCTGGGCTTTTCCCTTCTCTTGGGCATAGTTAAAAAATCTGAGTTGTGGTCATATTGGTCCACTGACCTAATTCATCATATGCCCGTGTTTTCTGCTTCCATGGCCAGGGCATGATACGAGCAGATCTAGCGGTTCACGCCTTTCAATGACAATGAACTCTGTCATCCACGGGGATTCGTTCCCTCATAAACAACTTAAACCAACAATTCGCAGCCTTATTTATTCCCAATCAAGTTGTCTGCATAGAAGAGTCACTGATTACATTTTCTGGCCATCTTGCTTTCAAAGCGTTTCTCCCCAGCAAGCATGCCAGATATGGGGTCAAGGTGTAATAGTTCTGAGACAGGGCCATAGGTTATACATATAGTTTTATGGTTTACGAAGGAAAAGACAGTCACATGAAGCCCCCCAACTGCCCAGACTACATAGGGAGCGCTGGCAAGATTGTTTGGGAATTGGTGTCACCCTTATTCGGAAAGGGGTACCACTTGTACGTGGACAATTACTACATGAGCATGCCCCTTTTTAGTCATCTTTTTGATCAAGGAATTGGCGCATGTGGCACCATGCAATCTAATCACAGGGGCTTCCCCCAACGGCTTGCAGAATCCCGTCTTAGACAGGGGGAGAGAGCCTGCTTGAATTTTCTCACGGTGAAGTGGAGGGACAACCAGAATGTTTTTGTTCTGTCCTCCCTTCTTGCAGATATGACAGTTCTAATTCCAACGGTGACTGTTGTTTTGGAGAAGCCCCTCTGTGTCCATGAATACAACCTTAATATGGGAGGGGTGGACCGCAACGACCAGTTATTGACACCGTACTTAATTGCCCTTAAGGCCAGATGCTGGTACAAAAAAGTGTATGTATACCTTTTTCAATTGGCTCTGCTGGATGCTTATGTGCTATACAAAGCATCAGGACAGACTGGATCCTTCCTTAAATTCCAGGAAGAGATCATCACAGCCCTATTGTTTCCAGATGGTGCTGTGCCCCAACTTCACATTGTAAATGCAGTGAGCTGGCTGCATGAGAGGCACTTCCGGGAAGTTCTCCGTGGTACTTCAGGCCAAAAGAACACCCCAAAAAATGTTGTGTCTGCAGACACAGCGGATATAGGCATGATACCCGCTTTTATTGTCCTTCCTGTCTTGACCAGCCTGGTCTTTGCATCAGTGAATTTCCAACGCTACCACACACTAGTGGAGTTTTAGCATAGGGTATGGCACTACGTAGGGCACACTTTCATATGGTCTCCAAAGATGCCACCGCATTTTGAGGGACTTGAACCTTGAACCGTAACGGTTAGTTACAGTTACAAAAAAAAGGTGTACCAAAAAAAAAATATATATAAATAAAACATTTTTTAAGCAACAAAAAAAATAAAAAAAATGTTAAAAAAACAAAAAATATATAAAAAAGCAAAAAATAGTTGTCATTTTTCCCTCTCTATTCTCTCTCTATTGTTACTCTATCTTATGTATACCTGTTGTCAGGAATCTGCAGTAACATTTCATGTCCTATCTGTCTGCTTACCTTTCTTCTTGTGGTAAGCGTAAAGACTGTGCACCTCTCACCTGTGTGCTAAGTAATCTTCCCTCAGCAGGGCTCCACCACAGTCTCTATAAGGAACATTATTTAAGACCATTCAATGCAAGCCAGTGCTGCCGATCAATATTGTGTGTTAGGTTTCCTGTGTGTGTGTGGTTCCTGCCATGTACTCTTCGTCTGATTCCATTTACCAACCTTGGCTTGTTTTTAGACTATTCCTGTCTGGTTGATACCTCGACCTTTGGCATGCTCTCCTGTCTGTCCCTCTCTGCTCATTGCCCTGACCCTTGGCTATCCTATTGACTATGCCTTGTTGTCCTGCACTGCAGCTTCCTCTCCATCCACCAGTAGCCAGCCAAGAGAGCTGGGAGTCCCTGCGGGGCGCGACCTGGAGGCAGTAGCAGCCAAGTCCATCCTCACCATCACAGGCTCTGGTGAAAACCTGCTGGCTCTTAGACTCTGTACCCTGGGGAAACTTATGCTCTAGCTCCCTGTGTATCTGTGTCAGTGCTCCAGTGGACCTGCTTTCCTGAACCACCCAGAGGTCCATTTGCAGCAGTCAGCTAAGGGTCCACAATCTTAGCAGTGTGCCCCTAAACCCAGTGGTGTGCATCTGTCACCTGCCGTCAGGTATGTATTTTTTTTATATGTTACTGTTTACTGTGTTTTATTGTTAACCACTTACCAACCGGGCCCCTTTTTTACATTTGTTGGTTACAAGTTAAAAACAGTTTTTTTGCTAGAAAATTACTTAGAACCCCCAAACATTATATATATTTTTTTCAAACACCCTAGAGAATAAAATGGCGATCGCTACAATACTTTTTTTCACACGTTATTTGCGCAGCAGTCTTTCAAGTGCGATTTTTTGGGAAAAATTTCACTTTTTTGAGTTAAAAAATAAGACAGCAGTAAAGTTAGCCCAATTTTTTTTGTATATTGTGAAAGAGGATGTTACACTGAGTAAATAGATACCATACATGACACGGTTGAAAATTGCGCGCACTCTCGGAATGGCGACAAAGTCAGGTACTTAAAAATTTCCATAGGCCACACTTTAAAAATGTTTAATGGTTACCAGGTTAGAGGTGCAGAGGAGGTATTTTGCTAGAATTATTGCTCACACTCTGGCGATCACGGCGATACCTCACATGTGTAGTTTGAAAACCATTTTCATATGCAGGCGCAACTTAAGTATGCAGTTTCTTTGCTGCGCGAGCTCGTGGGGACTGTGGCGCTTTAATTTTTTTTTTATGTATTTATTTATTTATTTTTAGCACTGTTCCTTTAAAAAAAAAATCGAATCACTTTTATTGCTATCACAAAGAATGTAAACATCCCTTGTGATGGTAATATATGGTGACAGGTACACTTTTTGGAGGGCTGGGGGGTCTAAAAGACCCCCCATACCTCCTTTGCACTTCACGGTATTCAGATTGCCAAAAACGGTGATTCTGAATTCTGTCATTTTTTTTAAACTGGCGCCGTTAGCCGCAGAGTAAACCGGAAGTGACGTCGCTTCCAGAATTTGCCGAAGGAGACCCGATCGGAGCCGATTACGGCTTCTGTCAGGTCTCCTTCTAGCTGGCGGAGGTGCCAAATCGTTGCTACGGTCTCCTGGTGGGACGGGAGGCCGGAGAAGAGTGGCGGAAAGTGGTGGAAGGGGGGCTGTCCCCTCCCGCCCCCTGGGATAATGACCGAGCGGCTCCCAAGCCGGATTGGTTGTTATCCCTGGATAGCCGACCGTCCGCTCTAAAAAAACGATTCTGGGACATAGCCAGTTGCAGGCTATGTCCCGGTACAGCCACTCAAAACCAGCCGCCGCCTATTTACGGCGCTGGTCGGGAAGTGGTTAATTATTATTTTCTTTTCAGGTGCACATTCAGCTGTAGCACTGATTCATAAATTAGCGACTCCAGCACTGTAGGTGGAAATTTCACAGCCACAGTTAAAAAAACAGCATATATCTCGAAGCATATGGGCTGGGATGGACATAGGGTTGTATTGCCCCTATGCTTCGGCATATATTTTTAGAACAGTGCTGTGCCATCATTAGAAGTGGTTGGATGCAGGGTGGTTTTCTAATGGTGGGCATACCCACTGATTGATTGATTCTCTTTTTTAATTCACAGGTTGCATGAAAAAAAAAGAACATTACATTATATGCCCAGCAAGGACAAGCGACGTACTGGTATGTTGCTGGACTTTGAGTGGTTATGCTGGAATGATGCCTGCAGGTATAGGTATCATCTTGGTATTGTTCTTTTTAGCCAGTGGTTGGCTTTCATGTAAAAGCAATCCTAGTGGCTGGTTAGCTGCTAGACTGCTTTTACAAGCAGTGGGAGGGAACATCACCCCCTCCCGCTGTTTTTTATGGTTTTCTCTGGCTCTCCTGTCCCACCGGGAACCTGAGAATGCAGCCGGTGGTTCCGCCAGCTGACTATAGAACTGATCAAAGACTAGAATGGCTCCAATCCTTTCTATGGCCTAATAAACCGGAGGCTATGAGAATTTAATGACATAAGTTTTGCTGGATATAAACAGCGCCATTGGGAAATTGGGAAAGCATCTTATCACACCAATCTTGGTGTGGTCGGATACTTTAAGGCAGTGGTTCTCAACTCCGGTCCTCGGGACCCACCAACAGGCCAGATTTTAAGTATTACCTTGGGGAGATGCAGACTAGAATGCTACAATCACTGAGCAGCAAATGATATCACCTGTGATGTATTTCAGTTATCCTGCAAACCTGGCCTGTTGGGGGGGTCCCGAGGACCGGAGTTGAGAACCACTGCTTTAAGGGATGAGGAGAGATCTAGAGTCTAATAGACCACAAATAAAGAAAAATAAAAAAACAGTACTTATTTTTACCATACGGGATATTTAAATTCCCTGTGATAACAATAACTAAAAAAAAATGCACCCCCGTTCACGCATGCAAAGGTGAATGCAAGTGTCGGTCTCGTGTCGTATGTAAACAGCAATTGCACCATGCATGTGTGGCATCACCGCAAACTTCAGATTGAGGGCAGTAATTCTAGCAGTAGACCTCCTCTTTAAATCTAAAGTGGTAACCTGTAAAGGCTTTTAAAAATGTATATAGTTTGTCGCCGCTGCACGGGTGTGCGTAATTTTAAAGCATGTCACGTTTGGTATTGATGTACTCTGCAAAAGATCATGTTTTATATTTCACCAAACCTTTGGGCAATATAGTGTGTTTTTGCACATTAAAATTCCAAAAAGTGTTTTTTTTCCCAAACAATTGCGTTTAAAAATTTGCTGCGATAATGCTTTGTAAAAAAAAAAATTGCAACACCCACCATTTTAATTTGTAGGGCCTCTGCTTTAAAAGTTTGGGGGTTAATAGTAATCTTCTAGCCAAAAAAAAATATTTTTTCATGTAAACAAAAAGTGTCAGAAAGGACTTGGTGGTTTAAGTGGTTAGAAGAGTGGGTGATGTTGGTCATAAAATGCCAGGGCAGTTCAACCCCCCCCCCCCCCCAAATTACCCCTTTTTGGAAAGTAGACACCCCAAGCTATATGTTGAGTCAATGGAATATTTTATTTTTTGTCACAAGTTTTGGGAAAAGTGCCATTTTTATTTTTGCACAAAGTTGTCACTAAATGATGTATTGCTCAAACATGCCATGGGTTTATGTAGAATTATACCCCAACATACATTCTGCTGTTTCTCCTGAGTACGGGGATACCATAAGTGTGGGACTTTTTGAGAGCCTAGCCGTGTACAGGACCCCGAAAACCAATCACCACCTTCAGGATTTCTAAGGGTATAAAATGGTGATTTCACTTCCTCATCACCTGAGGCCCTGAAATGTCAAGATAGCACAACCCCCCCAAATTACCCCATTTTGGAAAGTAGACATGCCAAGCTATTTCCTGAGAGCCATTTTGTGTCCATGGAATAATTTATCTTTTGTCACAAGTTTCGGGAAAATTTCCATTTTTTCTTTTCATAAAGTTTTTACTAAATGATCTGTTGCTCGAACATGCCATGGGTATATGTGGAATTACACTCCAAAATACTTTCTGCTGCTTGTGAGTATGGGGATGCCACATATGTTAGACTTTTTGAGATCCTTCAGGCTTTCTTGTTCAAATATTTTATTTGCGCAAACAATGAACATAAAAAGTACATATAATACTCATAACCCTTGGTAAGGGGCAGGAGGGAGGACACACTAGCCACAACAGTGGTCATCCATAACAGCATGTGGGTCACAGTCCATGCTTTCTAACAATATTAGCTAGTAGTATGATAACTATATGAGAGTCACTGAAGTATTGGTGGTAAGCAAGAGACCTATTCTGTCTGAATAGTTGGTATTCAGGTTTGTGACAAGGAGAGAGAATCACACTAGTGCAAGCTGATTATTAGTTGGGCTCATGAGTAGAGGAGATGTGTGTATAGGATCTGGACAGGAAGAGGGGCAGAAAGAGGGAGCGCAATAGAAGATGGAAAGGGGTCATAGGAAAGACAGAGAGGGGAAAGAGTAAAGAGGAATGAGATCCTGGGGGAGAATGGTCATGGTTCAGAATAAGGAAGAGTCAAGTAGCAGTTGTATCCATTCACTCACTGGTAGGTAGTTCAAGGGTTTAACAACGTGTTATCGAAATCCGTGGGGATGAAGTGATCCAGTCATGGTTTCCATAATCAATCTTGTTTGGCAGCGTTGTCTATAATGGTCGCCTCAATTTTTGCATGGATCATGGTCCTGGTAATCCTATATTTGGTTTCCACAATATTGAGGTGCGGGGTCTTCCATGCTTTAGCTATGGTCTGCTTTGCAGCCGTGGTGACCTGTAGACGGAGTTTGAATTGTATTTTGGTTTCCTCTGTAGGTTTTTTATTTAGTAGGGCTATGACAGGGTCTGGGTCCAAGGGGCAAACAATGTGGATAGAATGTGGAAGATGTTGGTCCAAAAGGCTTTCACCTGGGGGCAAATCCACCAAATGTGGAAATGAGTGCCTATTTCTGAGCAACCACGGAAATCTAGAGGTTCGAGCTGGGACAACGTATCATCGCATTAGAACCTTGTAGTTTGTTTCCAATGCCACTATATTTTGGGAGGATGATTTAGTGGCTTCCCATATATATGTCCAGAATTTAGTATCAAGCTGTAATTCCAGGTCATTTTTCCAGCGAACTACGTAAGGAATTGATGGCAAGGACAAGGGGCTAATTAGTTGTGCATAGAGGATGGATATTAAGCCGGGTCCTTACGATAGGCTTGCTGGAAAGATGACATAGTTGGTGTGGATGGATCCCTTTTCAGGCAGGGTATAAAAAAATGCTTCAGCTGCAGGTAGCAAAATAACTCAGTATTGGGTAGGTTATGTGTTTCCTGTAGTGATGAGAATGTTTTAAAGGCGTTGAGCGTGATGAATGAGTTAGCTCGGATAAGGGTAGCCGAGGTCCATCTGTTGAAGGAGGAGGGAGAGACCCAGGCCGGGTAAAGAGCTGGGTTGTGTAAATATGATAATAGTGGGTTGTGGGGGGGTTGAAATCCAGGTGTGTTCTTAAGCCTCTCCCAGGTGCGAAGGCTGTGGAGGGCAACTGGGTTGCAGACTGTGGTACAATCGCATGGTTGGAGCCACAATAGGTTATCTACATACAGTGGATCAAAGTCCACTGATTCTAGTGAGACCCATAATGGAATTTCTTGTGTGGCATGGTATTTAGTCAGTTGTGCCATCTGGGCTGCTTGGTAGTACTTTGAAAAATCCGGGACCCCAAGGCCTCCTCTCAGTTTGGGAGAAAAGAGTGTATGCTTATTGATTCCAGGCCTGGATTTTCTCCATATGTAGTGGAGGGTGCGCCTTTGAAGGATGAGGAGGAAGTGTGACGGGACGTTGATTGGAAGTACCCGAAACAGGTACAGTATTTTAGGCAGGATGGACATTTTGACGACCATTATACGACCTAACTAAGCAAGGGGCAATTTGGACCAGGAGGACATGAGGCGTGTTACGTGAGTTACTATGGCAGGGTAGTTAGAGGAGTAAAGCCCATTTGGGTCAGCTGTGAGATGGATGCCTAGATAGGGGATGCTATGTGGGGACCACGAAAAAGGAAGAGCTTGTTCTAGCTGGGGCAGGAGTGACGAGTCTATTGAGATGTTAAGTGCTTTGGACTTTTGCGGGTTTACTACAAGGCCAGATATGTTAGCTAATTCGTCAAGAGTTTTGAGAAGGTACGGAGAGGAAATTAGGGGGGCAGACAGAAACAGGAGAATGTCATCCGCAAAAAGGCAAATTTTGTGGTGATATCCCCCTATTTCAATACCCTTCTTTTTCAATATTTTTATTAAGAGTTACAGTGTTACAGAATAAAAAAAAAACATGCTCAGTACAAATAACACACAGATGTTCCGTCTGGTAACAATAGAGTGAAGCATTGCTATTACCCAATGAACCATCCTGGGTGAATGATTAGATATATCAAACAACTTGATGGGTATAGCCGTTAATGCAAACTTTTAGAATAGTACCAAACGGGGGAGGGGG
>BLSH010509402.1:197919-208373 GCA_018402905.1 Glandirana rugosa
TTGATTCCTTTTAAGTTAGGTAAGATATGCGAAAGTATACCGTTCGATTTTTTTGTCCGTAGTTTTGTAGATATGAAGTAACTGGATGTCGGAGCCGACCTTACCCGTGAGGATAGTAGTGTGACATGATGTTTCGGTGATAGGACCGTGTTGAGTCTTGGACCACCTTGGGTTGAGTTGTAAACGGGACCGATGTTTAGTTTTCATGACGGAGGTGTCTACTGGATTTCGAGTCGGAACTCGGTTGGACCGAAGGTTCTGGTGGTGGAAAAAGATCTATAATATCGTCAACGAGTGTTACTGAACACGTGTAAAAACAGTGTAGGTTCTCAGAGGGAGACCCCCGTAATGTTGATCTCAACTCGCTTTTCATTTCAAGCCCAAGCATGGCTTGAAACCCCACAGGCACTGGGTCTGGGCTTGGGCCTGTAAACTTTTTTTCAAACCCAAACTCAAGACCCAAACCCATAAGTTGTAATGCCCCCAGAGGGAGACTCTTGGATGTGACAAAAATGTGCACAAGTCATTGTGAGCAACTGCTATAATATCTAGAAAAAGGTGGTGGTCTTGGAAGCCAGGTTGGCTCAAGGCTGAGCTTTAGGTCATCTGTGGAGGCAGTACTTTTGATTTGTAGCCAGGGCAAATGTTGAGTTGGGTTCCACCAGGTTCTGAGTTGTGCCAGGATAGTGGCTTTGTAGTACAGTGTGATGATAGGAGTGCCCATTCCAGCCGAGGCTGTAGGTCAATGAAGTATAGATGTTTTGATGCCTGTTTTTTTAGCTTGCCATATGAAAGCGTATAGAATGGATTGAATTTTCCTTAGTTGGGCTGGGAGAAATGGAAGAGGTAATATTTGAAACATCCAGAGAATATGTGGAAGTAGGAACATTTTCGATAGGGAAATTCTTCCTGCCCAGGAAGTAGTTATGAAGCAGAGTTTTGCACAGGTTTGAGTAAGCTTTGTGAAAAGCACTGTGTGAAAGGGAGCACACGAGAAAGGAGCAATGCAGGAGACATTGTTTTTAGGGAAGCATTTAATCCAATGGGGAGCATTTGGAAATTAGAATGATTATGTTTGTATAAAGAGATTGTGCCAAAATGTTCTAATAGGTTACATAAATGAGGAAAAGATTGGACTGGATTGGTTAGTGATAAGAGGACATCATTGGCATAGAGGCCTATTTTATGGTTGGTCAATCCTACTGTAATGCCTGAAATCAAGGGGTGGGAGCGTATATGCTCTGCAAGGGGTTCCATAATCAGTGAGATAATAATTGGCAACAGGCCACAGCCCTGACGAGTACCATTGGTAATGTGAAAGGGGGAGAAGAGAAACCCTGAGGTCAAAACTCAGGCACTAGGGTGACTATAAAGAGTTTAATTGGCAGAGATAATCAATCCTAAGAATCCACATTTCAAGAGGACAGCTTTCATAAAAAGCCAGTGGACTCTATCAAATGCTTTTACTGCATCAAGGGTTGCAAATAAGGAGGGAAGGTGATGATGTTCTGCCCATTGAATAAAATCAATGAACCATCTGTTGTAGTCAGACATGTGGCGACCTGAGACAAACCCCAACTGGTCTGGGTGGATCAATATTTGGGTAATAACAGCAAGACGGTTGGCTAAAAGCTTGGCATATAATTTTGTGTCTTTATTTAAGAGATAGGATGGCAATTGGCAGGGTTGTCGGTAGGTTTACCTGGTTTAGGGAGAATTGCAGGTTACAATATTATTAAAAGAGCTGATAAGATGAGGTGCCAGTTTGGTCATAAACATGTTATAGTAATAATTGGAGAAGCCGTCCAGCGCTTTATGTAGGGGCAGAGATTTTAATTACCTTAGCAACTTCTGCTTTAGAAAAAGGTGCACACCCCTCACATTTTTGCAAATATTTTATTATATCTTTTCATGTGAAAGCAATGAAGAAATGACACTTTGCTACAATGTAAAATAGTGAGTGTACATCTTGTATACCAGTGTAAATTTGCTGTCCCCTCAAAATAACTCAACACACAGACATTAATGTCTAGACCACTGGCAACAAAAGTGAGTAGGCCCCTAAGTGAAAATGTCCAAATTGGGTCCAATTAGCCATTTTCTCTCACCGGTGTTATGTGACTCTTTAGTGTTACAAGGTCTCAGGTGTGAATGGGGAGCAGGTGTGTTAAAGTTGGTGTTATTGCTCTCACTCTCTCATACTGGTCACTGGAAGTTCAACATGGCACCTCATGGCAAAGAACTCTCTGAGAATCTGAAAAAAAGAATTGTTGCTATACATAAAGATGGCCTAGGCTATAAGAAGATTGCCAAGACCCTAAAACTGAGCTGCAGTAAAGTGGCCAAGACCATACAGCGGTTTAACAGGACAGGTTCCACTCAGAACAGGCCTCACCATGGTCGACCAAAGAAGTTGAGTACTCATGCTCAGCATCATATCCAGAGGTTGTCTTTGGGAAATAGACATATGAGTGCTGCCAGCATTGCTGCAGCAGATGAGCCTGTCAATGCTCAGACCATATGCCGCACACTGAATCATATTGGTCTGCATGGCTGTCATCCCAGAAGGAAGCCTCTTCTAAAGTTGATGCACAAGAAAGTCGCAAACAGTTTTCTGAACACAAGCAGACTAAGGACATGGATCACTGGAACCATGTCCTGTGGTCTAATGAGACCAAGATAAATGTATTTGGTTCAGATGGTGTCAAGCGTGTGTGGTGGCAACCAGGTGAGGAGTACAAAGACAAGTGTGTCTTGCCTGTAGTCAAGCAAAGGGGTGGGAGTGTTGTGGTCTGGGGCTGCATGAGTACTGCTGGCACTGGGGAGTTACAGTTCATTGAGGGGACCATGAAAGCCAACATGTTCTGTGACATACTGAAGCAGAGCATGATTCCCTCCCTTTGGATAATGGGCCGCAGGGCAGTATTACAACATGATGATGACCCAAAACACACCTCCAAGACGACCACTGCCTTGCTAAAAAAGCTGAGAGTAAAGGTAATGGACTGTCCAAGCATGTCTCCAGACCTAAACCCTATTGAGCATCTGTGGGGCATCCTCAAACGGAAGGTGGAGGAGCGCAAGATCCACCAGACATCCACCAGCTCTGTGATGTCTTCATGGAGGAGTGGAAGAGGACTCCAGTGGCAACCTGTGAAGCTCTGGTGAACTCCATGCCCAAAAGGGTTAAGGCAGTGCTGGAAAATAAGGTGGAGGAGCACAAGATCCACCAGACATCCACCAGCTCTGTAATGTCTTCATGGAGGAGTGGAAGAGGACTCCAGTGGCAACCTGTGAAGCTCTGGTGAACTCCATGCCCATAAGGGTTAAGGCAGTGCTGAAAAATAATGGTGGCCACACAAAATATTGCCACTTTGGACCCATTTTTGGACATTTTCACTTAGGCGTGTACTCACTTTTGTTGCCAGCGGATCAAACCTATTTGGGCAGAAGTAATGCATTGTAAAGTAAACGTGTCAACAAGGAACAAGGTAGAAGTCTATTCTAGAATACACTTTATACATGTTAGAATAGAATGTGTGGTCTCTTTCATTGCCATGAATACAGCGCCATGCGTCCAATTATTCTTCATTTGATAGTAAAGTGGATAGAGAGGAGGATGATTTACGGGTAGTACTGGTAAAGTCAATGGAAGGATCTATAATATCATTATAGTCTCCACAGATAATGATAGATCCGGCTCTGTAGGGTTGTGGTTTATGTATCAGAGATTTGAAAAAAGTGTTCTGGTTAGTGTTTGGGGCGTTGATATTGACCAGTGTAATAACTTGATTATAAAAGAACGCAGAGAGGATAAGAAAGTAATTGTTGGGGTCCACTTTTTAGGTATGTAGTTGGAAGGCAACAGTGTCTCTGATAGCTATCATGACCCCTTTGTGCTTAGCATCTGCATTAGCAAAATAGAGGTATTTTATAGGTATAGGGAATTTTGGGTGGGTGCAGGTGGGTGGTTTAGAGGCCAGAGTCTCTTGGACGCATATAACATCACATTTAGAGGCTAAAGCCTCTTTTCAGAGGAGGGATTGTTTAAAAGGACTATTAAGCCCTTTAGTATTAAGAGTTAGGGTTTTAAGAGCCATGGGGTGGGGGGATCAATGCACGGAAATATGCTTGTATGACTTGGGCAATGAAAGACTAAACACTCTGTAAATAGGAGCCACATTGTGATTCCATCAAAGCTCATAACACTACCATGGACATGGGAAATACAACAAGTACTACACAGGCTGGTAGGTAGAGCGTAGGACTAGGGGGGCGAGGGGAAAATAGATGGACGGGGAGAAAATCAATAAATGCGTCTATGTGCATGGCACACTTTCTCTTGAGGGAGGAGAGAACAAAAACTATTATATAACATTTACCAAAGGTAACATTCAGCTAAGCATAGAGGGACCCTGTGAACAGCGGGTTATGGCTGCTCATTTTTAAATTATTGCAGCCAGACCGGTCCTTAAAATCTGCAAGTTTATATTTAGTCCACTGCATGTCCTCAGAATGATCCTTATGCTCATTATAATCATCTGCAAAGTCAGTGAGTTGACGTTCCACCCTGTCAGTGCGGTCTCCTAGATCATCAATTTGGATTTGGAGCTGGGAGACTGAGTTGTAAATATCTTTCTGCAGACCTTTTTGCAGGGAGAGCAGCATTTTTTTCAAAGTGTGCTCTGACACTGCATTGTCAGAAGCAGGGGGTCAGCCCATGGAGTGTGCGGGCCCCATCATCATCATCATCTACAGCATATAAGGTGAGGGATTTCTTCCTCACTGGAGCTGTATGAGTTGGCAAGGAGAAGGGAGAGGAGGCAGCCTTCTTTCCCCTATCTCTGTGGGATGAGCTCTGAAGAGAAGAGCAGTCCATGTTATCCTGCCGGGCTGAGCCAGCACGTGTGGAGAAGAAGCGTGTACCACTCTCTGTGAGGATCTGGCACCATCTTGAAAGCTCCAGCTTATTTTTCTTATAGGACATGTTCCAGGGAGTCCTGGGGTATTAGTACTTTGCTGCAGGTGGGTTAATAGTGGCCTGTGTCGCTGCAGAGGGCTGTGGTCCATCTAAGCGGTGGTAGAGAAAGGTCTCAAGTGGCCTTACTTGAGCGTGGCCAAGCTCCACCCCCTGAACATTTTTCTTTATGGTGGAAGGTTAAAACCTCTACAGTTTTTTTTTTACAGTTGTAAATATCCTATAAGAGAGAGTTTCCTTTACTTTTAGTAACATAGGTGGCAGTCATCAAAACAGAAGAGTTTTTCAAAGGGGAAACCATGCTAACAGACATCCTTTTTACTTTTTTAATGTTGCCTGCATTACTGTTAAGATTTGTTTCCCCTTTCACACTATTTCAGGTCATCAGTAGAGCAAGTGAGGAAAACTCTCCAGTGAAAACCAAGACAGCAATACAAAACTTGGCATGGATTTGAATCCTTCTGTACATTAATCAGAACATTAAAAAGTTAGTTTTATGTCATACTGTAAACTTTTAGTTTTTCTTATTTTTTAGAATTATTTTCATCAAGTGTCATCTCAGGTATCCAGTAATGTACAAAAAGGAATGGCCAAGCAATTTCTCTTCCAACTTTTTTTTTTCTCTCTCTTTTTTTTTTTTTTTTTACAGAAATTGCTAGTTTGCAAATGTTTTTTAAGTGGAGCAGAACAACTGAATGTCATAAGAAGCATTAATTAGGTCTTGGCTGCTAGATTAATTTTATGTGTCAATTGGCTTGAAGTGCTGTTTAGAAAACAATTATAGAACAAAGAACAGTGATGACACTCATTCATCACTATCGTTCCTTGTCTAATTGTTTTCCAACATCATGGTTCATCTTGTAATACTTACCCAAACCAGCTTTTCTGTCTAGTCTGTGAATGATTTCAATATTTACATTGCAATGCAAGCAGAAGTCTGTTCTACATGGGGTGAGGAGTAACAGGAAAATTGCTTAAAAATAGATGCAATACAATTTTTTAGGTAATGAAAACAGATTAGTCCGCAATCAGGAAGACACAAGTTTTGATGGATCGTTCATCTCTTGAGCATAACACGAGCATCTTTAAGCTCCATTTCACAGAATTTAATTAAATATCTAGTAGGTATACACTTATTAATCAATGATTTCTGTTGTAATACTTTTAAAAAGTAATATATGCACGCAACAGGATGGAGGTTTAAGTACCACACTGTACCTTATGAATTGTGATTTCCTTTTTATGTTTGCCTTTTTGAAATGCAGTTCCTTTTTTAATCCAGTTGTTATTAATTTAAAAATATTTTTTAAGAAAATACTGTACTAAACAATCAAACACATACAGGTATAAGATCTGTGTAGTGGATTGGTAAAATCATATTTATTGCATAAGTGAAATGGCTGTGGTTTGTAAAAATGTTCCAGTATCTACTTACAATTGCTTTATATTGAAGAAAGTGAATAATCACAGAAATTAGGTAGTTTACAAAACTGGCACAATATATGTAATGGATTACACACTTCTTCAAGCAGAAAAGTAATGTCTGGCAGCAAGGCACTTTTTCAATAGTAATATAATATGAGCTTAAAGACCGTTGGATGCCCGAGGAGCACATCACTTAGAAGAGGTATTCAGCTTACTGGATTGCCCTGAAATCCTGCAGTTTATGTGGCTGATGGTGGGAGACATTTCCAAGAAGCTGATAGAAGAAATACCCTGAAAACCTACTCTTTCATTCCTTGTCAGGTGCCTCTTCCCAACACTGCTCCTACTCTCTCCTTAAAAAGCGTGGCTCTATCTGTGACGTACTCCAGCACTGCGGGCAGGCTGATTGTAGTGGAATGAGCTACTTAGGCACTTCTGTATCAAGTGCATCAAAAGGGTGAAAAATGTTGCACTAAAGTGTCTAGGTGTAGCAGCAACAAACTGTGTGATATAATCACAGATAAAGCGAATAAAATATAAACGTTGCGCTAAAATAATGCTAGAATAAAAATTCAAAGGTACTAATTTGAAAGGTAAACAAAGTGTAGTCCAAACGAGTGATATGTCTCTATATAGTATTGATTATTGACTCTAATGTGAGTACCCATTCGTATTTTAAATAAAGTGTTGTTGAAGAATTTACACTATGGGCTCTACCATTTCTCCATCTGTGTCTGCTGCTAAGGGGGATGTTTTGATGCAGTGATCCATCCAAGCAGCGCACTTATTTGGAAGTCCAGAGGGGTAGAGGGCTGGCTCCATGTACCTCGCAGAAGGTTATATCTGCCAGCCTTTATGACCCACTAGAGATAGTGAGTCTATACCCTGCGGTAAGAGTACCCATTGCTTACACTCACAGGGCGTGCATGCCTCTGGCGGTGGATGGTGTTTGTTCATACCATGGATACCTCCATATGTTCCTGGCTATTTCCTGTTCCTGGGACTTTCTACTACCACTTCTGATGTTTTTTGGATTTTACGTTGAAACACTACTATATAGAGACATATCACTCTTTTGGACTACACTTTGTTTACCTTTTGAATTATCACCTTAACACAATACGCATGTCATATGTGATTGGGTTTATTTATTTGTATTATTATCAATTTTTACTTCTGTATCATGAAGACCGCCCTAATCTCGTGGGATTTCAGCATCCAATAGGAGATGCCAATCTCCCCACAATGGCAGACTGGAGCCCAAATTTGGGGACATATTAGTCCCCAATAGTTTCCTGCTGGCCTGAAGGAGCAGCATAATGACCTCTCTTTGGCACTGAGTTCATTTGGACTGTTTATCTTGCAATATACTCATGAATCAGCAAAGCAAATGTGTAGTGATGGAGCACAATTTTGACTCACATCAACACATATTATGGTCAACCTCATGAGATGCAGGTTCTCGTGAAACTGTTGGGTTATGCCACAATTCCTGGGATGCTGACTAATTTTTATGACTAACAGAATATATGGCTGCTTCTGAGTTTGTGAACAGAGTATCTTCTTCCCTAAGGAAGACATTTAAAACATGTCGGGTTGTAGAGACACACTGGATAGCTAGATTTTTTTTGTGTCAGCCTTTAATGTCAAGTTATATATGTATAAAACAAAGTTTGTAATCATTTATACACTATGATTGTCTGTTTTTATATCCTGTGTATGCATATTATGAATGTCTATAATGTCCTATATTGAATTGTCCTAGTATATGTTTGCACATTTTAGGGAAGTTGACATTCTCCTTTGGGTAAAATCACTTCTATATCATTTTTATTGTACCTTGTAGCCCAACACCTGCCTACAGACATGTATACTGAAAACTTGATAGTAGCAACTGGGGCCAGGATGTACAGGGTCTCAAGGAGCAGCACTGAAGAACCCATCAGGAGTTGATGGATTTTGCTGCTGTCATCTCTCAGATTGCAGCACTATTGACTCTTCAGAAAGGGTAATTATAGAGGACCAAGTACAAATAAATAGGGGTACTGGGATCACAGGAGCTGTATTGATAACAATCTTATTACAGACAGGGACCCCAAAACTCATATCAGAGTCTTAGCAACACTCAGGGGTTATTTGGGAATACTAGATGCAGACTGGAGTGCTCAATGTCACACTTAACACAGAATGCTGTCAGGAGTGTATGGGGTCACACTGAATAATGAAATGCCTGTGATAATGAATGAGATCATTGGGGTACTGGATGCAGGCTGGAGCGAACAGGGTGACACTGGATGCTAGATAAGGTGCACAGGTCAGCCTAGAATACAGGATTCTGGCTGATCTTCAAAAGATCACTGGGTACAGATGTTACATAGGATCAGAAGTTATGGGGGCGTGACCAGATGTGAAGGAGGCAGTAGCGTCTTCTCGGAGCTCCGCAGCAATCCGTTCTATTATGTGCCTAATTTAAGGCTTTTCACCTCGCTATCAGCCTTGGTATATAGGGAGGCAGAGTCTGGTCCCTCCAGGCATGCCATCGACCTCCTGCAAGACTTACAAGGCCGCTGTCACGTACCTGACGGTGGAGTCTGTCTTGTGCAGGGAACAACCGCTCTTGCGCACCCGATTCAAGGACCCCTGGTAGTGAGGACAGAGGCCCAAGAGTGCGGGATGGCACGAGGGCTGGAGGATCACCGATGATGTAGCGAAGCTCCAGGAGGCGTGCAGGTAGACGGATGGTCGTTCAGGCTGGGTCGGCAACGGGCAGGCAAGAAGGTACAAAGGATCAGGCAAAAGAGTAGTCAGAGTCCAAGCAAGCTTCGTTACACGGGCGGGCAGCAAAGGTACACAGGAGCAGACAATCGGATGGTCGTGGGTAGCCGGGGTCGGAGCAGGAAGCAGACAACAGGTCGGGACAAGCCGGGTCAAACAGGAGGCAGAACAACGCGGGAACAGGTATCAGAGGCTGGGGCTCACAGGTCGGGAACGCTGTAGAACGAGCAGCACTTGTTTCCAGGGTCTCCAGGTTTAAATAGGCCCGTTTTGCGCCGTTTCCGGCACGTGCGCGCGCACGCGGGCGCGCACAGGCGCGCGTGAACGCGCACGGGAGCGCGCGTGAACGCGCACGGGAGCGCGCGCCACCGCGGAAATGTCAACAACAGCAAAACTTGTTCCTTTTCCTAACATTGCCCCCCCCAAGGGGCAGCCTCCGGATGCCTTTGCCGGGTATCACCACTCTGGCGATTCCTCTTGAATGCCTGGATAAGTCCGGGGGCGTGGATATTTTCTTCAGGTTCCTAGGAATTCTCCTCTGGGCCGAACCCCTTCCACTTGATTAGATACTGGGTTCCCCCAGCTCTCCGGCGACAATTCAAGATGGCCTCCACCTCGAACTCCTCCTCTCCGTTAATTAGGACGGGGTCTGGGGGACCCACCTTCCGACCTGAGAAGGTGTCCAGGATCATGGGCTTCAGTAGTGAAGCATGGAAAACCGGGTGGATCCGGAGAGAAGAAGGCAGGTCCAGTTCAAAAGCCACCCGGTTTATCTTCCTGTTAACTGGGGATGGTCCCAGAAATCTTGGACCCAACTTTTTGGAGGGGCACGCCAATTTTAAATTCTTGGTAGATAGCCAAACGCGGTCGCCTGGTTGGAGTTCCAATTCCCCCCGCCTTCTTTTATCGTAAGCCTCCTTGTTCACTTCCCGAGATTTAGCAAGGGTCTCCTGCAGGAGTTTGCAATTCTTCTGGAGGAAGCTAGAGATGTCCTGAGCTGCTGGGATGGTCCCTTCCGGATTTAAATCAGGTAAAAAGGTGGGGTGAAACCCGTAGTTGGCCCAAAATGGGGACTGCTGGGTGGCCGAGTGAATGGTGTTATTGTAAGCAAACTCGGCCACCGGCAACAGTGCAACCCAATCATCCTGAGAGAACGATGAAAAACATCTCAGATATTGTTCGAGAGTCTGATTTGTCCTCTCAGTCTGGCCATTCGTCTGTGGATGATAAGCGGAGGAAAACGATAGCTCTATCTCCAATCCTGCACATAATGCTC
>BLSH010509402.1:228511-239828 GCA_018402905.1 Glandirana rugosa
AATTTTTCCAAGTTGTTATCACTAGTGTCAGTAAAGTATTATTTTTTATACCGTGGATTACGTAAAGTCTTTATTGGAAGTAGTCTCCACGACTTATCACAACTCGCTTGGGCCTGACATTGTAAGCCCAGGCATGGTTTGAAAGTCCACAGGCCCTGGGCCTGGGCTTGTACCTGTAAAGTTTTTTGTAAGCCCAATACCCAAGACCATCAACTAGTGCGTACAACTTATCGACGTCCCGTCGGTTAGTTGTTTGCAAAGTGACCAAACGGGAATCTTCGGTAGTGTCGGTACGGATGATTACCGTACCGACACTAACCGGTCGTAGGCATGGCTGTGATGGCTTCTAAGGGCAAACCAGTGAAACGTTTGTTGATTGGCTGCCCTGCAGCTATTCAACATGCGTGATCAACTACCAGAACCCATAACCCGAATGTTTTTTGAAATGTCCATGTTCGGGTCCGGGTCCCGGACACCTGAAAGTTTGGTACGGACCCGAATGTTACAGTCCGGGTTCGCTCAACACTATTCAGCACCTCTGATGAAGGTTATTTCTGAAATGCATTAGGTGCCATATTTTTTATTATGAAATGACTGTGATCACTATTGTTGAACCTTTTTAAATTTTGTATAGCATGTGATACTTCTAATCATTGTAACAATAAAAATACAACTTTTTACATATATAAACGACTATTCTTGTGCCTCAAAAAATCCCACCCGGAGGTTTTTTCTTTACTATTTACAATAGGGATGATGGTACATATATAGCTGAAGGCTCGGACACTCCCCTTTTTGTCCTAACATACTATTCCTGACTCACCACCAAACAGACCTATTTTATCACTCTCATTAACACATTCTCACCTAGTCCCTGTCAACTCTTCTCCAACTTTTTTTTTTTTTTTTTTTTTCAATAGATTTTATTGAGAGATAGGACCAGATACAAACAATACAAAGTCTGGCGGGAAGCGCCTTGTTTACAATGAGGATTTTTACATGGTATGTAGTACGCAGGATAACATACAGATCGTGAATGTACCGACAGAAAGGCATGTACCATGTTGGCGGTAACATTAAATAGGGTACAATCAGTATGAAAGATAAAATGGCACACCAATAAGGCACGTTTGTTCTAGTCCAAACCGGGGGGTAAAAAGGAGGGGGGGGGAGGTAACTACCACCGTGCTGTATATCGAAAGATTTGCCTTGAACCTTGGGGACATGAGCATGGAACAGGGATTTTCGGCCAGGGTGACTCGAAAATTCCGGATGCCGACTATATGTAGAGGCCAGAGTTCGGAGCTGCAGCATTGCTGTGAAAGGTATCGGTTGGGGGTCAAGGAATGTCATCCTGTAGGAAGGGGGGCTCGTGGCCATCGAAGTACAGGAAAGGCTCTCCTAGACATTTGAAGCTCTCCATGGGGAGAGTGGCTGATAGGAAGGGGCCCCATTTACTAAGAAAGGATTTTGCAGAGCGTGGGTGGTCGAAGTTAGTGTTGAATTTGTCCCTGAGGAGGAGAGTGATGAGTTCCCCTTCCACTTGGGGGATTGAGGGGCTGGTATGCGATGTCCAGGTTTGTAGTATGGCTCGTCTTGCCACCAGAAGGCAGGTCAGGGACCATTCCTTGGTTAGGGGGTCAGGTGGGGAGGACCGGTTTATCAGCTCTTTGTCCCAGTGGCAAAAGATCAGTAGCAGCGGATCTTTTGGGAGGAGAAGGAGGTTGACTTTTTTGATATAGGCAATGACTTGGTCCCAAAAAGTAGAAATGTAGGAGCAGTCCCAGAAGCGGTGGGTTAAGGTGGGTCTCATATGTCCACAGTGAGGGCAGGTGAAGGCCTGTTGGCTTGACTTATGTAGAAAGGGGATATATGCTCTGTGGAGGATTTTGAGTTGGGTTTCCCTCCAAGTCTCGTTGGGAGTCAGCTTGATGGTGAGTTTGTAGCCGTCCAAAATTTTTTGTGATAGGTTTGCGTCCTTAAAGGTCTTTTTTCCAATTTTTGGTGCCGGAGCTGGATCGGGTTTTCCTGGTCAGAAGGGGTTTGTAGATATCAGAGATCTTGTAAGATTGGTTTTGAATCAGTGAGTCTATCTCGCTCAACTTAAATCTCAGGTTGCTAGTTGGGTAGGAAGCTTTAATGAAACTGATACATTGCCAATAGTAGAAGACCTGTGATTTGGAGATTGAGAAGTCCTTCACAATTGAGGAGAAGTCTCGTGGGAGACCGTCTGTCTCCTGGCAAAGTGAGGCAAAAGTAGTCAGTCCGCGTTGCTCCCAAGTGTGGTAAACCTTGTGGTCTAGACCCCCTGGGAAATCGGGGTTACCTCTTATGGGGAGTTATAAAGACATGAAGGGCAATAAATTGAATAGTTTTCTGTATTCCCTCCAGGCTATCGCCGTGTCTCTTAGTAGCACATTGTGTTGATGGTTTGTGGGGACCTTCTTCCATTTGGTATGAAGCAAAGCGATCAGTGATAGAGGGTGAACCATTTCTTTTTCCAAGTTGTGGTTCGAGTAGGTGGATGACTGTGTAATTCAGTCCATACTGAACCTAAGTAAGCAGGCAATATTGTACAACCTTAAGTTTGGGAGGCCGACGCCCCCCTCACCCCTGGGGAGATGGAGCCTGTGCAAAGCTATTCGTGGTCTTTTATTTTTCCAGACAAAGGCGGTCATAGCCTTATTGAGAAGTTGTATATCTTTGTGCTTGAGTAGCAGAGGGATGGTTTGCATAGGATACAGCAGCCGGGCGAAACTGACCATTTTTATCAGGTGGCATCTCCCCATGAGCGAGAGCGGCAGGTCCATCCACCCATTTAGTTCCTGAACAATTTTTGTGATGGGGGGGTAGTTCAGGTGATACAGTGAGGTGGGGAGTTTTCCAATTTTTATACCCAAGTAGGTTATGTGGGAATGTGCTAGTGTAAAGGGGGAGGATGTGAGCCGGGGGGGGTTTTATCGTGGCCTAGTGGCAGGATTTCACTTTTGCGGTAGTTAATTCTAAGACCGGAGCATGATCTGAAGGCGTCAAAGATGTGTTTGATAGTTGTGAGGTCCGAGGTGGGGTTGGAGGTGAATATGAGGACATCATCCGCAAACAACGAAGAACGTAGGGTGGTGTCCCCAATTTTTATCCCGTGGAGGGGTGCCTCGTAGTTGATGTATCTTGAAAGTGGTTCAAGGGCTATGTTGAAAAGGAGGGGAGAAAGGGGGCAACCCTGTCTGGTTCCCTTGTAAAGCCTAAATCCGTTAGTGAGTATACCTGCCACCACCAGTCTGGCCGCCGGGGCCCTATACATAGCCTCGACCAGGCGGAGGAGAGGTCCCTCAAAGCCCATCCTGGTCAAGACTAACTGAAGCCAGTCGAAGTTGACATTATCAAAGGCCTTCTCGGCGTCCAGAGTGATGATGGCCCGGTCACCCCTCGGGTCTAATCTGGCGGTCTCCAGAACCGCCAGGACCTTCCGAATATTGAGGGTGGCTGTTCTGCCTTTGACGAAGCCCGATTGAGCCGAGTCAATGATGTGGGGAATGATTAAGGCTAATCGTTTGGCTACTATTTTTGATAGGATTTTTGCGTCAATATTGAGTAGGGATATCGGTCTGTATGATCCGGGGTCAGTGGGGTCTTTGCCTTTTTTCTCAAGAAGTTTGATAATTGCCTGATTGCTGGTGGGGGGGGTAAGGGCCTCCCTCCCATATGTGTGAGTAGACTGCTTGGAGGGATGGTGTTATTTTGCCTCGAAGCATTTTGAAGAATTCGCCCGTAAACCCATCTGGGCCTGGGGCTTTAGAGGGCGTCAGGTGTTTGATGGTGTCGCTGATTTCCTGGGGTGTTATGGGAGAGTTAAGGAATTCCAGCTGGGACGAGGAGACTCTAGGGAGATTTACTTTATCCAGGAAGGTAATGGCCGAGTTTTTATTCATGGGGTCTGGGGCATATAATGTGGAGTAGAAGTTCAGCATGAGCTGACTGAGCTCCTCTGGTTTGGTTTTTAGATTTCCTGAGGTATCTCTAAGGGAGGTGATGTGGGTTGGTTTGTGGGGGCCCTTGCATAGCCGAGCTAGGAGTTTACCCGCTTTGTTACCGAACTTGTGCAAGGAAGCCTCCTGCCAAGATCTCCGGATAAGCTCAACTTTGTCTGCCCAGGCTTCAAAAGAGTGTTTAGCAGCAAGCCAGACGGACCGATTGTCCGGAGTGTTTGAGTTAAAAATATCTTGCTGCGAGTTCCTGAGTTTAGAGCTGGCTTCCTTGTATTGGGACATGGCATGTTTCCTAAAGGACAAAGTGTAGGAAATTATTCGTCCCCTGAGAAACGCTTTGGCTGCCTCCCAAAACAGAGTGGGGTTAACCGTGTGGGGGGAATTATGGTGGGAATATTCGTACCAGGCCTTTTCTAGAAAGGATTGGAAGTCCTTGTTGTTGTGGAGGAATGGGGGGAATCTCCAGATGTTAGGGGCCCTGGGGGGGTGGGTTAGGAGGAGGTCGACTGAGACCAGGGCGTGGTCAGAGATGACTAACTCGTGTATTTCGGAGGTCTGTTTCTTGGGGATTAGAATATCAGTGCAAAAGAGGTAGTCAATTCTCGATAGTGTATTGTGGGGGTGTGAGAAGAAAGTATATTCCTTCTCGATTGGGTGATTTAGTCTCCATATGTCAGTTAGCCCTATGGGGGAGATTGTGGATGCCAGGGGAGTGGGAGCAGGGCTGGGGAGAGTGTGTTTTGATTGTTTCTTGGTCGCTCTGACTTCCAGGGGGTCCATTACACTATTAAAATCTCCTCCTGTTATGAGGGGCAGGTCCGGCCATTTCAGAAGGGCTGTGGACATTGTGCTAAAGAAATGTTTACTAGGGTTGTTGGGAGCATAGATATTTGAGATTTGAAATATAGTGTCCTCAATTTGTACCCGTGCCGAGACCATTCTACCCTGGTCATCTGATTCTACTGTGAGAATTTTGTGGGATAGGTTTTTATGAAAAAGGATCAGGACCCCGGCTTTCCGGGATGAGGCCCCGGAGCCGATTACTGTACCGACCCATAGTTTGCGCATGCGTACAAAGTCTGCCTGGGCTAGATGTGTTTCCTGTAATAAGGCAACCTCGGCTTTAAGCCGTTTAAGGTGGCGCAATACTTTAATCCTTTTATGGGGGACTGTAGTCCTTTAACGTTCCATGATACTACTCTCATGGGGGGGGTGTGGGTTAGCTGGTATTGTGAGCCGACTTATTACAATATTTCCCATTGTGGGATCTGGGGGGGTTTGAGGCAAAGGGTGTACTGCTGCGTTGGAACCTAGGCAGGTGTTGGAGTGAGAGGCCGAGTAGCGAGCGGGTGGTAGCAGTGGATAGGGGGGAAATGCTGGGTAAGGAACAAGAAAGAGGGAACTGAGAACCATTAAAAACAACAATTTCTCTTTTTTCCGCATGGGTAAACTGCTTGCGTCGTCTTCCCCTTCTATCCTCCCGTAGGGCATTACCCATCTGCGGGACATGTTGACCCTAGGAGAGGGGGGGCTGAGGGAAGGTAGGTGAGGCCCCCGCAGGGTAAAGAGGGGGAGATGGGTGGTGGAGAGGGCGCTCATGGTAGACTCATGCGGATTACACTGCACAATGTTAAAGTAAGTATAGAATCAACATTTAAAAACAATAGGACATTTACAGTAGCAACATGCACATTCAATCTACCTGAATACTCAAGTAAGTGTTGTACAAGAGGAGTTGGAGGTCAGGTATTTGAGAAGGCACTGGGGGCTGGGAACTGGACTTCCATGAGGAAGAGTATGAAGACCCAGTTAGCGGTGTCTTGACGAAGAGGAGTCCGTAGTCTTGGGGCGTTTAGACGAGTCCTTGTGGGGGCTTCCTTGATCCAGAGGCTGCGTGCCCGATGTTGGGGCCTGAGGCATGCCCGAGGAGGGTTGAGAGTGGGATGAACGGAGGTAATGGTCCGCTGCTGCCGGATCGTGGAAGGTTAGTTGGTCACCATTAGGAGCTCTGAGGCGGAGAACTGCCGGGTAGGCCAGGGTGAACTTGATATGCCTTTGGAAGAGTTGCGAGCAGATGGGTTGGAAAGCCTTCCTCTTTTTTGAGACTTCGACTGAGTAATCTGCGAATATGAGTATTTTGTGGCCGTCAATTTCCAGAGATCTTGACTGTCTAAATTTTTGAAGGATTTGCGATTTTTCTGCGTAGTTGAGATATCTCGCTATTGTGGGACGTGGTGCAGATCTCTCCGGTTTGGGGGGGCCTAGACGGTGAGCCCTCTCAATGGTTGCATGGGCTGGGAGGCCCAGTGCCTCCGGGATCCGTTTAGAGCAGAAGTCCGCTAGGTGTTGGGGTTGAAGCGATTCCGGGATGCCTACGAATCGCAGGTTGTTGCGTCTGGACCGATTTTCAAGGTCTTCGATCCTTTGCATCAACAGTTGGTTTGACTTGTCCTGGGATTGTTTGTTCCCTTGCATTTGGTATATTTCATCCTCAATGTTAGATATGCGGTGTTCAGCCTCAGAAATTCTTCCTGCATGGTCCTTAAGTTCTCTGTCTACGTGGGCAAGGCTGTCCTGTATGGCCTTGTGCACTGTGTTTTCCATGGAATGAATCAAAATGGCGGCTACCGCACGAGCTATGCGTTTGGTGTCACATTCCCCCACCGGGGGGGGGGAGCGGGATCAGAGGGGGCACTGATCTCCATCCCCATGTCCCCTTGTGTAGCACTGTGTAGCTGGTTGGGACCTATCTGAGGTCCGATCGTTGTCCCAGGACCGGCCGTACCCGTGTGTGTTGCGGCCACGGTGTTGTAGGCCGAAGCCGGGGGCTTGATTTCCGGCCGCGCCGGAGCGTGCGGGCGCGGGGCCGATCTGTCCAAGAATTTGTCCATCCTTGGTCTTGGCAGGCTTGTCTGGGACCCGGCAAGCTGCTGGGGTGGTCTGTGGGGTCGGATGCCTCCGCAGGGATTTTATATGCAGGTTTTGGGAGGACGTGAGGGAGCTAGCTGTGGAAGCAGCTACTCCATGAGGCGCCGGACCGGAAGTGCTCTTCTCCAACTTTAATTCTCTACTCTGTCCTCCACTGCCTCCACCCACTAACTCACTAATTACCCAGAAGATTGCCAATCACTTCAAACATAAGATTGATACAATTTGTGAGGAGATCTCCAATGTTTAGGAACCTTCCCCACTTAACACCCCATGTCCGCAGGTACAATCATTACTTCCCTCATTCAGTCCTGCTAGTATTGATAAGGTTGCTGAACTTTTTTCTAACACCCATCTAACCAGCTGCCCTCTGGATCCTGCTCCCTCACAAATGCTACATTCACCCTCTGACTCTGTTCTACATTCTCTAACTCACATCTTAAATCTCTCCCTCTCTACTGGCATCTTCCCCAACTCTCTAAAACATGCGCTAGTCACCCCTATCCTTAAAAAGCCCTCACTGGACCCCACTAATCTTCACAACATATGTCCCATCTCCTTACTCTCCTTCTCCTCCAAACTCCTTGAATGACTGGTCTACAACCCACCGAGCGGTCATCTGACTAAGAACAAACTTCTTGATCCCCTTCAGTCTGGATTTTGCCCTCAACACTCTACAGAAACTGTTCTTCTTAAGCTCACATACGACCTGCTAACGGCTAACGGCTAAAACCAATTTTAGTACTATTCTGTACTACTCCTCCTGTACCTTTCTGCTGCCTTTGAAACAGTGGATCACCCCTTCCTCCTGAAAAAATTCCACTTCCTTGGTCTCTGTGACTGTACTATCGTTTTCATCCTACCTATCCCAACACATCTTCAGTGCCACTTACAATTCTACTACCTCCTCTCCTCTTCCTTTCTTTGTTGGGGTCCCCCAAGGTTCTGTTCTCTTCTTTTCTAAATCTACACCTCCTCCCTGGGTCAGTTGATTGCCTCACATAGCTTTCCATCTCATCTCTATGCTGAAGACACCCAAATCTATCTCTCCACCCCTCAGCTCACTCCATCAGTCTCCTCACGCATTATCAACTTACTAACAGACATATCAGCCTGGATTTCACATCACTTCACTTCCTCAAACTCAACCTATCCAAAAATGATATTTCCTCCCCCATGTTCCTCTTCCCCTGATTTCTCTGTCAAAATCAATGGCTAAACTGTCAATCCATTCCCCCATGCCAAGGTCCTAGGTGTAATACTGGCCCTGAACTATCCTTTCGGCCCCACATCCAGTCGCTGTCTAAAGCTTGCCGCCTCAACCTTTGCAACATCTCCAAGATACGTCCCTTCCTAACCAATGACACCACAAAGCTTCTAATCCACTCCCTGGTCAACTCTCATCTCGATTACTGCAACTCTCTCCTCATTGGCTTACCTTTAAATAGGCTATCCCCTTCAGTCCATCATGAATGCTGCTGCCAGGCTCATCCACCTTATAAACCGCTCGACATCTGGTACCCCTCTTTGCCAATCCCTCCATTGGCTGCCACTAAACCAACAAATGAAATTCAAGATACTAGCCATAACTTACAAAGCCATGCATAGCTTGGCCCCCAGCTACATCACTAACCTGGTCTCAAAATACCAACCAAATTGTTCTCTTTACTCCTTCCAGGTCCTCCTGCCCTCCAGCTCCCTTGTCACCTCACCCCATGCTCGCCTCTAAGACTTCTCCTGAGCCTCTCCCATCCTCTGCAATGCTCTACCCCAATCTGTCCGACTATCTCCTACTTTGTCCACTTTCAGATGATCCCTGAAAACACATCTCTTCAGAGAAGCCCCCGCCTATCAGATGATTGCAAAATGAGCAAACAGTGTAACCAGGCAGTGGGAAAAGCAAATAGAATTCTGGGATGTATCAGTAGAGGGATCACCAGCAGGAGGAAGGAGGTTCTGATTCCTCTATATAGATCTTTAGTGAGACCTCACTTAGAATACTGTGTCCAGTTCTGGAGACCACACTTACAAAAAGATATTGATAAAATAGAACGAGTTCAGAGACGGGTAACAAAAATGGTGAAAGGTCTGGGGGATAAAACATATCAAGAGCGACTTCAGGAACTTAATATGTACAGTCTGGAGGAAAGAAGGGAGAGGGGAGACATGATTGAAACCTTTAAATACATCAAGGGGGTGAATAAGGTTCAGGAGGGCAGTCTTTTCAATATGAAACCAAAATCAAGAACACGGGGACATGTCCTCAGACTAACTGGGGGGAAGTTCAAAACTAATCTTAGAAAGTATTATTTTACTGAAAGGGTGGTTGATGATTGGAATAAACTACCAACAGAGGTTGTGAGACAGTCAACAGTAAATGGCTTCAAACATGCTTGGGATAAACATAAATCCATAGTCAGACAACAAGGTTAATGTAAAAAAAAAATAAATAAAAAATAAATAAAAAGGGGCAGACTTGATGGACTACTCAGTCTTTTTCTGCCGTCACTTTTCTATGTTTCTATGTTTCTAACAACTGTACATTTATTTTCTCCATCAGCATATCCCCCTACAGTTATTACCTATTGTATCTTTTGACCCTCCCTCTTAGATTGTAAGCTCTAACAAGCAGGGCTCTACTGTTTTAAAGTGTATTGTAGTTGTACTGTCTACCCTAAAGTTGTAAAGCGCTGCGCAAACTGTCAGCGCTATATAAATTCTGTATTATAATAATAATAAAAAAACTAAACTTAGAATTATTCCTTAAAGTGGAAGTAAACCCTCCTATCGTTTTCAGCCAAGGAAGCTGCCATAATCTTCAACTGCCATGATGCTGCATATGTGATCAGTAATGACATTGGCCATTGGATGGTTTGACAGTTTGGTTGAGAGCACAACCAATGTGACAGTTACATTCTTGGCACGTGTTGAAAATGTAACTGTTTTTTTAAATTGTTAAATCGATGGGCTTACTTCTGCTTTAAAATCTACTTTACCCAACCAGAACATTTGTATATTTAATTTTAAATAGATTAGAGAATTGTTAACTTTTTGCTTGTCTGTGATTATTTCTGTCCTATAGATACAAAAAGAAGTCTGAGGAAATTTTTTTAAAATAAGGGAAATGCACTTTCATAGATAGTTGTCACCATAGCAAATGTCCTCATGGTGACTCAAATTTTTGATTTTCCCTCATTTGTCACCCCCAGGACACAGGGTAAATTTACAATTATAAAACTCCAATGGGAGCAATTTCAAAGTTAAATGCCAAATCACATTAAAGAGCTGTCAATGCAACTAAAGCATTATTAGTACAGCAAAAACTAACCCGGGCATAGACAACCAATTTCACAAAAGTTGTTTGCTTTTATTAGGTGAGGTGAAAGGTATTGGGGCTAATTCACTATAGTGCGAATATGCGATCGCGCGACACCTAAAAATAACGGCCATTTAAGTCAATTAGCATATCAACTGGGCGATCGTGCGAACGAGAAATTGCGATATTGCCGCGAATATGCCTTCTTAATCGGCATATGTGGGAATAGCTGATGTCAATTGGGCTTGAACCTGCAGAATCCATTGAAGGTTTATATGAACATGATTTGCTTGAAAAAGTTATGGTAACTACCTCAACAAAATGGAAAACGTAATGCTGAGTACAATGCAAGTTGTGGGGATGACATCGGTAGGATCAGAACCTGTAGCTGTAACCTTTGAAGGTAACAGAAGTAACCACTACACTATAGAGTTGACCACAACCAGCCATAGAAAATACATTTACTTGGTTTAATTGGTTCCATGGTCCACATTTGGTGGGAGTGCCCTAAGATTAGGGGCTTCTGGAACAAAATATTCCAAATGATCAGGAAGGTAACGGGCCTCCCGATTCCAAACTCTCCACAGTTGGCATTGTTAATTATGATAGGCCCTGACATCCCAAAATTAACCAAACGTCTCATAAAGTTCATACTGTCGGGCTCCAAAATTACTGTAGCTAGAGCTTGGAAACAACCCTCTGTCTCTTTCTACCAGGCCAGGAAAAAAATATCCTGGATTATGACACAAGAAAAGATAGCAAGTATTTTTTTTAGATACGGTCGAGAGACATGAAGCTGTTTGGGAACCTTGGCTTACCTACTTAGTTCGGACATAATCTAGCTGTCTTTTGATTGGAACACCCGGTCGGGCTTTGGATACACTACTGTTCTGACACCATTACCTCCCCTATTTTTCTCACCCTCTTCTCTTTCATCTCCTCTCTCGTCCTCTTTTTCCTCTTCCTTTTATTTACCTCCCTACCTCTTTCACTTAGTTGTGCGCGCGCTATCTTTTGGGTTATGGCATCTTTTTGCCTTTTGGATACCGGTTACGGCTTCCTTGCTGATTCCTTCCCATTGTTGGTC
>BLSH010509402.1:243051-257612 GCA_018402905.1 Glandirana rugosa
ATGTTTCTACCTCGATATGATATGGCTCTTAGTTAGGTCTGTACGCTAGGGTTTGGGAACAAAGATTCTCAAACGGGGTAAGGGGTCTGGAGATAGCTGAATTCCTGTTAGTGTCTTTTAGAAAGTGTCGGATTTGGAAATACACCCATGGCGCAATTGGAGTATTGGGATCGCATGTCTGGATTGATTCTCGGTATAGTATAGCTCCATCTTTGTAGAAGTGTGAGGCATACATGTCGGAAAGGGGCCACGCTCCATGCAAGAACCGGTTGGACATATCAGGAGGGAAAGCGGGGTTGAGCTTGAGTGGTGTGAGGGGGCCCGGGTTGGTTGAAAGGTCTGTTCTCCTACAAATCTCCTTAAAGCAACCCAATGTGGTGCTAATAAGGGGGTGTTATTTGAGAGCGGGAGCGACTGCGTGGGCGGGTATCCATGGTATTGATTTAAGTGGTGTCTGGGAGAAGGCATTTTCTATGTGAACCCAGCTCTTAGTTTTTACGTGAGTGTTCCAATTGACTATCCTTGTCAAGTGGGAAGCCCAGTAATAATGTCTAAGGTCTGGAAGTCCTATGCCCCCCTTAGATTTAGGTTTGATTAGTTGTATCTGGCTAATTCTGGGGCGTTTGTGTTTCCATAGGAAGGTGGAGCAGCATCTACGGAATGATGCAAAGAAGGTTCGAGGGAGTAGAATTGGGATTGTTTGAAGCAGGAAAAGAATACGGGGTAGAATGTTCATTTTGAGTATCGCCGCCTGACCAAACCAGGAGAAATAAGGTTTATCCCAGTTTTTCAGGTCTTCTGTGACCGTGTTTAGCAAGGGCAGATAGTTTCTGCTAAAAAGCTCCTTTGGGTGGTCGGTCAGGTGAATCCCTAAATATTTAATTGCATCTGCTTTCCATTGGAAGGGGAAATTCCTTTGGCACTGGGCGACTATATCTGTGGGAAGGGATATATTGAGCGTGTATGATTTGGACATATTAATTTTGAGGTTAGAAATACGTTGGAATGTTGTGAGGGCTTTAACTAGATTGGGTAGGGAAGTATGTGGGTCTTGTAGGAAGAGGAGCAAGTCGTCCGCGAATGCTGCG
This sequence comes from Glandirana rugosa, assembly GCA_018402905.1. Lineage (NCBI taxonomy): Eukaryota > Metazoa > Chordata > Amphibia > Anura > Ranidae > Glandirana > Glandirana rugosa. Next base: position 244,140 of record BLSH010509402.1, read on the forward strand.
ACTTTGTAAGTCTTCCCTGGGACTTCTATACCCCTAATCTCCCTCGTGTCCCGTAGGCAATTTAGAAAAGGTTCTAAGGTCAGCACGAAGAGGAGGGGGGAGAGAGGGCATCCCTGCCTCGTCCCGTTGTGTATGGAGAAGGCGTTTGACAGGTGGCCATTAACCCGAACCCGGGCGGTGGGCGTTGTATACAAGGACATGATGTAATTAAACATCACACTCCTTACTCCAATGTGTTTCAGAGTTGCCCCCCATGTAGTCCCAGGCCAGCCTGTCAAACGCCTTCTCCGCATCCAGGGAAAGAAAGAAACCCCTAAGCACTTTCGTGCGTATCCAGTGTTGAACGTTAATGGCGGTAGTTGTGTTGTCCCTGGCCTCACGACCCGGGACAAAGCCTACCTGGTCATTCTTAATTAGGGAGGGGAGTAGTGGTAGCAAACGATTCGCTAATATTTTCGCGAATAGCTTAATATCAACGTTCAATAAGGAAATCGGCCTATAGCTTGTGACCGAGGTGGCATCCTTATCTGCTTTTGGGACTACTGTGATGTGAGCTTCCAAGAGGCGGTTAAATGGGAGGGTGGAAGATGGGATCGAATTGAAAGCCGAGAGAAATGGGGGGGATAGGGCATCACTGAAAGTTCTGTAATATGCTGATGTGAGACCATCCGGGCCTGGGCTTTTACCTGGCTTAGTTTGTTTCATCGCATTTTTAAGTTCAAGTTCCGTAATAGGCCTCTCAAGAAGCTGGGCTTCCTCAGGGTCTATTGGGGCTGGGCAGTATTTGAGGAGGAATTCACCAATGGCCGTCTTGTGTTTAGTCTGCTCGTCGGGAGAAGTACTATGTCTGGGGAGATTATAGAGATTCAAATAATATTTCTCAAACTGGGAGGCGATGTCAGTGGTTTTTGTGAATGTTCTACCGTTCGAGTCTTTGATGGTGTGGACGTGGAAGGCAGCTCTTTTTTTTTGTATAGCTCTGGCCAGGAATTTGCCACATTTATTGCCAAATTCATAAAAAAGTTTATGACTTAGACATATCTCACAGGACAACATAACCAAGTTCACTAGAACCTGGGAACCCTGGCTGACATTTAGACTCACACGAAAATATTCAGACGTAACTAATGCCTCTTAAAATTTAGATTCATGGTAATCCTTTTGTAATGCAATAACAAGCTATGTTATAGCGATTAAACCTTAAATAAGCCAAAGTGACCCAGAGGGAGCAGCTGGTCATTATCCCCCAGACCTCTTCCCCGCCCTAGCGCCTCTTATTGTAAGCTTCTCTTTCCTCCCCCTACTCTTACCCCTCTTCACACCCTTTTTCCTCCTCATCCCCCTTTCTCCCCCCTGACCTATAGCCCCCTCTACCCACCTTACTATGCGCTAGATAGTTCATGAAGAGCAGTAAAAGAGCCCACTCACAAACCAGACAAACCCTAACCTCCCCTAAGCTCATTTAGCCTTATTCAACTTAGGGAGCCCAACAGAAAAATCCCAACTTCTTAGGCTATTTGGAGCGCAACTGTATATTACTGTTGATGTGACATAGTGGCCCTAGGGCCATAACTACTTAGATGGTTTCTGTTTGATTTAAATGAATATGACTCCTTTTACAGTACTATTCGAAATGTTGATACTGTCATCTATCACTGTATTCAATGCTTTGAAATTCAATACCTCTCATACCATTGGTACTGTATGATAACCTGTTTTTTTGCTTCAATAAAACTTGTTATGGAAAAAAAAAAAAAAAAGTTTATGACTTAGAATAAATTTTCTGTTGGTTTTGCGATCTATCTCCTCTCGAAGAAGTTCTCGCGCATGTGTGAGGTCTTTATAGTCCCGGTCGGATCGAGACCTTTTGTGGGCCCGTTCCAGGGTATGGATTTTGCGTATCAGGTCTTCCATAAATTTTTGTTTTTCTTTTTTGTGAGTGGCTTGGAGTGCTAAAAAGCGACCCCTAATCACACTTTTGTGGGCCTCCCACTGAGTGAGGGGGTGAACGTCTGGGGTGTTATTCTCTTGAAAGTATCTTGTGATACTATCTTGAATATGTTGTTTGTCTGGGTCCGCCACTAGGAGAGACGAATCGAGTCGCCAAATTTTGGTGAAAGAGCGTTCTTTGGGGAGGGATAGGGTAATGGTGATCGGATGATGATCCGAGATGGTCATCGGTTCGATGGATGCATGTGTGAGGAGAGGGAGGTCTTTTTGTGACAGAAACAGATAATCAATCCTAGAATATCGGTTATGGGGAATGGAGAAATAAGTGTAATCTTTCGTGGTGGGGAATAATGTACGCCATGCATCGTGGAGTAGGAGGTCCTGAAGCTGGATCTTTATTTGGCGTAAAGCTCGAAATGGAAGATAGGAAGTGTTGGAGGACGTGTCGAGCAGGGGGTAAAGAGCGACATTGAAGTCTCCCCCAAAGATTGTGAGACCTGATTGGAATGTAGTTAGTGTCTGGGTGACTTTCCGGAAGAAGCTGACTTGGGATTTGTTGGGGCTATAGATATTTGCAAGTGTGACGGGGGTAGTGCCTATGAGACCTTTAAGAAAGATATATCTCCCTTCCTCGTCCCGGAGAGAGTCCGTAAGGTGCCATGGGGTATTTTTGGAAATAAGGATAGTGACACCTTTGGTCTTTGCCTGAGTGTTGGTGGAATGGAACGCAGTCGGGAAGAGTCTGTTCGTTATTTTTGGAATGTAATCGGTCTTGAAGTGGGTCTCTTGAAGAAACACGACGTCTGCTTTAAGCTTGCGCATTAAGTCAAGGACCTTGCTACGTTTCTCTGGGGTGTTCAGACCCTTGACGTTGAGGGATATTATCTTCAGAGGGGTTTGGGCAATTGGGTGGTTTGGTGTAGTCATTGTTGCCTATGCTTAGCGTCCAATGCAGCGACACACTAAGTCTAGGAGAGTGTGTGGGTTAGGGCTAGCGGGGTTTAAGATCTAGAGTGGAAGGGTGGGAGTATTTAATCTAGCTATTGGCCCGAATCTCCGGGCAGTACCCCCGGTGGAGACCCACGGAACCCGCCACGAAGAAAAGAAAAAAAAAAAGAAGGAGGGGGAGAAAGAAGTGGGGGGGCGGGCAAGGATGGAGTGACTCTGACCAGGGGGATCACGGGTGTGGGAGAAAAGGAGGGGAAGGGTGAGGGTGGATAGAAGGAATTGGGTGGGAGAGTATTTACCAGTAGTAGGCCGTGTGGTCGGTACTACTATCAAAATGGTACTGTCGTCTGGAGGGGTTCAGCTAGCCCTCAAACCCCTGCCATAGGGGTGAGAGCAGTCGCTGTGTGGAGGAGTGTCTGAGGTCGGTTGGCGGATACAAGAGGAAGGAGGGGTCCCGCTTCGCCGAGGGACAAACAGGAGTGGGGAATGTAGCATGGCCTGCTAAATAGTGTTAAATTAAAGAGATGGGGAGAGGCTTATCTTAACTTAACAGGGACAATGTGGAAGGGTCTTTTTGGTCCAAGTTGTTTGATATTGTGCATTTCATGCTAACTGTCTGGGGGCCTGGTATTTACCTTGCTGGGGAGCAGCCAAATTATACCAATAGGTATTGTAAAGTTGGAAACATAGATCAAATGGCATTGACCTCTAAACTTATGCGGGGGGGTCTAAGACCTAGAGACAATCTGCCCGCAGGAAAGGCCGTTCACCCGGGTACATGGTCTGTAACGGGGGGGAACATTGGGAACAGAACAAGATCCTGTCTGACTCGTTGGCGGTGGCACACAGGGTTTCAGGAGGGGGTATGCTATAATTCCCAATATATCCTGAACAAGTTACCGGATTAGATAGGTTGTGATTGTCTTAACCGCAGAGATGAAGCGGATTAAGGGCTAGGTGGCAGGGGACCTATTTTATGAATGGTGGCATGTCCATACCTGTGAGCCAGGAACACCAACGAGTCGAACCAAGAAACCGATTTACAGTGCATAACTTTGTGTGTTTAGAACTGTAAAGGAAAACAAAAAGAGAGACACCTACATATCAACGATCCAGTAGTGGATATTACTTCACTGTAAGCTTAGTTGCCCCCTGGGACCGAAGTCCCAGTGGGCAACCGTCCGTCCAAAATACAAATGTATAAACCCAACAGAACATTGAAAACACATGGTCAGATTACATGGTCAGAGTACCTTGACTTCCAGGGTCTTACTTCTAAACCTTCGGTGGGGAGTCCGCCTGCCCCCAGAGATAGTTCCCCAGGATCCGGTCTTGTGATGCGTAATTAGTCAGGCGAATCCTTTTGCACGGACTGGAGGGAGGGAGGGCCTGAGCCCATAGGTGTTGAGGTTATCTTTTTAGTAAAGAGGGGTTCTACATGCACCTCTCAATGTTGGTTCAGTAGATTATCCAGTTCTCGGGGGTTCCGGGGGGTGGCGTCCTCCCCAATCTGTGAAGAAAGAAATAGAAGAAGAGAGAAGCACTATCGGGAGGGAGAGAACAAAAAGAGAACATACAACAGAAGAGATGAGAGACATAAAGCATGGAATAAGGCAAGCAAACTATCAATACTCTAGTTCTGAATTGACGTTTAGTAGCCTAAGTTCTGCTTTCATAGGTAGGGGTGGTAGGGAGGGTGGAAGGGAGAGTTTTATGGCTGATGAATCAGGCAAACAATAGGGGGTATTATGCCCCCAGAAAAGCGTTTTCTGCAAATGAGGCTTTTATGGTGTCTCTGTTCCCCGTTTGGGGCGGTAGATCTGTTCCGTGTTTTTAGTCTTGATCTCACGTGGCTTCCCTGAGGACATGGGACAGGGGAGGGGGGGGGAGTTCTTTCCAAGTACCCCAATCTTGCGGGCCGTGAATCGGGTCAAAGGTCTCACCTTGGTGTTTCTCACAACAGGACATGGACAGTACAAAAAAAAAAAATAGAAGAGGGAGGAACCCCCCCCGCAGTCTGAATCTTGCGTGAGGTAAGTTTCCGGGCTTCTTTTGTGGGAGTTAACGTTAGGGACAAAGTTCAAAGAGAAAATTAGGTCATTCAGTTGTCAGGGGTTGTTGTTGGTCGTAGAAATGTTGCCCTCCATAAGGTAAGGGAGTATGAAGGGGACAGTTCTTGGTAACATCGAGCTGGGGGCGACGCCATGAGGCTGGTGAAAAAGGGAACTTTAGGTGTCTTGGCATGGTCGCCGGTGGACTAGCGAGGCTGTAGTGTAAGTTGCGTTTCTGCCCCTTGGTGGGCCGGAGGCTCTGGGAGATGTGGACCTTCTTCTGCGTAGCTGATAGTCATCTCTCTCCGGGATGGTGTCCATAGATGTGGTTCTGGGTAGATTCCCGTTACGCAGGTCACTGTACCATTCTGGAACCGCTACTCTGGGAATGTCTAAGGCATCACAGAAGGCATGAAGTTCTTCGGGAACCCTAAGGTAGGCAGAACGTCCTTGGTGGGATGCCGAAAGACAAAAGGGGAATTTCCATCTATATTGTATCCCTCTGGTTCGCAGGACATCCAATAACGGACGGAGATCTCTTCTATGTTTCAGGGTTATGGGAGAGAGGTCCTGGAATAACTTTATTTCGGCCCCTTGAAATAGGAGTGTACGGCGAAGCCTTGCCTGTCGCAGGATCTCTTCTTTTATTTTGAAATTGACCAGACAGCAGATAACGTCTCTGGGTGGATCGGTGTCCCTGCCTCTTGGTCGTAGGGCCCTGTGAAGTCGTTCAATCTCAATTGGGGTTTCCGGCGGACGACCTAGAAGGTCGTTAAAGATTGATATGGTAGCCCGGGTTATTTGAGTAGGTTCCACTGTTTCGGGGATGCCTCTTACTCTGACATTGTGTCTACGACCCCGGTTATCCAGGTCCTCGATGCGTCGATGGAGATCTCTGAGCTGGAAATCGTGAACCTGTGACTGGGAATGGAGTTGTTGTAGCTCAGCACTATGGCGGGTCGTGGTCGTTTACATGTTGTCCATGCGTGTAACTACAGCATGGAGATCTTGCCGTAGGTCTGTAATTGCTGCGGCTAGGGTGGCTTTGATGTCTTCCGCGACCATACGGAGATCTTGCAGATTTAACGGTTGGGCAGGACTGGGGCTTGTTGTAGGAGCATACCCTAGGTTGCCCCCCCATAGCGTTGGGACTGGGAGCACGGGTATTTGGTGCAGAGGCTCTACCCGATGCTGAGGTCTCACGTGGCTGGGACCGAAACATGTCGGGTATACTGAAGCTGCCTTGCGAATCACTGTCTCTGGGCGACCTGGAGCGGGCTTGGGGCGGTGTATCATTCTTTTTCCCCATTGTGTTGTCTGTTAAAGGCTCTCTATGGCTGGCGTTTGTCCCTCGGCCTACAGCGGTGGCACCTCACCCCTCCATCTTGGATCCGTGCTAGGCCCTCCTCTTTACATGGAATATGCTGCGGTTAGGGGGGCACAGTTCCAGACAGATTGGGGCCCATGAGGGATGATCTGGCGTGCTGGGTGGGTGGATGGGTGGTCCAATCTCTAGGGACCGTGCCATACGGTCCGGCGCGAGTAGGCCGCAAAAGCCGCGGCCTCGATTTTCGGCCGCGCGGGACCCTACCGCCGATTCGCCCAATTTAGGGCTTAAATTAGAGCTAGCGAGGAGAGGAGTTGAGCTGGGGTGATTTTACTTCTCACCCGCTGGCTGGATGGGAGGATTCCTCTTGATTGTGCTCTGCTCGAGCGGAGCTCTGCAGGCACACGTCCGCGCTCTCCGACGTCAGGCCACGCCCCGTAAATTTCTTCCCCCTTTTTTTTATGTTTTCCACTCAGGGGGTCTAGATATTTTGATGCCTACCATCCTCCAAACCTAGGTTTTTTTCCTCATTGGGCTATTGTAACATCTCTGGCTCCTTTCCTGACCTTCCATAGGGGAAGGGCACCCCTATTCACTGAGAGTATGGTTCCCTCTCTAGTCTTGCTCTTCAAATGTAGTTGCCACTAACCTGGCCATCAGCTAGGTGTGGGGGAAAGGGGGGTTGACATTTCAATCTGCGGCGCAGCGTGTTCCCATTTGGGGTGCCTCTCAGGGAGTTCCTAATGGGGAGCCCCCTAGCCCTCCCTAGTGGGAGGCTGGATGGGGGGTGGATTGCTGGATTAGATGGACCTGACTGTTCTAGTTTACATTAGACCGACAACATGGTACTGGGATAGATGTTTCTGTACTACATTGTTTGCTTGGGATCTGTGAATGTTTTGCTTTTGCACCACTCATTCTCAATAAAAATCTATTGAAAGTAGAAAATACATTTACTAATCTTGTATTCTGTTAACTCTCTACAAACTAACTGCTGGCACGTTAACTAGTGTGTGATTATTCCAATCCCACACCATTTTATTGAATATGTACATACCATTGCATGCATTGAAAGAGTTCATAGTATGGTAGCAAACTGATAAGCATCGGCTAATTGGCAAATATGCCTTCACATATTTTCAGAATATAATGCTGAGTACAATGAGTTGACCACAACTAGCCATAGAAAATACATTTACTAATCTTGTATTCTGTTAACTCTACAAACTAACTGCGGGCACATTAACTAGTGTATGATTATTCCGATTCCACACCATAATATTAATGACAATGTACATACCATTGCAGCATTTAAAGCATTCATAGTATAGAAGCAATCAAACTGATGTGCATTGGCTAATTGGCGAATATGCGTTCGCATATTTTAAGCATATAATGCTGAGTACAATGCAAGCTTTCAGAAGGTGATACCATCCATACCATTGGACTACTATGTGCGGTAGATAGCCTTGTTTAAATGTATCATGTAGGCTTGCTGATACCATACAAATCGTTGTACCAGCCAAACTTTGAACAGTCAGAATTGTTTGACATTCATGTCAGCTGGGATTACTACTGATCTGGGATTAGCTGAAGCTATTCACATGGTACAGGTTGTTGAGATAAGCCCAAGTACCATGTGATAGCTGGGGCCCAATCCCAGCTCACCAATCTAGGTAACCAAGCTGATATTAAAGTGGTGCCTCAGCCTCCCATCACAGAAAATGTACAAGTCAGCAGCTACACATCCTGCAACTGCTGACTTTAGTTATTAGGACACTGTCCTGGAAGCTAGCGATGTTGGCACCCCAGCCAATGTTTCCATTGGCTCTCAGGTGCTGTTGCCTCCATTGCCGATTCCCTACTGTGCATTCACAAAGGGCACTGCACTTTCTGAATGGCCTGGCAACAGGGAAGGAGGAGGAGTGACACATTTCTGCCATAACTCGCTGCAGTGAGGTCTGTCGGAAGTGGGGATAGGTACATGTCCAAAACAAGTACCCGACCCCCCCACGAAAAAGGTGCAAAACGTGGCATCAGAAGGGGGAGGAGAGATAAGTAGAACTTCCACTTTTGGATGGATCCGAGTATGATATGACTTGAGGTCCCTAGACCTCAAGATTACACAGGCATTGCTTCAAGTCACACAAGTGCGAATGGGACCTAAGTCAAAGGTGTTATCCTGAAAGTAATGCAGTCTACCCATGACATTGCCCCAACTTCAGGGAATGTCTGTGTAATATTGAGAGCTAGGAACCTCAAGCCACACCAAAGTAGTACAGGGACTACTTTGAAGTTGGTGCCACTTGAAGTAGCACAGATATGAATAGTTTCAGGAATAGTCTGCAAAGTGTAAAAAGGAGTGTATGTAAGCAGCTCTCTCAGATATATATACAGCATCTCAGAAAAATGAGTACAGCCCTCACATTTTTATAAATATTTTATTCTATCTTTTGATGTGACAACACAGAAGAAATGACACTTTGCTACAATGTAAAGTAGTGAGTGTACAGCTTGTATAACAGGGTAAAATTACTGTCCCCTCAAAAAAACTCAATACACAGCCATTAATATCTAAACCACTGGCAACAAAAGTGAGTACACCCCTAAGTGAAAATGTCCAAATTGGGTCCGATTAGCCATTTTCCCTCCCCGGTGTCATGTGACTCATTAGTGTTACAAGGTCTCAGGTGTGAATGGGGTGCAGATGTGTTAAATTTGGTGTTATCGCTCTCACTCTCTCATACTGGTCACTGGAAGTTTAACATGGCACCTCATGGCAAAGAACTCTCTGAGGATCTGAAAAAAGAATTGTTACTCTACATAAAGATGGCCTAGGCTTTAAGAAGATTGCCAAGACCCTGAAACTGAGCTGCAGCATGGTGGCCAAGACCATACAGCAGTTTAACAGAACAAACTCCACTCAGAACAGGCCTCGCCATGCTCGACCAAAGAAGTTGAGTGCACGTGCTTAGCGTCTTATCCAGAGGTTGTCTTTGGGAAATAGATGTATGAGTGCTGCCAGCATTGCTGCAGAGGTTGAAGGGATGGGGGGTCAGCCTGTCAGTGCTCAGACCATATGCCGCATACTGCATCACATTGGTCTGCATGGCCATCATACCAGAATGAAGCCTCTTCTAAAGATGATGCACAAGAAAGCCTGCAAACAGTTTGCTGAAGATAAGCAGACTAAGGGCATGGATTACAGGAACCATCTCCTGTGGTCTGATGAGACCAAGATAAACTTATTTGGTTCAGATGGTGTCAAGCGTGTGTGGCAGAAACCAGATGAGGAGTACAAAGACAAGTGTGTCTTGCCTACAGTCAAGCATGGTGTTTGGATTGTCATGGTCTGGGGCTGCATGAGTGCTGCTGGCACTGGGGAGCTAAAATTCATTGAGGGAACCATGAACCATGCCAACATGTACTGTGACATACTGAGTTATGTGATCCGATTCTGGTGCAGGAAAAAAAGGTCCCTGCACTGCTATAGCTGCTAAGGGTTGGCTAAATCAAATTTGAACCCTACAGACTAAGACTGGGATGCTATTAAAGTTTATGTGTGCATAAAGGCAGGCATCCCAATACTTTTGGCAAGATTGTGCAAGATTTGCAATGGTGGTGGAACCCTCATCCACATAAACGCTACATTTATATAAAACTTAGGGAAGGACATGAGTTAGGTTTAACAACACAGGAAGGGCTGCCATCCATTCTACAGGAAGTAGCATCTTTGGGATTTGAACCTATGAACCCCAGGTTTGCTCAGGAGAAGTGCTAAGCCCTTAGCCACATTCATGGAACATCCGAAGCTGTGATGTCAAACAGTCCTAAGTCCCAAAGGTGCAATAAATGAACCAATGCAGATGTACTGTGGAAGTCTGGATAACCATTGAACAACTTGTTTCTGGCATATGCCATCTGTTTTGAAGGTGTGTTATGGCTCAGTATTGTGATCATTCTGCTCTAGAACATCTTTCATTTTGGGACATTTGGCTCGGTAAGAAGCTGCAATTATTGCTGGATGGGAAATGTTAAGGTGGATTATAGTCCTTGCCCATAGAAAACATATGACACAATTTGCAATAGTGGTGGAACCCTCCTACACATAAATACTACATTTAGACATAATTTTGGTAAGGACATGAGTTATGAGAACAGACAACTTCTCTACATGAAGTGACATGCTCAGGATGCAAACCCAGAACCTCTGTGTTGTTAGGTAAAAACATTAAGCTGTTAGCCACCAGTCTGCCAAGTGTGCAACCCTCTTACACATAAATACACATATACTGCATTTCTTTGGACATATAGGTGGTGGAATTACATTAGTCTGGAGTTTATTCTGTGCTATTTGGTGGCGCTTGGAGTGTAGAACAGTGATTTTATTGCAACAGCAATGGTATTGGTTGTGGTTTGTGAAGATACCTGTGTGAGTTTGGGAAAAGATTTTTGTGAGATGGACAGCAGCAAGCGAGAGACAGAGAAAAAAAATATTTTACCAAAACATGAGATTACACATTCTAACATTCTTAAAAACAAATTAGATTATGAAATAGCAACATTGTTGCAGGGACAATTTGTTTGAGAGAAAGCTACATTTCATTTCATCATGAAAAGGACTTCTTTAGGGAAGTTACAATTGTACCATTAGAATCAATGACTAAAACATGCATTGGACTATATAGCACAAATTTGCCTTCTCAAGAAGGCATTATAGACAAGCGCAAATTTGCAAATTTACTATAGTGTCCTCTAAAAAAGGTATGGGAGTTAAAATGAGGGAATTTTCTTGTCTGAGCATGTTCAGTTGTGCTGATGAATAGTTGGGAAAAAAAGGGGGAATTTGGCTCTTTTCAGACTTTCAATGATATTTCAGGTTATACATCACTTGTTAAAACAATTTAAAAGCAGATCATCATTAAACAAGCTACTACATTTTTAAGAACCATTTAGGTGATCATATCATGCCCTAAGCATTATTTCCATGTGCAATTCCCTTGCTTCTACCATGACTAGTTTTTTAATCAGTCACTGTTGTCTGGGAGCTATAGTGAATTTGATTCTGAGAGTATTTTCCCCTCATGGCTTTAGTGAATTCCATTTTCACGCTAATTAGCGCGAATGTGCGATTTTGCGTGTTAAAATTTGCGCGAATGCAGAATCGTGCTATAGTAAATGACCCCCATTGTCTTTTTAATATTTCTTTGCTAATGAAATTTTAGTAGTAGATGTTTTTTGCTGAACACATTGAGTAAATCTGTATAAGAAGGACAGGTACAGGAATAAAAACCTGACTGGTCCTCTAACCCTATAACAATCTATTGAAAAATGAAAAATCTATGCTAGCACTTAAAATGCTAGCCTAATGATAATAATAATTTCAAGGATAAATTCACCTTCTCAACATGTTACATGTTACACCCGTAGTTAAGCTGTAACATATTCAGCATCCTCCCCCTTACCCTCCTCCCCTGTGACAGTTCTTGTCCCCACACCCTATGTCACATTTCAAAAACAGTATGGCTGTGCAGGGACCTGCCAGCACAGCCATGTCATTTATTCACAGGAATCTTTGAATTGTAGTTCCTAATGAACTACCAGGGCACTGATAAGCACCCTTGAACTTTACTGATAGTTCTTGCATATGAGCACTGTCTGCCCATATGGAAATATGGGAAGAGAGTTCTCAGCAGTGTCTTAGCAGTGTCTGCAGGAGCCGGACAACACCCGCAATGCACTAATGTAACTCTTTTTCTTCATACAGCACATTTAACTAAAAACTCTGTGTAACAGTTTATAGATGATGGTTTAAAAATTCATCCAGTAATCACGTTAGTCACTAAAGGACAGGTAAAAATGTCTAGCAAAGGCAAGCACGCAGGTACTTTATTGTATTATTTTATTAAATATGTACAGCACAGTCCAAGGAATTTATTATTTTAGTTTTGTCACTGCTGGCAATTTTGCCATATTTATGGATATGACTAACAATATTTACTGAGACATATGTAGACAGCTGTAGACAGTTCTAGAATCACAGGACTACTTATTGTTGCAGCATGCATTTGATAACTTTGTCAAGATTAATAAAGCTTGCTGCTAATAAAGTTTTCTCAGAGGACAGTGGGATGGAAACAAACTCTGCATTATAATGCAACCTGTGCAATCTTTAAATCAGAAGCGAATAGAAAAGGAAAATCAATACTGAACAGCCTGTATCCTTAGAGATTTGCTTTTTATTATTCTTGTTGAACTTGTCTTTACATTTTAGTTCTCTCCAAAGATTTAAAAAGAGTGAATTAGCTCCATGCCATTCTAGGATCAGCCTAGAGCCAGATTTAAAACCTCAGGCAACATAACTAATACAGCTGTGAAAGAATCCCAGTGCCTAGGAAAATGTTTGATGTAAAGGTAATACTAGCAATGCCAGATGCACCAAGTAAGATGAAAGAAATGAAAGTTTTCAAAGCACATTCATATGATCATGGAACTGAGAAATGTGTTTGTTTTTTGCTAACTGTAACCATGCAATCCTATAAGCCAGGAGCACTGACACTTCACAGTTTGCAGCCATATTTTAAAACTCTTACAGCTTAATCCAAAGCTAACTATACCTGGACCGTGTATCAAATTTTGTTGTTTTATACTTAAAGAATGTTTATTAATAAATGTTTTCTCACAATACACTGTGTGCAGAATTATTGGGCAAATGAGTATTTTGACCACATCATCCTCTTTATGCATGTTGTCTTACTCCAAGCTGTATAGGCTCGAAAGCCTACTACCAATTAAGCATATTAGGTGATGTGCATCTCAGTAATGAGAAGGGGTGTGGTTTAATGACATCAACACCCTATATCAGGTGTGCATAATTATTAGGCAACTTCCTTTCCTTTGGCAAAATGGGTCAAAAGAAGGACTTGACAGGCTCCGAAAAGTCAAAAATAGTGAGATATCTTGCAGAGGGATGCGGCACTCTTAAAATTGCCAAGCTTCTGAAGCGTGATCATCGAACAATCAAGCGTTTCATTCAAAATAGCCAACAGGGTCGCAAGAAGCGTGTGGAAAAACCAAGGCGCAAAATAACTGCCCGTGAACTGAGAAAAGTCAAGCGTACAGCTGCCAAGATGCCACTTGCCACCAGTTTTGCCATATTTCAGAGCTGCAACATCACTGGAGTGCCCAAAAGCACAA
>BLSH010509402.1:277216-287660 GCA_018402905.1 Glandirana rugosa
CCCTTCCCCAATTTGTATATTTTCCTAAATAAATATGACACCGTCGTCCGTCCATTTTAGTGGACCAACGTAGGTCCTACCGTCCATATAAACAGGGTCCAAATCTGAGATACGACTAAAGATGGTGATTCCCCTTCACGATTCCGTGGTTCCGTGGTAAGTGTGTCCCCGCTGACAGCGAGGCTGAACCCATCGGAGTTCAGCGGGGTCCAGCGAACTGTAGACTTTAGGGTAACTTTACTTACCCTTGGCAGAATTACATGTGATGACTTCAGCCTTGCTGAAATCTTTTTCAAGGACATGATGAAGATCCGCTGAAGATAGGCTGAACACCATTAAGACGGTTCCCATTCATTTCAATGGGATTTCAGATGTCAAGCGACCTGGGGCGACTTGAGGCTACCCAAGTCGGAGCGACAGTCGCCCCTGTGTGAATGGTGCCTTGGTGCCTTAGCACTTCCCCTTAGTGGTAGAAATCAGCATAGAGTCTAAACCTGGGACAAATATACCTGCCATCCTGGATGCAACCAGGTGATTTTACCTGCCTGCTGCCACAGTATAAATAAATCCTTTTATATGTTTAACCCCTTCCCACCAGTAGGAGGTCCATGGACGTCCTGGACTTTGAGGGGTGATATCTGAACGGTGCCAGCAGCTACAGGCACCGTTCAGATATCATTCTTTCCGGCTGGCGATTCCCTGCACCATAAGAATGATCATAGCGGCAGTTCAGCCGCTTGATCATTCTTATAGGCAGTGGGAGGGGATGTTCCCCCTCATGCCGCCATTCGGTGCTTCTCCCGTGCCGCCCGTACAATCGGCGGCAGGGAGAAGGAATCCGTCACTGCTGGATGATTGTCAGGGAGATGACAAAAATTAAAGAGGCAGTGTAAAAATAAAAGTAAAATAAATAATAATAAAAAATCCCCCTGTCCCTGCATGCTTGTGCGCAGAAGCGAACGCATAAGTAAGCCCCGCCCACATATGTAACCAGCGTTCAAACCACACATGTGAGGTATCGCCGCATGCGTTAGAGCGAGAGCAACAATTCTAGCACTAGACCTCCTCTGTAACTCTAAACATGTAACCTGTAAAAAATGTTATAGCGTCGCCTGTGGAGATTTTTAAGTACCAAAGTTTGTCGCAATTTCACGAGTGTTCCCAATTTTAAAGCGTGACATGTTGGGTATCAATTTACTTTGCGTAACATCCTCTTTTACAACATACAAAAAAATTGGGCTAACTTTACTGTTTTGTATTTTTTTAATTCACTAAACTGTTTATTTTTTTTAAAAAACGTGTTTGAAAAATCCCTGCGCAAATATCGTGTGATATAAAAAGTTGCAATGATCGCCATTTTATTCCCTAGAGTCTCTGCTAAAAAAACATATATAATTTTTGGGGGTTATGAGTAATTTTCTAGCAAAAAAATTATGATTTTTACACGTAGGAGAGGAGTGCCAGAAATGGTCCGGTAAGGAAGGGGTTAAGCTGAATACCAGAATATTTTGTTTTAATGCATATTCCATACTTAAATACAATAAGGTGAAAATAACTGTGGTTTCATAAACTGCAAAATTCACAGTAGCTCATAAATGAACAATAATATGCCCTTCTAATAACCAGTGAAATAACATACAAAAGAATATACAAAATATAATATTTGTGAAATGTCCATAAAATAATAGTGCATAAAAAAGTCCAATTTGTGTGGTAGCGGGTAATACAATCAGCAAAAGTGACATTCACAAAGGAAAGAATCCTCCACCAGTGCTCCAATGAAAGTAAACACCCTTAAGGAAAGAGGCTTACCAGATGCCAAAAAATATAAAGCATGAGTCTCAATACATGCCGCAATGACTGCCCGATTCCCATACGATCATTACAGACCACCGGTGGTAAAATCGTTCCACAATTTGGATGAATGTAATGGATCCAGTGGAAGATAACTGGTATATTGATCGCTTTGTTTGCTGGTGATGATGAGCGTTGATCGTACTTGAACACTGGTGCTCATAAGAAGTAAACTTCTCTGTGCAATGCTTTTGCCCATAGTGGCCCAGAAGCTCCTCTTCTGCAATCCCCTGTTGGCGATCTTGGCTCCTTCTCTTCCCTATGATTGGTAGATGTTTTAACTGTAGCCAGGTAACGGTACTCTGTGACAAACGGGTATTGCGTATGATGGTGGAGTGGGCTTCCACTGAGGACCTCTTCCTCCTTTATGCCTGCCTGTAATGTACGGGGTACTGGACCTATTCCCCAGCGTCTGTTTCCTGTTACAGACCCGCCTTCTGCCAGCGTCACTTCGGGCCTTCACATTGAAGACGTCACCACTGCTCCCTCGGTTCCTGTTGATGGACAAAGTGATATCACAGCTCCACCTACAGATGGTAGATGTTTTAACTGTACTCTGCCATGAGCGGGTACCTCACTTTTCTCAATGACAGACCACCATCATGGCTTTTTTCAGTGAAAGTCCACACTTAAACTTCCCACCCCCTTCTGGTCATGTGACACATCAGAAAATAAGGAGGAAGAAGTCTGCATGCAATCTCTCTGCTGTCCTCTGCCCGCATGTTTACCAAGCCCCCCCGTAGTACAGTGGGCGCAGGCAGTACAGTGGGCGCAGGCAGCAATCACTATGATCGCTCCTAGATGTCCACTGACAGCTGATACATAGTAAACCACAAGTGTTACTATGTATCAGACTGTCATTTTATGAATGAATGAGGCATCTCTATACAGATTCAGTTTCATTCAAGTGAAGTGCTGCTGAGAAAGGGACTATCTTCAGTCCCTTTCTCTGTCTCAAAAAAAGAGACATGGGGGTCTGTTTAGACCTCTGATATCTCACCAAAGACAACCCCAAAAAATGCAAAAAATAAAAAATATAGCTAATTAATAACATTTAAAAAGTAATTAAAAAAAAACATAGTAAGACCCAGTGACTTTTTTTGGGGGGAATCAACTCTCCCAGGTCCACCCACACTCAGCCTCTCCATGGTGATGGCCCCTCCCCTCCCACACTCACCCCTCCAGGATGACGGTCTCCCCCACACTCACCCCTCCACAGCTTCCTCTGCTTCTCCTTCCAGTCAACCCGATCCGCCTCCTGTCCTGATTAGTGTGAGGAGAAGCCGGAGGACAATAGCCAATATTAATTCGCTATTGTGACAAGTGGGTGGGTTCAAGGTTCAATTAGAGCCTCAGGTTCTAATCATGTGGCTTGAAAAAAAACCTTATACAGACATAGGAGTCCAGTGCCCTGCAGGGAGCAGCACCCCTGCGCCCCTAATGGACCGGCCACTCCTGGCAAGACCCCTTTCTCATGGAGCAGACTCTGTAAAGCAGATCCACCTACTCAGCAGGGGATCTGTCTCCTGATCCCTGCTGAGCAGGCCGATGACAGGTCCACGTTTACTCCGCTGATGCAGAGCGGACACAGACACAGCCCACTGTTCTCTATGGGGTGATCAGATGGAAATGGACTGCCTGTCCATTTCCATCCAATACCATCCAATCCGGTCTGCAAGATGGATGGGGAATGGGATCCTCATCCATCTGTTTTTTACCCTAGATTGTAAGCTCCTTGAGAGTAGGGATTGATGTGAATGTACAATGTATATGTAAATCGCTGTGTAAATTGATGGCACTATATATGTACCTGAAATAATCAGTTTTTTAGCAGACCAGATTGGAGAGGATGCAAGTGGGTGTAAACAGACACATGTCTATTTACATCAGCCTCTCCATAGAGAACAATGGATGGTCCGATTGGGCCCACCTAAAAAATGGACAGGTAGATGCAATTGGTCTGCTTGTGTGAAAGGGGCCTAAGGCCTTGTTCACACAGGGCATACAAGGTGTACCTGTGCAGGCAGTCCCATTGATGTCATTTGGGATGTAGCACCTGCACGAACAGAGCCGTCGCTTCCAATTTAACATCCCTGTAGGTCCACATGCATGTCCTTGAGCTCACACTGTCTGTGTTCGGGGTCGTGTACCCACACTCACACAGATGTCAGATTGGGAACAGCAGCTATGCCTGTGCAGCTGTTGCATCCCGATTGACATAAATGGGACTGCCTGTACAGGTATGCACGGAACACCTGTGCATCCCCATGCGGGTAAACATGGCCCTCCATGGGCATACACTTTAGTATGCCATATGAAAACAATGCTTTAGTAGTAATTTAGCAGGAATTTTGAAAGTTATGTGGTGCACTATTAATGATTTTAGTGTATTTTTAGTGAAAAAAGCGATATGATGAACATTTGCACAATTATTGCAGGGCCCAAAAAATCAGTAGCACTTTTTTTTTTTATTCTACAGGTCATGTGCTTTCAGAAAATGTCTAGTTTGAGGGGTCTTTTCAAATTCTGAAAGCTGTAAGTGAAAAAAAATGTTTTTATCTACAGTTTTGTTTACCTTCAGTTTTCAACATTTCACAAAAAGGTGCAAATATTTGTTATTTATTAATTCAATACAGTTTTTACTTTTATGTTTACTAGGTGTAAGAGAATTCTGATCAAACATCCAAACATCCATTTTAAATCAGCTTTACCTTTCTATAGACTGGGTTAAGGTTGCAGACTTCCTCCTTATGAGGAAAATTTTATAACTTTTTATATCATTTTTATAAAGAAGAACAAGCTACAGGTGAGCAGACAATCGAACCGCAATTGCTTAGGGAGGAAATGGAATCAGCAATTTTGCAGCTTTTTTGCAAGGCTTGGAGAAGAAATATGCAAGCTTCTGCAACATAAAAGGAACAAGCTTAAATAACATGTTGTCTACTCACCTATATCATGCGTCATATATAAATTTAGTATTAATCTTTGTATAACCTTGTTGTATCGGGGCAGACTATAGCTGTAGGCATTGTAATTGGCTACAGCAGTATGGGTGGGTATAGTGGTTAAGGGGAGTATTTGTGGTTTAAGTTTATAAAACACCTTGTATACATAATAAACCTCACAATCTTTGTGAACCTACAACTTGTTGGTTTATTGATTGTCCAACCTGTTGAAGTCCCAGACACACCCAAACCACTGGGTAGCCCAACAGCAGGACCACAGAAGGGAAAGCTAACACTAGGAATTTAGCAGGAATTGTGTACATTTTTCCATGTATGAATCCACTATTAATGATGAACGAAAATGTTGTTTTGATAAACATTTGCGCAAATATCATGGTGTCTTAAAAATCAGTAGCACCTTCTTTTTATTCTACTGGCCATGTGCTTTCAGAAAATATATGGTTTGGGGAGATCATTCATGAAAGCTGTGAGTGAAAAAGGAAAACCTCCAGTTTTTTTAAAGAAATTTTTGCGTACGTCCGATTTTAATTATTTCCCAAAAAGGCGCAAATTAAAATTTACAAATGTATGTTATTTATTTTATTTTGTAAAATTTGTTTTGTTTGTATCTGCTAATACTGATTTTAGTGCATGTTTAGCAAAAAAAATTGATTGGTAAACAAATATTGCGGGGCCTTAAAAATCGGTAGCACCTTCCATTTATTCTACTGGTCCTTTGCTTTCAAAAAATGTATAGTTTGGGGGTCATTAATAAACTCTGAAAGCTGTAAGGGAACAATGAAAACCTCCAGATTTTTGGAGAAATTTGGTTATTTATAGTTTTGTGTACGTTCAGTTTTCACCATTTCGCAAAAAGGTGCAATTAAAAATTTACAAATATTTGCTATTTATTAACTCAATACAGGTTAAGCTTTTATATCCTGGCCCTATCTCACATCAACACACAATGTGTTATTGCCTCGTCTGGTGCCTACAGGACCACATCTTACTAGCTAAATAACCCCTCCCCCACTAAGGTGTTCTTTTTTTGGTCATGCTCCAGGCCACCTGGGAGCACACTCCTGAAACTGGGTATCCCTTGTGCCGGGACACGGGCAATGTTGTCTAGATAGCGCAAATATTCTACAGGTGTAGTATCAGTAAGCTCTGCAATGTCACCATTGGCCTCTCCCTTGTCAGGGCCACTAAATAATAAAATAGAAGAGTGGCCCCATGGGATTGTCATCCCTAACACCCATTTGTTTTATAAATACATTTTACTCTTAATAGAGGGCTATGATTATTGTTAAGTACATGTCTCTCTGTGGCTGCTTTGCTGGTTCCTTCTGTTCTGTGTTTCAGATGACAAGCTGCCTTGTGTTGCTATGAAGATTTACCTCAGCTGCTGAGAACTGGATTGGTGACAAATCCTTTGGTGGGAAACATCTAGCCAATGAGTGTAACCTTTTACTTATATCCTCTCCTGTCACTGGGCACAGTCAGCATTTACCTCAGGTTTGTCAGCTGGACTCACCTCTGCACTCTCCTCAGCCTTCCGCTGGATCTTTTAACCTGCTCTCATCCCAGAATAGATATTCTACTTCTTGAACTACTTCAAAGGACTAATTCTTCTGGAGGAAGACTTGCCTCAGTCATTTAATGTATTTATTTTTACCCCCCCCCCCTCAGTTTTCACTGGTCCTGTATCATCACTTACATCTGTGGGCCCTGTTCCTGTATTGTACCTCCCATTCCTAAAGGGCCAGGGCTACCCGGTATATTGATGGTAATAGATTATCTGAGTTCAGTCAGGGAACTTTTCATCAACCTGTAGTCAGACCTGGACCTGCAGCAAGACCATAGAAGCATCACATCACTACTGGGACTTTACTGGGACCAGAAGACGAGGACCGCAGACTGGAAGCATCAGTGCACAGGCCGACAGGACAGGATGTACCGTGAAAGAATACGCAGGATGAGGAGGTCCTTCTCTTCTTCAGATGCCACAGCACCACTATTCCTGCCACCGTGAGCCAGGTAGGCAGCGGGTCTGAAGCTGCTACCATGGGCCAACAGTGCGATCAACACCTCTCCAACAGGATCCTCATCATCATCATCACAGACTAGGGGTAAGTGAAGACTCTGAGGGGTAGGAATGTACACAGATTTCAGTCTGTACTGTCTTCTTCAGTCTCCTCTGTGTCAGTTTCTTCCTGCTCAGTGTGCTCTGTCAGCCTTAACCTACCCCTTCCTGTTCACTCTCTAGAACTTTCATTTATATTTCATTTATCACACTTCTCACCAGTGAAATGTCTTCATTGTGTTTTTATTTGCTGCAGTTATAGCAAGTACTGTGCTAGAATGGTTAGTGCTCCTGTCCAGTATACAGCATGTCAGGATTGTTAGGGGAAATTGTGTGGTTACAGGTTTGCCTAACAGGCTGATCAGTCACTTTATTATGATTGGCTTTTCTGAGGGTTTTATTTACTTCCTTTACAGAAATTAAGCTGTTAAGGCTTGTCAGTTTTATATCCATGAATGAGTTGCCTGATATTGTGTTTTTTCTCACTTTTTTTTATTAGGAAAATTTAAAGAACAGTACGCATACAGCGGACAATGTGTCACAGAACATGACATGTAGGCATGATAGTGTTTTTTAAAATTTTCTAAAGAAATTTATGAAAAGAGGATCCCGCCTCATATAGGTCCTCCATTAGTTTATTTAGGTTATCACTAGAGTTAAGCGTACACCTGGATGTTCGGGTTCGGAGGGTTTGGCCGAACTTCGTGAAAAAGTTCAAGTTCGGCCCCGAACTTGACCCCGAACCCCATTGAAGTCAATGGTGACCCAAATTTGGAGACACAGAAGTGGAATGGGGCAGACCCATCAGTCAGTACGTGTAGGCGTGTGCACACATACTGTTCCACCATGTTGCTGAAATGCTGCCTCCTGCTAAGACGTTGCCTACCAGCTGGTGGTGCTGTTTGTGGTGGCGGGCTGCTGACAAAGCTTTTCCACATTTCGGCCATGCTAACCCTGCATTCTGAGGTGCTGATGGTGCCACAGCTGCATTGGCGACCTCTTCCTCCTCCTCTGCCTTCGCCTTGTGCTTCCACTGAGCCCCCGGTGTCATTTGGGAATGCCCTCAGCAGCGTGTCTACCAGCGTGCGCTTGTAGTCGCGCGTCTTCCGATCACGCTCCAGTGAGGGAATTAAGGACGGCACGTTGTCCTTGTAATGTGGATCAAGCAGGGTGGCCACCCAGTAAGCAGCACAAGTTACAATGTGGGCAACTCGGCTGTCATTGAGCAGGCACTGCAGCATGTAGTCGCTCATGTGTGCCAGGCTGCCCAGAGGCAAAGACAAGCTGTCCTCTGTGGGAGGTGTATCATCTGTGTCCTCCGTATCCCCCCCAGCCACGCTCCAGTGATGCCCACAAGCTGCGTTGGGTGCCACCATGCTGTGAACACGGTTCCTCCTCCTCCTTATCATCATAATCCTCGTCCTCCTCATCCTCCAGAACTGTGCCCTGGCTTGAAAATTTTTTGCCTGGCCTATGCTGGTGCAGGAACTCACCCTCCGAGCCACTTGTGAATGACTGGCCTGATAACCATAGAAATGACCCCTCTTCCTCCTCCCCCTGTGCCAAATCCTCTTCCATCATCGCCCGAAGTGTTTTTTCAAGGAGACATAGAAGTGGGATAGTAACGCTGAGAACAGTGTCATCGGCACTGGCCATGTTGGTGGAGTACTCGAAACACTGCAATATGGTACACAGGTCTCGCATGGAGGCTCACTCGTTGGTGGTGAAGTGGTGTTGTTCCGCAGAGCCACTGACCTGTGTGTGCTGCAGCTGAAACTCCACTATTGCATGCTGCTGCTCGCACAGTCTCTCCAGCATGTGCAAGGTGGAGTTCCACCTTGTGGGCATGTCGCATAGAAGGCGGTGAACGGGAAGGCCGAAGTTCCGCTGCAGCGCAGACAGGCGAGCAGCAGCAGGGTGAGAATGCCAAAAGCGCAGACAGACGGCCAGCAATTTCTGCAGCAGCTCTGACATATCTGGGTAGTTTTTTGGAAATTTCTGCACCACCAAATTCAGCACATGCGCCAGGCAAGGGATGTGCGTCAAACTGACTAGGCCCAGAGCTGCTACGAGATTTCGCCGAATATTGCACACCACCAGGCCGGGCTTGAGGCTCAGTGGCAACAACCACTCATCGGTCTGTTGTTTAATGCCCATCCACAGCTGCTGCGCAGTGCAGGGTTTATCCCCCAAACATATCAGTTTTAAAACAGCCAGCTGTCATTTCCCCCTGGATGTGCTGAAGTTGGTGGTGAAGGTGTTACGCTGACTGGATGAGAAGGTGGTAGAAGAGGAGGAAGCGGAGTATGAGGAGGAGGCAACAGGAGGCAAAGAGAAATGCACTGCAATCCTCGGTGGCGGAAGGACATGCGCCAAACTGCTATCCACCTCAGGCCCACCCGCCACAACATTTACCCAGTGTGCAGTTAGCGAGATATAGCGTCCCTGCCCATGCTTACTGGTCCACATATCAGTTGTTATGTGGACCTTGCCACAGATGGCGTTGCGCAGTGCACACTTGATCTTGTCCCCGACTTGTTTGTGCAGGGAAGGGATGGCTCACCTGGAACAGTAGTGGCAGCTGGGAACCAGGTACTGTGGGACAGCCACCGCCATCAAGTTTTTAAAACTGTCCGTTTCCACCAGACGGAAAGAGACAGCATTTCAAAGGCCAGGAATTTTGAAATGCTGGCATTCAGGGCCAGGGATAACGGGAGAGTAGGGGGGTACTTCCTCTTTCTCTCCAGTGTTTGGGAGATGTAGAGCTGTAAGCTTCCATGGGACCATGGTGTGGAAATGCTTGGGGACGGTGGCGGACATGGTGGCGTTGCTGTCACATCATCTGTTTGCTGGGTGGCAGGTGACACTGGTAATGCAGAGGTGGAGGAAGAGGCTGAGGCAGCAGTAGAAGAGGAAGCAGGAGGAGGCCGAGACCTTTCTTGGATTTTGAGGTGCTTATTCCACTGCAGCTCGTGCTTTGCATGTAGATGCCTGGTCATGCATGTTGTGCCCAGGTTTAGAACATTTATGCCTCGCTTCAGGCTTTGATTGCACAACATTCAAACCACTCGTGTCTTGTCGTCAGTCATTCACAAGTGGTTCAGAGGGTGGGTTCCTGCACCAGCATACAGTCCTGCTCACCATTATTGGCACCCATGAAGTTTATGTACATATTGTGGAATATCTACTGAAGGAAATGTATCAAATTAACCAACATATTACTACAGATAGCTTGTGTTTGACAAAAAACTGTAAATGATAAATAACATTTAAAAAGATAAACATTATGAGGAAAACAGAGAAAACCATAATGCTTGCCTTGTCAGTGGTATTGGCACCCTTTGCTGCAAATCAGTATGGAAACCCAATTTGGCTCACCTGTTGCAGATCTCAAATGAGGATCACCTGTGATGAATTGCCTCCACCCATGTGACCCAAATTAGCCAATAAATGAACATTTTGGTTTTATAAAAAGCCACCTGTTATTCCCTCTTCATGTGTGACAATGGTAAAGACAAAGGAGCTGTCTGACGACACCAGAAATGCTATTATTTGCAAGCAC
>BLSH010509402.1:314465-326532 GCA_018402905.1 Glandirana rugosa
TTGAAAACGTGTCGGACCGGTGTATGTCTCCGGGTTATAACTTTATCGTGGAAGTCAGCAAGATGTTCGTATTTAATGTTTAGAGTAAAGAGTTGGGGCATAATGTGAAAACTTCCGGGACTTCGTGGTCCTGTTACCTTTATGTTTCTTTTACTGGGGTAAAACTTTTCTTTTGTGGGGTTCCATATTAGATACTCCGTATTACTCAGAAAACTTAAAAAAAGGTCTTCAAAAACCTTTTACACCTTTTTTTTAATTTTACGTAAAAACAAAAATGTGTTTCAACAGGTAAAATATGTTATAAAGATTGTGTATCGTACATGTATCGTTTTTACTGTGGAGTTTTATGTAAGCCGAAATTTATGTCCCTAGAACAACTGGAGGTGCTATTTGGATGTTGGGCCTCTGTATGTGGCCAGGCTGTGTAAAAGTCTCACACGTGGTATCGCCATACTCAAGAGGAGTAGCCGAATGTATTTTGAGGTGTCATTTTTGCTATGTACATGCTATGTGTTAGAAATATTGTATAAAATGGACAACTTTGTGTAAAAACAAAAATGCATTTTAATTTTTTTTCCACATTTTCCAAAAACTTCTGGAAAAAAATTCAAAAGACTCATTATGCCTCATAGATTATACCTTGGGGTGTTTTCTTTTCAAAATGGGGTCATTTTCTTTGTATTTCCATTGTCCTGGTGCTTCAGGGCCTTCAAAAGTGTAATACGGGGTTGAGAAATGAGATTTGTAATTTATGCTTGTAGAACGACTGAAGGTGCTATTTCAATATTGGGCCTCTGTATGTGGCCAGGCTGTGCAAAAGTTTCACACATGTGGTATCACCATACTCAGGAAGAGTAGCAGAATGTATTTTGGGGTGTCAGTTTTGCTATGTATATGCTCTGTGTTGGAAATCTCTTATAAATGGACAACTTTGTGTAAAATAAAATGCGGTTTCATTTTTTCCCACATTTTCCAAAAACTTCTGGAAAAAAATGAGTCATTCAAAAGACTCATAATGCCTCACAGATTATACGTTAGGATGTTTGCTTTCCACAATGGGGTCATTTTGTGGGCGTTTCCATTGTCCTGGTGCTCCAGGGCAATCAAAATTGTGGTAGGCTGTCATCAAATTAGATGTGTAATTTATGCTCCTAGAAAGCCTGGAGGTGCTACTTGGATGTTGGGCGTCTGTATGTGGCCAGGCTGTGTAAAAGTCCCACACATGTGGTATCGCCATACTCAGGAGGAGTAGCAGAATATATTTTGTCATTGCAAGTATGCATATGCTGTGTGTGAGAAATAACTTGTTATTCTGACAATTTTGTGTAAAACAAAAAAAAATCTTAATTTTCTCAAGACTTGTGGGAAAAATTGCAAATTGCAACTTCAAAAAACTCGACATGCCTCTTACTAAATACCTTGGAATGTCTACTTTCCAAAAAGGGGTCATTTGGAGGGTATTTGTACACTAATTTGGGTTATTTTTACCAAAGATATGTAGCAGTATACATTTTGGCCCAAATTTATGAAGAAAAATTACTTATTTGCAAAAGTTTACAATAGAAACTAAAAAAAAGTGTTTTTTTCAAAATTTTTGCTCTTTTTCTGCTTATATTGCAAAAAATGAAAAAAACAGCGGTGATTATATACCACCAAAAGAAAGCTCTATTTGTGAGGAAAAAAATGATAATAATTTTGTTTGGGTACACTGTAGCATGACTGAATAGTTGCCATTCAAAGTGTGAGAGCGCTAAAAGCTGCAAATTGGTCTGGGCATGAAGGATGTATAAGTGCCCTGTATTGAAGTTCTCCTGCATTTTTTTAAGGCTGTACCTTTTATATTGCTGCAAAGCGATATTAATGGGAAAAAAAAGATATATATATATATATATATATATATATACACACACACACACACACACACATTTTAGTTTAGCAAAATATTAATTTGTATTCATACAGCATGGTGTGATTACATTGGAGGTACCCAGTGCACTGTTTCATGATTGTATTACTAAAAAATGACCATAAGGTAGAGCAAGTAGGTAATTTCACCATGATCTGACAAAACTGGTGACTAGAAACAAATTTTATTAAATTTATGATTATTATTATTATCAATAATAAGAAAAATAATATTTACATATTATTGTTAAAGGGCATCACGAGAAAAACTGTATTTGGACAAGCAGCCGATCATTAAAGTACCATGTTTATGGTATAAAATGTTACCTATCAGTGAAGCCATACTGAAGGATTAAAGAATAACTAAAGCAAAACTTTTTTTTTTTAAGTTTTGAATGGAGTGGAGAGGGATTAAACAGCTGTCAGGTTTTTATTGCTAGCTGTGTCCCATTGGAGAGATTCAACCATTCTATCTGTCCTGGTGACTTATCAGCGATGGTGAAAGTGAAAAAATCCCACATTTTGGGTTGTCACCTGAACAGGAATTAAGAGGAAATTTATCAATGGGGACATTTCCTATTTTGGCTTCCTGAGACAGGAAGTAAAAGGAAATTGCCCTAATGGGACATTATAAGTGTCCTCTTTAGTTTTTCCATTAGTTCTACATTAATTATCTGCAATGTCCACAAACAGGGCCGTAATGAGAGCGTGTGACCACACATGACTTATGACCACTGTATTTCTGTCATAGATTTAAAGTGATGGCTGCATTCATTTTCTTTTTAGGCTTGCTTTCCTTTATTTTTATTTGGCAATCCAGCCAGTAAGTCTGTTATTTTTCAAAAGACCAAGCTGTCCTACAGATGTAGCAGTTTAGAGGGCTAAGACCAACCATTTAACTCTGACCGTGGGGAAGGAGAGGGCTGGCAGCCTTAGGCCTGGGGGGCAAGTCCAGTCAAGTGGCCCATTGAACCATCGAATCAGCTCACCATCCATGCCCACTTGGTTTTAGAAAGGATGTTATGAAGCAAGACAAATATGATACAATGTGGTAACATAATTTAATGTTAATAGCAACAAAGGAGGTTTAACAAAGATAATGCATCAATGCAGCCTGATCAGTGCCCATCAATGCAGCCTGATCAGTGCCCGTCAATGCAGACGTATCAGTGCCCATCAATGCAGCCTCACCAGTGTCCATCAATGCAACCTGATCAGTGCCCATCAATGCTGGTTTGCCAGTGCCTATCAGCACAGCCTGATCATTGCCCATCAATGCAGCCTGATCAGTGCCCATCAGCACAGCTTGATCAGTGCCCATCCAATGCAGCCTGCAATGCAGAGAGAGGAGAGCCGCCAGATTACACAAAGTGGGGCTCTCCTGCTTACCTGGCGCGGCCGCTGTCATATGAAGTCCCGGCTCCTATGATAGACATCACCAGTGTGCTATTATAGAAGCTGGCCCAGGAGATAGGACTTTGTAAGCGGGAGATCCCCGCTCTGTGTAATCTGGCGGCGCCCCCCCAAAGCAGCCCAGCGGGATCCATGGCAGGTTCGGCCCTGGGCGCCCCCCTTTGCCGGCAGTTAGTTGGTGGCTGCAGCCCTGGCCCCTTCTTCCTTCTTCCACAAGAATAAAAAATTGTGAGCGAGCAGCAGCCGCCATCGGCCATTATGAATGTAAGTTAGGGTGGCCTGGGGGCAATTGCCACCCTGCCCCCCGCCCCAGCCCTCCCCTGACAGCAGAAGCTGAGAGGTGTTTCTCAACCTTGAAACGGATTAAGACTTTCCTGAGAAATACCAAGACCCAGGAGAGGCTGAATGTATTGGCCATGCTGTCGATAGAAAAGAGGGTGGTGACTGAGATGACTTCAACCAGAAGGTCAGTGAAAAATTTGCAAGCCAGAAAGAAAGGAGAGCAAAATTTATTTTCAAATAATACTACTGGTGCAAATGTGAATGTGGCGTGCATTGTATTCAGATTGAGTTTTTTTGTTGTTGTTTGTTGTACAATAAAGTTTACTGTTTTAAAAAAAATCACTGATTTATGGTACATTTACTGCATTCTTCAACAGCTGACCTAAACATTACAATTTTTCAATATTTTATCCACCAGTAATTATAAATAATCTCAAGATAAATGCAGCGCCAAAAACAAACTAATTAGAGTATTGTGTATTATATCTCAATTCAACAAAAGCACAAAAAATAGAGCAAAGTCCAGAAATAATGGTGTCACAGTCCTAATGTTTCTTTCAACCACAATGCAGACTCTCTAATCATGTAGCCCAGGGTATAGACCCACTGGTTTCAAAAATGGAACCAAACAGACACTAGACTTTATGAATCAACAACGAGAATCCTAGTAACGATTCACTCAAGTGTAAAGATGTGAGCTTACCAGATTCTGGTAGATATTGCGCATGGGTCAAAATCCACTCTGTAGGCAATGGTGTCCGCAGGTCATCATGGACAGAGGCAGGAAACAAACATTCGGATGGAGAAGCTCTCGTCCTTCTCAAAGTTGATCCACAGGATTAATTCAACGCTCAGCGTGTGCAATATGAGAGGAAAGAGGCCAACATAGTGTGATACCGTTTCCAAGAGAATTTTATTAAAACAAAGGGATTACCAATACTCACATTTAAAATGTAAAAAAAGAGCTCTATAGAATAAAACACAGTGTGATAGAAGGAGTCTTGGGAATCCGACGCGTTTCGGCTCACACAGCCGTCATCTGGGGGGCTCTGTATGTCATATACAAAGCTGTACATTATATACCGGGCTCTGTATATAATATACCAGGCTGTACATTATACATCGGGCTCCGCATTTCATATACCAAGCTGTATATTTTACACCGGACTCTGTATATCATATACCTGGCTGCACATTATACACCGGGCTCTGTAAATCATATTCCCAGCTGCACATTATACACTGGACTCTGTATATCATATACCAAGCTGTACATTATACACCGAGCCCTGTATATCATGTACCAGGATGCATATTATACACCAGGCTCTGTACATGATATACCAGGCTGCACATTACACACCGGGCTCTGTACATCACACACCAAGCTGTACATTATACACCGAGTTCTGTACATCATATACCAGGCTGTACATTATACACTGGGCTCTGTACATCATATAAAAAGCTGTACATTATACACCAGGCTTTGTATATCATACACCAGGCTGTACATTATACACCGGCTCTGTATATCATATACCAGGATGCATATTATACACTGGGCTCTGTACATCATATAAAAAGCTGTACATTATACACCAGGCTTTGTATATCATATACCCAGCTGTACATTATACACCGGGCTCTGTATATCATACACCAGGATGCACATTATACACCGGGCTCTGTATATCATATACCAAGCTGTACATTATACACCGGCTCTGTATATCATATACCAGTATGCCTATTATACACCGGGCTCTGTACATCATATACCCGGCTGTACATCATACACCGGGCTCTGTATATCATATACCAAGCTGTATATTATACACTGGGCTCTGTATATCATATACCAAGCTGTATATTATACAATGGGCTCTGTACATCATATACCAGGCTGTACATTATACAACGGGCTCAGTACATCATATACCAGGCTGTACATTATACACCGGGCTCTGTATATTATATATCAAGCTGTACATTATACACCGGCTCTGTATATCATATACCAAGCTGTACATTATACAACGGGCTCTGTATATCATATACCAAGCTATACATTATACACGGGGCTCTGTACATCATATACCAGGCTTTGCATTATACACTGGGCTCTGTATATCATATACCAAGCTGTACATTATACACTGGGCTCTGTACATCATATAACAGGCTGCACATTATAAACCGGGCTCTGTATATCATATACCAGGCTGTACATTATAATCCGGGCTCTGCATATCATATTCCAAGCTGTACATTATTCACCGGGCTCTGTAAATCATATACCAGGCTGTACATTATACACCGGGCTCTGTATATCATATACAACAAGCTGAACATTATACACCGGGCTCTGTATATCATATACCACAAGCTGTACATTATACACCGGGCTCTGTATATCATATACCAAACTGTATATTATACACCGGGCTCTGTATATCATATACCAGGCAGTACATTATTCACCTGGCTTGGCACATTGTATACCAGGCTGTACATTATACCCCGGGCTCTGTATATCATATACCAAGCTGTATATTATACACCGGGCTCTGTACATCATATACCAAGCTGTGCATTATACACCGGGCTCGTTATATCATATACCAAGCTATATATTATACACCGGGCTCTGTATATCATATACCAAGCTGTACATTATACACTGGGCTCTATACATCATATACTAGGCTGTATATTATACACCTGGCTCTGTATATCATATACCAGGCTGTCCATTATACACCGGGCTCTGTATATCATACACCAGGCTGTACATTATACATTGGGCCTTGTATATCATATACCAAGCTTTACATTATACACCGGGCTCTGTCCATCATATACCAGGCTGTACATTATACATCGGGCTCTGTATATCATATACCAAGCTGTATATTTTACACCGGACTCTGTATATCATATGCCAGGCTGCACATTATACACCGTGCTCTGTATATCATATACCAGGCTGTACATTATACACTGGGCTCTGTATATCATATACCAGGCTGTACATTATACACTGGGCTTTGTATATCATATACCAGGCTTTACATTATACACCGGGCACTGTATATCATATACCAAGCTGTACACTATACACCGGGCTCTGTATATCATATACCAAGCTGTACATTATACACCGGGCTCTGTATATCATATACCAAGCTGTACATTATACACCGGGCTCTGTATATCATATACCAGGCTGTATATTATACACGGGCTCTGTATATCATATACCAGGCTGTACATTATACACCGGCTCTGTATATCATATACCAGGCTGTATATTATACACCGGCTCTGTATATCATATACCAGGCTGTATATTATACACCGGGCTCTGTATATCATATACCAGGCTGTATATTATACACCGGCTCTGTATATCATATACCAGGCTGTACATTATACACCGGGCTCTGTATATCATACACCGGGCTCTGTATATCATACACCAGGCTGTACATTATACATTGGGCTCTGTATATCATATACCAAGCTGTACATTATAAACCGGGCTCTTTATATCATATACCAAGCTTTACATTATACACCGGGCTCTGTCCATCATATACCAGGCTGTACATTATACATCAGGCTCTGTATATCATATACCAAGCTGTACATTATAAACCGGGCTCTTTATATCATATACCAAGCTGTACATTATACACCGGGCTCTGTACATCATATACCAAGCTGTATATTATGCACCGGGCTCTGTATATCATATACCAAGCTGTACATTATACACGGGACTCTGTATATCATATACCAAGCTGTACATTATACACCGGGCTCTGTACATCATATACCAAGCTGTATATTATACATCGGGCTCTGTATATCATATACCAAGCTGTACATTATACACCGGGCTCTGTATATCATATACCAAGCTGCACATTATACACCGGGCTCTGTATATCATATTCCAAGCTATATATTATACACCAGGCTGTACATTATACACCGAGCTCTGTATATCATATACCAAGCTGTATATTATGCACCGGGCTCTGTATATCATATACCAAGCTGTGCATTATACACCGGGCTCGTTATATCATATACCAAGCTATACATTATACACCGGGCTCTGTATATCATATACCAAGCTGTACATTATACACCGGCCTCTGTATATCATATACCAAGCTGTATAATATACACCGGGCTCTGTATATCATATACCAGGCTGTATATTATACACCTGACACTGTATATCATATACCAAGCTGTACATTATACACTGGGCTCTATACATCATATACTAGGCTGTATATTATACACCTGGCTCTGTATATCATATACCAGGTTGTCCATTATACACCGGGCTCTGTATATCATACACCAGGCTGTACATTATACATTGGGCCTTGCATATCATATACCAAGCTTTACATTATACACCGGGCTCTGTCCATCATATACCAAGCTGTATATTATACACCGAGCTCTGTATATCATATACCAAGCTGTATATTATACACCGGGCTCTGTATACCATATACCAAGCTGTATATTATACACCGGGCTCTTTATATCATATACCAAGCTGTACATTATACACCGGGCTCTGTACATCATATACCAAGCTGTATATTATACATCGGGCTCTGTATATCATATACCAAGCTGTACATTATACACCGGGCTCTGTATATCATATACCAAGCTGTATATTATACACCGGGCTCTGTATATCATATTCCAAGCTGTACATTATACACCGGGCTCTGTACATCATATACCAAGCTGTATATTATACATCGGGCTCTGTATATCATATACCAAGCTATACATTATACACCGGGCTCTGTACATCATATACCAAGCTGTACATTATACACCGGGCTCTGTATATCATATACCAAGCTGTACATTATACACCGGGCTCTGTACATCATATACCAAGCTATACATTATACACCGGGCTCTGTACATCATATACCAAGCTGTATATTATACACAAGGCTCTGTATATCATATACCAGGCTACACATTATACACCAGGCTCTGTATATTATATACCAAGCTGTGCATTATACACCGGGCTCTGTACATCATATACCAGGCTTTACATTATACACCGGGCTCTGTATATCATATATCAGGCTGTACATTATACATCGGGCTCTGTATATCATATAACAAGCTGTACATTATAAACCGGGCTCTTTATATCATATACCAAGCTGTATATTATACACCCGGCTTTCTACATCATATACCAAGCTATACATTATACACAGGACTCTGTATATCATATACCAAGCTGTATATTATACACCCGGATCTGTATATCATATACGAAGCTGTATATTATACACCGGGCTCTGTATATAATATACCAGGCTGTATATTATACACCGGCTCTGTATATCATATACTAGGCTGTACATTATACACCGGGCTCTGTATATCATACACCAGGCTGTACATTATACACCGGGCTCTGTATATCATATACCAGGATGCACATTATACACCGGGCTCTGTACATCATATACCAAGCTGTACATTATACACGGGGCTGTGTACATCATATACCAGGCTGCACATTATACACCGGCTCTGTATATCATATACCAGGCTTTACATTATACTCCGGGCTCTGTATATCATATACCAAACTTTTCATTATACACCGGGCTCTGTATATCATATACCAAACTTTTCATTATACACCGGGCTCTGTATATCATATACCAAGCTGTACATTATACACCGGGCTCGGTATATCATATACCAAGCTGTACATTATACACCGGGCTCTCTATATCATATTCCAAGCTGTACATTATACATCGGGCTCGGTATATCATATACCAAGCTGTACATTATAAACCGGGCTCTTTATATCATATAGCAAGCTGTATATTATACACCCGGCTTTGTACATCATATACCAAGCTATACATTACACACAGGACTCTGTATATCATATACCCAGCTGTATATTATACACCGGGCTCTGTATATCATATACCAAGCTGTATATTATACACCGGGCTCTGTATATAATATACCAGGCTGTATAGTATACACCGGCTCTGTATATCATATACCAGGCTGTACATTATACACCGGGCTCTGTATATCATATACCAGGATGCACATTATACACCGGGCTCTGTACATCATATACCAGGCTGTACATTATACACAGGACTCTGTATATCATATACCAAACTGTATATTATACACCGGGCTCTGTATATCATATACCAAGCTGTATATTATACACCGGGCTCTGTACATCATATGCCAGGCTGTACATAATTAACCGGGTTCTATAAATCATATACCAGGCTGTACATTATACACCGGGCTCTGTACATCATATACCAGGCTGTACATTATACATCAGGCTCTGTATATCATATACCAAGCTGTATATTTTACACCGGACTCTGTATATCATATACCAACCTTTACATTATACACCGGGCTCTGTCCATCATATACTAGGCTGCACATTATACACTGGGCTCTGTACATCATATTCCAGGCTGCACATTATACACCGGGCTCTGTATATCATATACCAGGATGCACATTATACACCGGGCTCTGTACATCATATACCAGGCTGTACATTATACACCAGGCTCTGTACATCATATACCAGGCTTTACATTATACACCGGGCTCTGTATATCATATACCAAGCTGTATATGATACACCGGGCTCTGTATATCATATACCAGGCTGTATATTATACACCGGCTCTGTATATCATATTCCAAGCTGTACATTATACACCGGGCTCTGTATATCATATACCAAGCTGTATATTATACACCGGGCTCTGTATATCATATACCAAGCTGTATATTATACACCGGGCTCTGTATATAATATACCAGGCTGTATATTATACACCGGCTCTGTATATCATATACCAGGCTGTACATTATACACCGGGCTCTGTATACCATACACCAGGATGCACATTATACACCGGGCTCTGTACATCATATACCAGGCTGTACATTATACACGGGGCTCTGTATATCATATACCAAGCTGTACACTATACACCGGGCTCTATACATCATATACCAGGCTTTACATTATACACCGGGCTCTGTATATCATATACCAAGCTGTACATTATACACGGGGCTGTGTACATCATATACTAGGCTGCACATTATACACCGGCTCTATATATCATATACCAGGCTGTACATTATACACCGGGCTCTGTATATTATACACCAGGCTGTACATTATACTCAGGGCTCTGTATATCATATACCAAACTTTTCATTATACACCGGGCTCTGTATATCATATACCAAACTTTTCATTATTCACCGGGCTCTGTATATCATATACCAAGCTGTACATTATACACCGGGCTCGGTATATCATATACCAAGCTGTACATTATACACCGGGCTCTGTATATCATATTCCAAGCTGTACATTATACATCGGGCTCGGTATATCATATACCAAGCTGTACATTATAAACCGGGTTCTTTATATCATATACCAAGCTGTATATTATACACCCGGCTTTGTACATCATATACCAAGCTATACATTATACACGGGACTCTGTATATCATATACCAAGCTGTATATTATACACCGGGCTTTGTATATAATATACCAAGCTGTATATTATACACCTAGCTCTGTATATCATACACCAGTCTATACATTATACATCGGGCTCTGTACATCAGATTCCAGGCTGCACATTATACTCCGGGCTCTGTATATCATATACCAGGATGCACATTATACACCGGGCTCTGTACATCATATACCAGGCTGTACATTATACACCGGGATCTGTATATCATATACCAAGCTGTACATTATACACCGGGCTCTGTATATCATATACCAAC
The DNA here is from genome assembly GCA_018402905.1 of Glandirana rugosa. NCBI lineage: Eukaryota > Metazoa > Chordata > Amphibia > Anura > Ranidae > Glandirana > Glandirana rugosa. The sequence goes on from BLSH010509402.1 coordinate 325,965, forward strand.
CTGTATATTATACACCGGGCTCTGTATATCATATACCAAGCTGTACATTATACAACAGGCTCCGTACATCATATACCAAGCTGTACATTTTACACCGGGCTCTGTACATCATATACCAGGCTGTATATTATACAACGGGCTTTGTACATCATATACCAGGCTGTACATTATACAACAGGCTTTGTACATCATATACCAGGCTGTACATTATACACGGGGCTCTGTATATTATATATCAAGCTGTACATTATACACCGGGCTCTGTATATCATATACCAAGCTGTACATTATACAACGGGCTCTGTATATCATATATCAGACTGTACATTATACAACGAGCTCTGTATATCATATACCAAGATGTACATTATACAAGGGGCACTGTACATCATATACCAGGCTTTACATTATACACCGGGCTCTGTATATCATATACCAGGCTGCACATTATACACCGGGCTCTGTACATCATATGCCAGGCTGTACATAATAAACCGGGTTCTATAAATCATATACCAGGCTGTACATTATACACCAGGCTCTTTATATCATATACCAGGCTGCACAT
>BLSH010509416.1:27815-39667 GCA_018402905.1 Glandirana rugosa
CAATTTCTACAGACTTAATTACGTTCCGTATTTTTCTAGTGGTCCAGTCATATTCGGGATATACTACGACCTCTATTTGAAATACGTACTGTCATAACTATGTCTGTTCTAATTACGGGAGAAACGTTCTTTCTTGTTCTCTTCGTGTACATTAGGAGTTTTGGACTCAGGTCCGACGTACCACAGGATAATGTCGTGTGTCTAGGACGGACGAATAGTGATAGACGGACACAATCGTACTCACTGAGACTTATACTAGTGTGTCGTCGGGGTCGTGTTCTGAGACCCGGGTGACTTAATGGGTTTGCGAGTCAGTTTGGTTGAACATAATTCTCCATTACTTTCCAAGTTGGTTTGACTGAGCGTTTGGGTAATTCAGTGGGCCCAGAGTCTTGTGCTGGGGCTGCTGTGTGATCATATTCAGAGTCACTCATGCTAACACAGGCAGATAGTGATAAGCAGGCAGGATCTGTGTGCTGTAATAGGACACCATGCAGCCTGGACTCAGGTTTTGAGGATTACATGTGCTTCTCTTGTTCTTTCTTGCAAAGAGGGCATTAATCTTGTCTGTATCAATACTGTCATGCATAAAGTTTATCTCCAGCATCATATAGGGCTTATACTGACCTGGTGATCTTTTTATGCCTTGCATTAATTCAGACATCTTTAACTCAATGAATAAACTCATGTTGAGAAGACAGACTACGAAGCCTTTTGAATGTTCCTCTTAGTGATGGATACTCATAGGTAGAAAAACAAGAGAAGGGGAGGGGATATACAGAACTATGGTGGGAGAAAAGGCTCAGCTCAGACAGAGGCAGACAGATTAAAGACAAAGGGCAATAATAACCAAATTATACACACGTGAAATTATACTAATTCACATTGTGTAACACAACAAGAAAAGTACTAAATGAACAACAGTAATTTGTTTATTATTTTATGGACGCTCCTGTAAGCAGTAATGTCCTTAGCCTAAATTTAATATTGCTGAGCTGTAGTCAGCTTGTGCTCTAATTGATAGTTTTCCCTAACCTCATTGTTATTGTTTACTTCTGCCTGCTGTTGGGCAGTGTTCCTGGCAATAGTGTAAGAAGGTCCAATAACCTGAGTTTGAATCCAGGGGAAGTGGAGCAAAAACACCAAGGGTGAAACTTCATCTGCTGAAGTATCCAGAATAGCTAGGTAGAAGCTGTGGACATTGCAGGAAGTTGTGGCAGCTAATCATGGAGTAAGTGTGTTCAATGAAAGCTGTACTACAGTCTCAATAGAACAGGGTGCCGGTCTGGCATTAAGGTGTTTTTTACATATTGACAGTGAGTAGGGATACAGAGTTTGCATTTTGTTCTTTTGGGAGGGGTCCTGTGCCATAATGGAATTCTCCCTGAGTCTTTGAGCCCTGTAAAACTTCCTAAAGTAACTAGCACAGAATTTCTTTTGGTCTCTAACCGTCTTCAGGGAGTAAGAGGGGTGCTACATTATTCTTGATTCTCATTATTCTCTATAATATATATTAGCTCCTGATAAAGGAAAAATATAAAGATGAGCATACAAAGAAATGTCAAAATAAGGTAAAATGTACACTGATTTCAGATAACAGTATTTCAACTCAGTGAATTACTGAATACCACCTATTATTCAGAAATATAGACCCCTTACTGTTATTGTTTTTGAGTTTTTAAGTTCTGCAATGACTTGCTGCAGTAAAATGTATGTAGAATAATAAAATGTTTTATAAATCCATAGAGAATGTTGCAGGTCAGGCTTCAGCTCTGAAGATCACATAAAGATCCAATCCGCTGCAGTGCTGATCAGTGTTTTTTAACAGCAGAGGAGTCTCCTTTGCTTGGATGGAATCTGTTGCTAATTGAAAAAAAAACTCGTACATGTACCGAATGCCCAAGTTAGTACCCTTAAAAAAAGGCTGCTAAAAGTCTGTGGGTAATGAAATATTTACATCTGATGCTTGACAAATGAAAACCTACTGAGGTATGTCAACAATGTCATGCTCAAGAGGTTAATTTCATCTTCCTAGAATAAGAGGAAGAACAGTATATTATGATCACATAAAGATAAAGGCTGTAAAATTCTTAGCTGGGTGATATTACCCTGAGGCCACATGATCAGTCTTACTGAAGGGCTCCTTTAGCACGCACAGTGTCACTGTCGGGGCCTGGATTTGAACCCAGAGCTGTGTCAGACAATGTCTCTTCTTATTGAGCCACCTGGAACGCTGGACAGTTCTCTGAACAATTCCTTGTATGATCCTGCCTTGAACCATGTTTGTCTTCCACCTTGAACTCATTGCTCCTTTGAACTTCCTGAGTTAAGCCATGTCTCTGCACTTCCTGTTTGCCAGATTATTGTGCACATTATCTCACTGCCTCGAGCTACCTCTATTGCTATTTGGAATCGACCTTGGCTTGTGACCCTGGACTACGAAACTCTTCTCCTGCATCGACCTTGGCTTTTGACTCCAGACTATGAAACTCTTCTCCTACATCAACTTTGGCTTGTGACCCCCAACTACAAAACATTTCTGAATTAAACGTGGCTTGTGACTGACACTGATCATCTGACTAGCGGTGCAGACAATTTAACCTCTTAGGAACTGAAAATGGTACTGACATTTTTGGCTATTGGTCCACTCAGGTATTTTCACAGTCCCATTCTTTCAAGCCACTTACAGCAAGATAGTACTAAAAATGTGCACAGTAAAAGGTCACATGTATGTAAACCCTAGCAATAAACTTTTGGTCTGTTAAATCAGGGGTCTCCAAACTGCGTCTCGTGGGCCAGATGTGGCCCTTTGCATGCCTTTATCTGGCCCTTCACTGATGCAAAGTATTATTCCTCCAACTGACACCAATAATGGGGCATTATTCCTCCCACTGGCACCAATAATGGGATGCTATTCCTCCCACTGAAACAAATGATGGGATATTATTCCTCCCTCTGACACAAATGATGGGGCACTATTCCTCCCACTGACACCAATGATGGGACATTATTCCTCCCTCTGACACAAATGAGGGGGCACTATTCTGCCCACTAATACCAATGATAGGACATAATTCCTTCCATACCAATGATGGGAACTCATTCTCCCAACTGTCACCAGTTATGGGGCACTATTTTCCCCACTGACACCAGTTATGAGGCTCTATTTATCCCACTGATACCAATGATATAATTTTCTTTTTTACTTCCACTCACCACCAAATCTATGGCATTGTATACACCCATCAGGGCATTTTCTACTTCGATTGGACACAGTCTGGCCCCCTGAAAGTTTGAAGAGCAGCAAACTGGCCCTTTTCTTTGAAAGTATGGAGACCCCTGTGTTAAATGAACTATTGCAAATTTTTTGTTATATCTGTTTACTTAGAGAAAAAAAAACTGTTGATCTTGCAAGAAATCCAGCGCTGTTTAATGTAGCATGATTTCCTGTCTCAGGTTGGTAATGCTGCTTGTTGTGTTACACAATGTGAATTATTATAATTTCATCTGTGTGTATTATTTGGTTTATTATTGTTCTGTTTCTTTAACCCTTTTTTTCATTTGTTGGTTACAAGCTAAAAACAGTTTTTTTTTTTGCTAGAAAATTAATTAGAACCCCCAAACATTATATATATATTTTTCAAACACCCTAGAGAATAAAATGGCGATCGTTGCAATACTTTTTGTCACACGGTATTTGCGCAGCGGTCTTTCAAGCGCAAAAATTTCACTTTTTTGAGTTAAAAAATAAGAACAACAGTAAAGTTAGCCCAATTTTTTTGTATATTGTGAAAGAGGATGTTACGCCGAGTAAATAAATACCATACATGGCACGGTTGAAAATTGCGCCCACTTGCGGAATGGCGACAAAGTCCATTACTTAAAAATTTCCATAGGCCACGCTTTAAAATTTTTTAACGGTTACCAGGTTAGAGGTGCAGAGGAGGTCTTTTGCTAGAATTATTGCTCACACTCTGGCGATCACTGCGATACCTCACATGTGTGGTTTCAACACCGTTTTCATATGCGGGCGCGACTTACGTATGCGTTTTCTTTGCTGCGTGAGCTCGCGGGGACGGTGGAGCGTTAAATTTTTTTTTTTCATTTATTTATTTTTTTATTTTTAGCACTGTTCCTTTAAAAAAAAATTCTGATCACTTTTATTGCTATCACAAGGAATGTAAACATCCCTTGTGATAGTAATATATGGTGACAGGTACACTTTTTGCAGTTTTATCCAGCAAACCAAATTAAAGGCAGAAGCAAAGATAGAGCTGTTACAGGACACTGCATTCACAGATCTGTTTCCACCAGATGTTCTAAGAAGTCCTTTAAATCCCATAGTTCAAGATACTCAACACTCAGTGAGTGACTTATTAGTTCCCACGCTGAAGCGGAAGCCAGCAGGGTGCAGGTCACATATGCAGAAAAGAGAGCAGAGTTGGAAACTGAGTCAGTGCTTCAGACAGCACGTAAGTTGTTGGAAGTTGGAAGCTCAAACAGCACATCAAAGAGCAGCAACAGAAATCTTAAACAAACAGTGTAAGCGTGGTGCAGCTATGGCAAAGCTAAGGGTCCTAGAGCAAGCCATCAGTGCAGACTAAGGTGCAAGTGAGAAAGACAGCATCAACCTAAACATAGCAGATATGGAAGATCCCCTCAAACACACTAAAGACTATGTCCTAAGCCACTGCAGTGTACACTCCATCATCTCCAATGCTCCTGGCAACCTAGAGACTTCTTCACAGCATCAAGTTAAAGAGGTTCCAGCAACTTCCTGCATGCACAATAACTCCAGCGCTTTTTCTGCGTGCCTACCTAACCTTCCTTCATATGTCACAGAGCATCGGAGCAAGCTGCTAACAAGTCATCAATCTACTGTCATCGGTACAGCCTCAAATCAACGTACCATTGGTACAACTGAATTCAGGCAAGACAGCGCAATCAGCACCTTTCAGTCAACAACGTCTTTCATAAAGGAATAAAGGCAGAGACAACTGAAACAGCAGAGTTTGTGAGGTACATACTTCACAGAGAGCTCACAAAGACTGGTCTCACAAGTTTTGATGACCAACCTGAGAACTACAGAAGTTGGAAATGTGCCTTCAGAACTGCAATCAGTGATCTTGGTATTAGAGCTGCCAAAGAATTGGATCTGCTAGAGCAAAGTTATGGTAGTCCAGAAGCTATAGAAAATGTTTTGTTCATACGTCTGGAAACTTTCCCAAAGATATCTGGTAAGGACAACAAGAAGTTCCAGAGACAGTGACCTTCTCCTTGAGCTTGAGGTAGCCAAGGCAGACCTAAAACTACTCATTTACCTTGACACTGCTAGAGGGTCAAACCCAATTGTCTCCAAGCTCCCATATGGTGTGCAAGAGAAATGGTCTCCACTAGGGTTATCATACAAAAGAGAGAACAAGGTTTCCTTCCCTCCATTCTCTTTCTTCTGCAAATTCATCCGGAAAATTGCAGAGACCAAGAATGATCCAAGTTTTTCCTACGGTGAGTGCAGTCTCCTCTCATCCTTTCCTAAGAATATCAGTCTTCAGGGCAACTATAGGAACTATAGAGGTCCAGTATCCGTAAAAAAGACTGACATCCTTCCCACTCCTACCACAGTTGTGGCTGCAAACAAACAGAGTAGAAAAATTGAAAGCCCTAACCGAGAGTGTCCCATTCACAAGAAGCCACATCCCCTCAAAAAATGTATCAGCTTTAGAAAAAAGCCTCTTGAAGAGCGTAAGGAGCTTTTAAAGACATTTGGGGTATGTTTCAGGTGTTTTACTTCTACAGAACATTTTGCTAAGGACTTTAATATGCCCATCAAGTGCATAGAGTGTGGCTCTGAACAACATGTGCAAGCTCTCCATCCACTTAAGCCCAGCTCTGCACAACCTGCAAACTCTCCTCCCAGGTCACGGCGGGGAGAATACAGACCAAGTGCCTAATTCCACTATAGTTTCTTCATCCTGTACCGAAGTTTGTGGAGAAGACCGCTGTGATAAGTCATATGTGCTAAAATATGCTTGGTGAACATATATCCCAAGGATCAACCAGAAAATACTCTAAAGGCCTGTACCTGTAGTGGAACTATAGAGGTTTCTGGAAGAAGGGCTCATGGACTCATGGTATCTTCTCTCAAAGGTAACTTGCAACTACCCCTACCTACACTTGTTGAGTGCAATCAGATACTTACTAACAGGGAAGAAATCCCTATTCCAGCTGCTGCCTTCCATCATCCTCACCTGAAGGTTATAGCAAATGAGATACCATGGCTTGATAAAGATGCTCAGATCCTTCTTCTGTTAGGAAGAGACATTCTAAGAGTTCACAAGGTACACAGACAAGTCAGCAGACCCCCTGATGCCCCATTTGACTAGCGCATGGATATAGGTTGGGTCATCATAGGCAACATCTGTATAGGCAAAATGAAGAGACCCACCAACATTTCATCATTCAAGACAAATGTTCTGCCGAATGGTCGAAACACTTACTTTGAGCCATGCCCACATCACTACTGGGTGAAAGAGAAGATAGACAGCCACTGTGAATGGCAACATGGTATCTCAAGTAACACAAGCCCTTTCTCCTGTCATGATTACGAACTCGGCTCTACAGTGTTTAATGCCACCAGTGAAGATGATACGCTGGCTCCTACAATGGAAGACAAAGAATTTATCAAAGTAATGGACAATGAGTTCTTTCAAGTCTGCTCCAATAATTGGACCCCTAACTTTTTGTCTCCCAAGAGAGAAATTGCCTAATAACTTGCAGCAGGCCATCAGTAGACTCTCCTCCTTAAAGCGCAACCTAAGCAACAAACCAGAGATGCAAAAGCACTACGTGGACTTTATGCAAAATATATTTGACAGACACCATGCAGAACCTGCACCCCCACTAAAGGAGGGAGAAGAATGCTGGTACCTTCCATCCCTTGGTGTGTATCACCCACGCAAACCAGACCAGATCAGAGTTGTCTTTGATTCCAGTGCTCAGCATGAGGGTATTTCTTTTAACAACATGCTCCTTACGGGGCCCAACTTAAACAACAATTTAATAGGAGTCTTGATTTGCATCAGACAAGAACCCAGAACCCATAGCAGTAATGGCCGACATTCAACAAATGTTTTACTGCTTCTTTGTCAGAGAAGACAACAGAAACTACCTCTGGTTTCTATGGCACAACGACAATGATATCAACACGGAAGTGATAGATTATGGAAGGAAGGTACATGTCTTCGGTAGCAGTCCTTCCCCTGCAGTGGCAACTTATGGGCTAAGGAGAACGGCTTAGGCTGGACAAGAAGAATATGGATCCAACGTTTGTCAATTTGTTGAATGAAACTTCTACGTTGACGACACACCCAAGTCTTTTCCAACTGCTAAAGAAGCAATCGATCTTCTGATCAGAACAAAGGAGATGGTGTCTGGAGCAAACCTTAGTCTGCACAAGATTATATCCAACAGCCAGGAACTTATGAATGCCTTTCACTCTGAGGACTATGCCACTAGTCTGAAAAACCTTGATTTAGGTACAGATGTGCCTCCTGTATAGCTAAATCTGGGTTTGTTGTGGAACATCAAACAAGACACATTCACCTTCCAAGTATCAATGTGGGACAAACCCTTCACTATGAAAGGAGTCCTGTCGGTGGTGAACAGCATCTGTGATCCACTGGGTTTCCTTGCTCCAGTTACCATTCAAGGGAAGATTCTGCTAAGACAGTAATCTATTGAAAACAAACAAACTAGATATAGCTCTCTGAAGGTTGGATTCCAATGTCTCAGTGATGACCATAAACCATAAAATTGATGGCAAAAATAAAAATTTTATTCAATAAAAAAGAGAAACTTGTGGTTAAAATTCAAAAATGGATGCATAGAAATAAGAAGTTCAAACCATCATAAAAGACACAGCTGTAAGTGGAGCATGGAGGGCGCCCTGTCCATGCTGGGATGGGAAAGAAACTTCACTCACCCTGTGTAGGGGTTCCTGACCTGCTGTACTTGTGTGTGATGACAGATGGAGATGTGGACCTGAGTCGAAGGGGTAATGGGGCAATGGAGTGACAAGACAACCAGGATGGAACTCAGCTGCGCCACATTGCACTCCCTGGGTGGTCTGTGAAGAGCCACTGATGTGTGTAAGGCTGGGATCCAAGGAGCATATAGAGGAAGGATCGTGCAGCGATGGTGGTGAGCTCTCGGGGGAGGAAGCCAGTGAGCTTATCAGCTGGTCGGGCAGGAGCAGAGCAAGACTCATGCAGGTGTCGTCAGCCCTCAATGGTAATGGAGTGGGGGGAGGGGCTGAGGCCTCAGCCTCCCCCCCCCACTAATGCATTAATAGCCCCATTTGCTATTCCTCTGTGACTTTGACAAAGCGCTACAGCGCGAAACATGTAAGTCACGGCATACGGGCTCTCCACGCTTCACCGTTGGCTACAGGGATCCCCCTCTCTCCATTACCATTGAGGGCTGATGACACCCGCATGAGTCCTGCTCCGCTCCTGCCCGACCAACTAGCTGATGAGCTCACCTGCTTTCTCCCCCACAAGCTCACCATCATCGCTGCACGATCCTTCCTCTATAAAATACATTTTTTTTGCCATCAATTTTATGGTTTATGGTCGTCACTGAGACATTGGAATCCAGCCTTCAGAGCGCTATATTTAGTTTGTTTGATTGTTTTTTACACCGTCCAGTGTTTATAGCTGCTCTGGGCCAGTTTCCCTTCATTTAATTGCACCCCAGCTGCTTTTACAACAGTGTCACTTTTTGAGCGCTACAGGTTCCTGTTTGTATACTTTCTACTGAGAACAGAGACTGGGATGCTCCTTTACCTAGTGAGAAACAACAGAAGTGGGAAAGGTGGAGATATTCTTTGAGGTTGTAGAAAAACTTCAAATTTCACATTGCTATGTTCCAGCTTCCATTTCAACTGCTGTCCAGAGAGAGATTCATATTTTCTCTAATGGCAGCAAAACAGGAGACAAGCAGCGCCCCACTAAGTGTAGCATATAGTTAAAAGCATAAAATTTATTAAAAATGCACTTACAGGACATAAGTGAATACAGGCATAAAGGATATCCAAGCTTCCACGTTTGGGTGATCCGAGTGCTGGGGATCCCGCCAACACTAGTGTCCGGTCGCACGGGTGGGTTCCAGGGCTCCAGGCAGGTGGGCGGGATGCGATGGTCAGGCGTCACGGGTCTCCCGGGGAGCTGGTGGGCTGAATGGCAGCTGTCAAAGGCATGCGTTCGGAGCAATACCTGCTCCTTCCTCAGGCGCAGCTGTGCTAGCAGTAGAAATTGCGGAAGTCATGCAAAGTGAAATGGACACTAGAATTGATTCTTTCACCTTTTATATTGGCAGTAAGGTAGTACTTGGTTACATATACAACCAAACAAAGCAGTTTTATGTGTATGTCAGCAACAGGGAAGAACGTATTGTTCTCTTTACCAAGTCAATGGCATCACGTTCCCACTGAACTCAACCCATCTGACTGTGGGACCAGAGCTGTGTCATCAGCAGTTCTTCAGGACAGCTTATGGCTGTCACCTCCCAAGGTTTTTGTGTAAGGACTCCTACTCACCCCCCACTGACACCACTTATGGGCTAGTAAGTCCTGAAGATAATAAGGAAATAAGAACTGTGAACATCTCACTTCACGCTTCTGTAAATACAAAACAGAAGCTGCGGTTACACCATTTTGAGTGATTTTCCACCTGGTCATCTGCTGTGAGAGCTATTGCTCGCCTAATCCACATTGCTCGTTGCTTTAGGAAGAGTTCTGCATCAGAGTGTCATGGTTGGCACATTAGTTCTGGACACTTCACAGCAGCAGATATTGCATGAGCAGAAAGAGGTAATTATCCGTTGTGTGCAACAAGAGGTGTATCAGGAGGAATTTGAGAGAATCAAAAATGGAACTGAATTGTCTAAAAACAGTTCACTCTTCAATCTAAACCCTGTAGTTGACGTCAATCAGCTGCTGAGAGTTGGTGGCCGTATCGGGAAATCTGACCTATGCAGCAAGGAACAAAAACCTATAATCATACTAGGTCAACATCATGTCACTACTCTTCTGGTTCGTCACCACCATGAACTGGTACAACATCAAGGCCGTCAGTTTACAGATGGTGCTATCAGGTCAGCTGGCTTGTGGATTGTCGGTATGATAAGATGTGTTTCCTCCCTGCTCTTCAGGTGCGTCAAGTGCCGCAAGTTAAGAGGAAGACATCAACCGCAATTAATGGCAAGTTTCCCAGTTGATAGATTAAGTAAACAGCCACCCTTCACCTATGTTGGAGAGCTCATCCTTCTAAAAGACAAGGTCTGGAAAGTAAAGGTCAAGGTAACCAAAGAAGGATCGACACAAACCTTTTCTCGACCAATTACAGAGTTAGTACTCCTTTTGCCAAGTGAGTGACTTATGCAAGGACTAGCCATTACTATTGGCACAGCGGGGAGTACATTGCTGGTAAGTACAAGTTCTACTTGGAACTTTTAAAATTCTCTGAAGACATCATATGTCGGACTACTACATGTTCTGCAATCCTGTTGAACTTATGTTTGTTTGCTTGTTGCATGTTCTCATTACAGGTTCCAGGAAATCTATCAGTATTGGACATTATTGAATATATATATATAAAAGTTTATGGTTATGAAATCTAAAGATTTCAGATGGGGAGTGTTGTGTTACACAATGTGAATTATTATAATTTCATCTGTGTGTATTATTTGGTTTATTATTGCTTTGTGTCTTAAAGCTGTCAGCCTCTGTCTGAGCTGAACCTTTTCTCCTACTGTAGTTCTGTATATCCCCTCCCCTCCTCTCCTTCTGGTTTCATTTCTGAGCATGCTGCCTTCATGTACAGATCATTCCATGTGCCATACAACTTCATCATTTTTCTACCTATGAATATCCATCATTAAACGGAACATTTGAAAGGCTTCATCGTCTGTCTTCTATACGTGAGTTTATTCATTGAGTTAAAGCTGTCTGAACCGGTGCAAGGGATAAAAGGATCACCAGGTCAGTGTAAGCCCTACATGATGCTGAAGATAAAGTTTATGGCCTTGTAGTTGAAACAGAACAAAGCTCCTCCATTGACAGCTTGAGGGAGCACTGTTACCCTAGGGCAGGACATTTATTACTGGCAGGATCACCAGGTGAGAATAAAGGAATAATCTAAAAAAAAGCTAATGCAGCCACCACATCTAAAGCTGCAAATATAACATTTTTGTTCTTGGGTTTAGATACACTTTACTGGTAGGTCTTTCAATATTGTGCAATAATTGGCAAACTTGATTTTAAACAAGCAAAGCCTTATCTTTCTTTCACTACCCCATTGATGATTTGAAGACCACACAGGATGAGCTTAGGAATCTAGAACATCATCACCATGAAAAGATGAAAATAAGAATCCTGCCCACAATTGTATTCATTTCTTTTCAAACAGACATATTATGTGAAATCTTGACAGGTGGATTATGTAATTAATGTTCATTAAATAAAGCATGACCAGATTTTAAACCTTTAACATGTCAGTGCTTTGGATCATTTTGTTCCAAGGTGGAATCTAAATATCTCTAAGTGGATATTTACAGCTCTGCCTCATTTCACTTGGTGGTTTACAGCTCCCCAAAGGGCAAAACATCTTGTATTTGTTGAAAGCAAATCTATACTTCAGTGTCAATGCAAAACAGACTCTGGAGGGCCCCAGGCAGCAGTTTCCTTTATGAATGTTTTATACAAGGAAATTCATATTTTCATACTAAAGCACACATAATTCAGCTTACATCTGCAGACCAAATACTCCTTCAGTGTAATTCTTGGCATGCGAAAA
>BLSH010509468.1:42255-52476 GCA_018402905.1 Glandirana rugosa
GCCCTGTTTCAGGCCCAAACCCAGGCCTGTCTTGTGCTTGCAAGCGCTTGTTTTTTTGAATAGGCCTCAATACAAAAAAAAAAAAAATACCATGTTGGCTACCTCCTCCTACTCCTCTACCACCGCCACTTCTACCTACACTGCCACGGTCACGGCCTAGTCAACCTCTAGGCTCCTACTCCACATCCACCCCCCTTCCCATTTTTTTATTTGATTTTAATTTATTTTCCCTATCCCCATTTTTTGTAGGGCACTTGCCCTACTCTTACCCCCATTTTACTTCCTTTTGCAGCCCTCTAGGGCTTTCCAGGACTTTGTTACAGCCATTTTTGTGCCTAAAAGTTCGGGTCCCCATTGATTTCAATGGGGTTCGGGGTCCGTGCGAACGTTCGTGTTCTGTCCGGACCCAAACCCGGACTTTGTCCCGAAGTTCGGCCGGACCAGCAGAACCCGAACTTCCAGAGGTTCGCTCAACTCTACAGTTACATAGTCAGTCAGGCTGAAAAAAGTCCATCTAGTTCAATCAACAATAATAAAAAAAAGAATAAATAAATAAATACATTGAAATCCTATATATACAGAACTATATACCCAGCAGAAAATGGTAAAATAACATAGTATATGGTATATGAAAGAATCTTAAGCAGTCCATAGATGATACAATGTTCCTTCCTTCCACCTGTTTAGAGATCAAATAGAAACTTTATAACTTCCGGTTCCGTTGCTTCATGGCTTAGCTGCACGGCGAGTCGGCTCCCGCAGTAAAACCCCGAACCCGCATACTAAACCGGCGCAGACCCCTCTCCGGCAGCTCTACTGACACCCGGAGGCCTCCTGGGAAAACACATGGAGCGATACCTGGACAAGGGCCCCCTCCACTCCTCCCAGCTGCAATGGATGTCAAAGGACATCGAACAGGCCGTCACACCTGTCATAGCGGCGCCGACGGGGATAGACACGGTCACCGCCGTCCCTGTCACACCTCCAAAAGCGGACCTCCGCAACACAGAGCTCATCGCTCAAGTGGCAGCAGCTCTCTTGGCCCCAACGATCGCAGCTAAGGTGGAGAGAGCAGTACAATCAGGTATGGCTCAGCTGCATAATGATCTTAAAGAGCATGCGGAAGCCGAGCAGCGCACAGCTCATGTTGAGGAAGAACTCTACCAAACTCAAGATTCAGATCGTGCCCAGGACAACCAAATCAGGCTAATCATTGAAAAGCTTGAGGACCCCGAGAACAGGTCCAGGAGGAGCAACTTGAGGCTCATAGGGGTTCCTGAGTCCCTCCATTCCACGGCACTCTGCCACTTCTGTGCGGACAAAATCCCTGAGGCCTTGGGCCTCAAAGGTCCTTTTCAGGTAGAGCGCGCCCACAGGCTGGGCCCCCCAACGGCTGAACGCCCCTCTCCAAGACCGATAATTGCCAAATATTTGAACTATGCGGACAAGCACCTCATACTGCAGAAGTTCCGGCAATCAAAATCACTAACTATCGATGTCGCAAATATTCTTATTTTTGCCGATTACTCGGTGGAAGTGGCAAAAAAGAGGAAATCCTTTCAGGCCATTTGCTCAGAACTATTCAAACGCAAGATTAAGTTCACATTGGCTTTCCCCGCAACCCTCCGCCTCAAGGCCCCTAATGGAGAACAAATGGCCTTCCATGACCCCTCTGAGGCAGAACACTTCCTGCGGTCACATGACCCAATTTCATACACTGCGGCGGCCAGCAGGGAGCCTAGTCTTCAGCGCTTTCTGGATCAAAGGAGCCCACGGAAGGACTCGGCCAAGAGGTTGAAAACAAATGGACAAAGCCAGATGGACTTCTCCACCTGACCTCATACTTCAGCACCATTACCTTCAGTCTCAATTAGGGACCCTACCCAGCTGGTCCTCTAAATATACTTTTCTACTACGAGCTCCACTCTGCGATGTCTTCCCTCCTGAACATGACAAGTGGGCGACAAAGGGAACTGTTATCTTCTCTGTAGAATTGTGAGTTTGTTCTTGTTTATTCTCTAATGTTATATGTATTCACACATTTTCCACATGGGAAGCCTCCCAAAACAAAACAAACGGATCTCATCATATAATCACCCATGGCCCAACTACTCCTACTCGCTTACATACCCCCCGGGGTCCTCTTAAAACCCTGTCAGTGACGAGGCTTTATTTTCATGGGAGCCGAGACACTTGTGGCGACACCATGTGGTAGAAAGTGAAGTACACTCTGAGTTTACTATTTGTTGTTTTTACTTTTTTCCTCCTACTCCTGGCCCCTCCCTTTTCTTGCTGCACATCACCCCTTACACAACAACCAAATACCTCAAAGCTAACAAACTCGATACTATATCTATAACCCCCTTGAAGCGTAAAACTATAAAAAATAGTAAACCCATACATCTTAATCCGCCGATAGCCCACAAACTGAGCTCAGACCGCATGATAGACATGTTTTCATGAAAATTGTATCATGGAACGTGAACGGGCTCAGGTCCCCCATCAAATGTATCAAAATCCTACGCCACCTTCAGCGCCTGAGGACTGATATTGTCCTAATCCAGGGGTCTCACCTTGCCTCCCAAGATTTTATTCGTATGAAAACACTGTGGGTGGGCTTGGTCTTGGGATCGGAAACGATAGGAAGGAAGGCAGAAGTGTTAATTCTGATCCATAAAAATTTTCCCCGCAAAATCCTTTCAACAGACACGGATACCCAGGGCCGATTGGCCTCCATCCACGTCAGATGGGGCGCCAGAGAATTCATTGTCACATGTGTGTATGCACCAAACAACCCAGGAACCAATTTCTTTATGGAATTCTCTACCCATCTATTGAAACACCCTCTCACCCCACATGCGGTGGGTGGGGATTTCAATTCTCTCATGTACGTGTGAATACAAATCCTCTCCAAACCCCCCCTACCTTTGCCCGCGTCATACAGACACCCACTCAACTTGCGGAAACCATAAACTCACTTCAGCTTACAGACATCTGGAGCTTACAACACCCGATCACGATCACGAATACACTTTCTACTCCCCACCCCACAAAGTACTTTCCAGGATTGACTATATCTTCACCACTGAAGCCCTAATTTCCCAGGTGACAAACTCAGACATACATGAAATGGCCATCTCTGACCATACCCCTATATCCATAACAATTCACGACCATACCCTTATACAGAACGCAAGACTGTGGCGCTTTCTTGCCTTTCTCGCAAATAACTCAGACTTTCAAAAATATATCTCAACCCCAACTGCTTCTGGGACGCAGGCAAGGCCTTCCTAAGAGGTAAAATAATATCTTAAGCAGCATCCTTTAAAAAATGGACTCTAGCAAATTACTGAACGCCTAGCTCCCAACTCAAGGCTGCTCAGCTCACGTTAGCATTCTCCAATACCCAGACAAACAGAGACAAATGGCAATCTGCCAAACATCACTTTGGCCATTGGGCAAATATTCTTGATTTATCCCATAGAGCTTACTTGGACGTCTCATATTACAAATTTGGCAACAAATCAGGCAAACTGCTGGCCAGATTGTGTAGGGGCCCCCATAAACCCACATCTCTGCCCTAAAAGATAAACAGGGACAAGTACACTCCAACCCTCATAAAATCGCCCAAACCATGCTTGACTTTTACTCCTCGCTTTACTCACCAGATACTGTAGACGCCGCAAAAGCACAAAAATTCCTAGACTCTCTAAATCTTCTATAAATCGTTTATAAGACCATGAAAGAGGTCCTATGCCCAACCTTACTCAAAGTATATGATAATATTTGGTCAGGAGGTCGCTACCTACCCACCAGTAACCAAGTTATAATACAATTGCTAAGTAAGAAAGGCCCTCTAGCACCAGGCTCCTACTGCACCATATCCCTCCTAAACTTGGATGCCAAATTCCTATCAAAAATAATAGCGACTAGACTAGCAGAAATGATCCCCTCATTAATTCATCCTGCTCAATAGGGTTTTGTTAAAGGAAGGGCGGCAACTTTGAATATTCGCAAGGTAATGACAGTACTCGAATATGCAAAAAAAATCACCCTAAAGAAAATATAGCAATTATTACCCTAGACGCTGAAAAGGCCTTTGATAATGTCAGCTTTAATTGGCTCTTTCTTGTACTGGCCTCCCTAGACTTCCAAGGTTCCTTTATGCATGTAATACGCCAAATGTATACTGCCCCCACCGCCAAAGTCGTAGCAGCCAGGATCCTTAGCCCGGAATTCCGCCTATTCAAAGGCATGAGACAGGGCTGCCCCGTCTCCCCTACTGTTCAGCTTAGCCCTTGAGCCTCTATCTAGATTCTTGGTGTCGGATGCCACCCTGCATGGTGTGCGCATCGGCAACCAGGAACTCTGTACTGACCTCTTTGCAGACGATGTCCTTATCTTTACCTCCAACTCTGCTCTCGATGCGCACACGATCAAGGATACTTTTGACCAATTCAGGAACTATTTGGGCCTTCGCATAAACTATTCTAAAAGCGAAATATTCCCTCTAGGTACCACTAGACATTCCAGCTTGGCAGAACATTCCCCCTTCACTCTGGCAACTTCTCATATTACATATTTGGGTTTAAAAATAGGCAAGACCCCTTCCTCATTTTACTCTTTGAATTGTCCCCCTTTATTCGAGAAAATTTCCCCGGAACTCGATAGATGGATGGACCTTCCACTATCGCTTCTGGGGAGATGCCACCTGTTCAAGATGGTCCGTTTTGCCAGGCTATTATATCCTATGCAGGCCCTACCCCTGTTACACATAAAGACATCCAAAACCTCAACCGCTCTATTTCTAAATTCCTGTGGCGAAACAAGAGACCAGGCTAGCACTGGCAAGGCTTTACTCCCCCAGCAGCGACGGTGGAGCAAATCTACCTAATATTAGGCTGTATAACCTGGCTTGCCTCCTCCGTGCAGGTATGGATTGGATTGCATGTACCTCTCGCTACTCCAGCCTCCTTTTGGAAACACAAATGGTCACCCCCTACTCACTGATGGCCTTGTTACACACAAAATGGAGCCTTCTAGCTACTCATCTTCGCCAAAACTTGATTCTGACAGATACAATCATAACCTGGAGAGAGACTCGAAAACCTCAAAAAAGATCCCCCTATATCTCCCAGCACCTACCTATCAGAGGGAGCCAAGGCCTCCCAGCAGGGCAGGAAGACCCTCCGTTCCAGATTTGGGAAACCAAAGGACTCTCACATTTTGTCTCTCCATACGACACCAAAACGGGCCGCCTGATACCCTTTGCTGACCTTATGAACCTGTACCACCTACCCTCTTCTCACATCTTTCATCATGCACAATGCCTCAGCTATCTGCCCTCTATTCACATAA
This sequence comes from Glandirana rugosa, assembly GCA_018402905.1. Taxonomy (NCBI): domain Eukaryota; kingdom Metazoa; phylum Chordata; class Amphibia; order Anura; family Ranidae; genus Glandirana; species Glandirana rugosa. The sequence goes on from BLSH010509468.1 coordinate 47,614, forward strand.
ATGACCCAAGATCATTCCAAACCTCTTTCGTGGACAAACTTCTCCTCAAAGGGTCTTTTTCCATCTCTGACTTATATAAACCCCTCCTCCAAGCATCCAGTATATCCCCCATGGACACTGCAGCATTGAAATGGGCTAAAGACTTTCATATCGAGGGGTTGGCAGAGAGACTACACTCTGGCTATAACACAGTTCTTAGACACACCTCCTGTGAATCTTGGAAAGAAACTCAATTAAAACTTTTACACAGAGCCTTCATTCCATTCATCAAAACCAGAGACACCCCACAATCTTCCTCTTGCCCACTGTGCCCTTGCGAAAAACCAACACTAGTGCACCGTTTTTGGTCTTGCCCGTCCATAACTTCTTTCTGCAGAAATCTCTTCCACCAAAAGAACTGCAATCATTCGAAAAGCCAACACACCTCTACTTTGATGGACTACAACATCTATACGACCAGGACCTAGGACTTCCTTTTTCTTTAACTCAGATCTTACGCTTCATCATTTACCAATTACTTTATCTATGATGTATGTGTTAAACATTGTAATCATTTATTATTGCTGTCTCCCTAGCTCAGTAGCCTCAATTGTCTGGACACCCCAAGGTCCATCCATCAAACAACACCAGGTATTAGTCCTTACAGTTGCCAGCGAAATTACGACTAACTCATCCCTTCCACACCCCTCCCCGCGCCAAGGGTCCATAAAACTTCACACCATGATATCCATAACCCATGTGAGCTGCTCACCATTAAAGCCTTTACCACATGTATCTGTTGTGCAATCACCACCTCAGCCCCTTCCCCACGTGCAGCACCCCCTTCCCCGTCCTCTCCCTGTCCCCCTATTTTATGCTCCAATCAAATCCATTCCCAGACACTCTCTTACAAGTGCTAATCTGCCCTATATCCCTACTATACATATCCCAACTATACCATGGTTATGTTTATGCTCATATCTCTATCTGTATTACCAAACCAATTGTTATTTCTATCTTTTTCACCTGTCATAATTATTATTATCAATGTATACAACCTCGCTGTATACCTTCCCTTGGACGGTTGTTGTACGTTTAAAAAATTTCAATAAAATCTATTGAAAAAAAAAAAAATAGAAACTTTACCAGGGTCAAGTCTAAAGCCTCATACACACGGTGCGACGGTCGTACGACCGAATGGCCAAAATCATAGGTCGGCTGTTGTATCTCGCATACTGACTAAGCGATCGTACGACCAAGCCGAACGTAGTGACGTGTTAGGAGCGCATAAAGAGGAAGTTCAGGTGCATGTGATTTGTGAATTAGGAACGTAGGTTTACACGAACGTACACTTCCGAGCGTTCCTGACTTCTGAGCATGCGTGTTTTGGCACATACAACTTGTTGGACCAACTTCTCTCTACACACGGTACAACAGTTGTACTACCGCTTGTTGTACAACCAAAGTTTTTAGTGTGCTCTTCCAACTTCTGTTGTACGACCGTCGCATGTCGGCTGTTCTAATCCTGCGTACTAACTGTCGGATGATCGTACAACAAGTGGTCGTACGACCGTTTTCATACGACCGTCGCACTGTGTGTACGAGGCTTAAGACATTAGTCAAAGCAAAGACCAGGGCATGCAGAATTCACACAGCGATATTGGCATCAGGGAAAGTGTGAGAAAATGCACCTAAGAGCCTGTTTATGCTACAATGAGCAACCAGACTCTAGTGCCCTTTGTAAGTCAATCAATCAGAATGTGTTAACAATGCTAATCCACACACCTCGACTGAATAACACTGAAAGCAAATAAACTGTTCACTTTGCAAGAGAATGTTTACATAGCTTAATGAAACTGGGACAAATTCACTTTGCAAAGAATAGCAAATCACATGCAAGGGGGAAAAAATAACTATATCTTTGCTTGCACAAGGTTGGATGATGCTAACCTAAGCTAAGGGAAAATTCCCTTACAAAGTGGAAGGCCTTTTTACCTATAGTAAATAAACCCCATGGTGTTCATGGCTGCAGCCCGGCAAGTTTGAAGGGCAGGTGGAAGGATCCTTTCCCCGCAAGAAGAATGATGTGCAAAAGAGGAGGCTACAGGGGCACAGAGCAAGACAGAAGGATGTAGAGCAGATAACCTGATAACCATGATACTGTACTTACACTGAAACATTTTTTTCTAATTCACACCACAGAATTATAAAACAATGATAAATTACTGACTAATGTATTAATTGCAACCAGGCATGACCTCTCTTCACTTTTACACTTGCTTTACTTTAGAATGACAAGGCGGATTTCCACTTTGCACCTGGAACAAACTATTTGCTCCATACTACATAAGTATGATTAATTACTAACTGAAATGCTAGTCTCAACCTGGTGAAGCCTCTGTTCAGTTTTGCACTTGTTTTATTTTAGTATGACAAGCCCAATTTTCTTTTTACTCCTTCATAAATCTCTGTTTTCTTCCATTCAGACAGTAGTTCAGAATGGCTGTCTTTACTGTACAAAACAGCAAAACTGTTTATGAAATTATATAGGTATATTGTTTGTTACAGAACAAAGTTCTTAGAGGTGCCATTGAAGCTGTTGATAACATTAATATTGTTATTTATAGATGGTTCACACTTCTGTGTTGAAAAATGTGGTTCGGTTTTTCATTTGAGACTCTTTTCATCAGAACTAATATGCTTTAGTAGTGCAGCATTAGAAACCTCATGTCACATATTTTGAACTGTATCTCAGCTTAGTGCTGAGATATACACTTTTCCAGTAATGTGTTGTATTTTCAACAAGCTTTTCCAATGCTAGATTTCCATTGCTGGAATCTATTGGTAGACAGCCATTGGCACCCAATTCAACACCCTTTTGCTAGGATCAGTTCCTGCTGCCTCCCTTCTGCTAATGCATATCGTAGAATGGGTGTACCGCACTGTGCCTATTCTCTGCCCCCCTTGCTCTGCCTGCGAATGGTTGCAATTGAGTGCACATACACATGCATGGCTAATCACTTGCTTTCTGGCAGTTAGAAGGTAGATGCTGGATATGTTTTTGCGTCAGGAGTAGGCAGCTGGGTTGGACAGTTGCTGAAGCAAAGTATCCGAGAGGAGATGAAGCCATGGCCTGCTGATTGCAAGCCACTGATCTTGAACATGCGTGTGGTGAGGGGGCACCCCTCTAATGCTGCGCTCAGGATGGTTGCCCTTCCTGCCTAATCAAAGGTGTGTGCAGCCTATTGCATTAGGGTGTGCACCCCAAAGCTCAAATACATATGCCTTTCTCTGCAGCCTTCACTGCACAGGAAGTGAATGAATGGGAAGTGTTCTGTGCTGAACGGATTCCTGTTCATTCACAAACTGGAGCATAGTAAATAGTTTACTATGCTTCAGTTATAAATGAACATGGTGAGCGAGTATGTTCATTGTGTTCATTTAAAAAAGGAACATATGTACTTGCCCCTTCCCCTGCTGTCCATCCAGAAACATCCCCTGCAGCAACCTAGCTAGAGGAGAGGTGGGAAGCCAGCAGCACTGCAGGGCGGGGGCAACACAGGGGGAAGTCCGGGCAGTAGGTGGAATCGATACTGCTTGTAGTGATAAGGGTGTGCCCAGACACACCTGGCACACCCCCTGCGCACGCCTATGTGCCCAACCCTTTTTACATCCCTAGCTAGGATCTCTCTGCAGTAACATGACATGACATGGGGTAAAGGGAAACAGAGGGCAGTTTTGGTCCTTCCCATATAAGTTCAAAATGACACTATCACCTTGTCCATGCAGCTCAAGATGACATTGTCTCCAGTAAGAGTATCCCCCTGCCTCCTTATACTCACATTATATACAGTCTCTTGAAGCTCCTTGTTTCTCCACAGCTGGCACTAGTGATTGAATTCTATGCCCAGGCCAGGGAAGCAGGTCGTATGCTCCCCAATACCCAGAACTGCTGGTTGCATAGGAGCGCAGGTAAAGTGAGTAGAAAGGGGTCAAAGGATGCCCCTTGCTCAGACATTGTTGCTTTGTCCTACACGGGCAAGGTGACATTGCCTCTTTAAAACCTAAGCGGTGGGGAAAGATATAGTTGTATTAGATAGAGCTTGGGATAATGAGAGGAGTATGTTACATAATGATCACTGTTTAGGGTAGCACAGAAGGTAATTTTGTGTATGTGTTTCGGAGGACTGTGAGCATATTTAACCACTTCAACCCCGGAATGATTTGCCCCCTTCCTGACCAGAGGCCTTTTTGCAATTCGGCACTGCGCCGCTTTAACTGACAATTGCGCGGTCGTGCGACGTTGTACCCAAACGAAATCTGCGTCCTTTTTTTCCCACAAATAGAGCTTTCTTTTGGTGGTATTTGATCACCGCTGAGTCATTTCTGATCGCCGCTATAAACAAAAGAAGAGCAACAATTTTGCAAAAAAACCCAAATTTCTTACTTTTTGCTAAAATACAAATTAAAAAAAAATATATAAAAAAACATTTTTTTCAACAGTTTTGGCCGATTTATATTCTTCCTCATATTTGTGATAAAAAAAAAATCACAATTGGCGGATTGGTTTGCGCAAAAGTTGCCGCGTTTACGGATGATGAGAATTCATTTCTGGGGTTTTTAATTTTTATTTTTTTTTTACTAGTAATGGCGACGATTTGCGATTTTTAGCGGTACTGCGATATTGCAACGGGCATGTTGGAACATTTTGACACTTTTTTGGGACCATTGGCATTTATACAGCGATCAGTGCTATAAAAATGCACTGATGTTTTCTTTCGAGATAAACACCCTTTTTTTCCTGCGTCTAAAGCAAACCCATGTTGCAGCGTGCTGGCGCGTTAACAGTCAATTTCGCCGCGTCACGGCTTAACGTTTTTCCGG
>BLSH010509468.1:94053-108380 GCA_018402905.1 Glandirana rugosa
TTTATATTTTTTTGACACAGTTTGAAGATGATTTTAGAACAGTTCTATGGCCTCTAATGTTAATTAATACTTTTCAGACCCATTTTGAAGATGATCTCCATTTTTGCATTTTTTAAGTTTTTATTTTTTTAAAAATATTTAAAGTTATTTCACTGTCCCCATTTCTTTGTAGGTCACTTGTCCCACCCTTACCCACATTTCCTTCCTTTTGCAGACCTCTAGGACCTTCCAGGACTATTTTACAACACTTTTTGTACCTAAAAGTCCGGGTCTCCATTGATTTCAATGGGGTTCGGGGTTCGGGACAAAGTTCGGGTTCTGTCCGGACCCGGACCCGGACTTTGTCCCGAAGTTCTGCAGAACCAGCAGAACCCGGACTTCTAGAAGTTCGCTCAACTCTACCAGTGATTAGCCTAGACCATTATCTGATTAAAATTTTATCTGCGCACAGAGAGTAATATAACTGAGAAATTTTCAAAACGACATATATATGATATGTAGTATTGTATGTGTAGCGCCCACATAGTGTAGGTGCTTTTACTTTGTAGATTTTTGGTCAGAGAGGAAAAATCTAGTCAGGCCTGACTGTAAGTGAATCAGGGCTGGGGAGTGGCTCAAGGGAGGGGCTGGAGATGGAGGGAAGGGACACTTCTTGGAGATTTCCTCCCCTTGAACTGAGAAAGCTCTAGAAGGGGGGTGGATGAGAAGGTGTCACTTCCTGATGTGTAACAAGGAGCCCTGACCAATCCACCTGGATTTGCAGGGGGCAGGCCTCCTTAAATACTGCAATCTGCCAGCAGGTGTCAGGAGAGTTTGAGTGGAAGAGATGAGGATGTAGCTGGAGCTGTGCATCAGGCCTCACCCAGGAGGGGAGCTCCCAGTCTGGGAGGGGGTGAACCTGAGGCCTGGGGCTTGGGTGCAGCCAGGAGTGGGAATCGGCTCCTGGAGTGGCACAGGAGAAGCAAGGGAGCAGCTGGGTTCTACATGGAAGGAGACTCTTTAAAGGATCCACCAAATAGTCGGTGAGTGGTGACCCCTGGGAGTTGGATGAGAAGGCTGAGACAGTCTGGGAGGAGAGAAAGCAGTCTGTAAAGTCGGTAGGAGCCAACCAAGGGGAAGGAGAACCATTAGACCGCAGGACAGGCCGGATGGGTCTGGAAAATGGATGGGCTGGGAGTAGTAGTTCATCAAGGCCCAGTTATCACCAACGTACTTAGCTACACAACAGAGAGCCCATGGTTTCAGGGAAGGAAACCTACGATTCTTATCCACAAAGGGTGGTTCGGAGGCCTTGCCTGCAGCTGCAGCAGGCCTCACCATGTGCTAGCTGTGGTGAAGAGGAGGTGTCATGGAGGTTTGATAAATTTCCTTTGGGACCAGGGAAACAAGTGTAACGATCAGCAAGTAGTGTGCTGGAGAGAGGAAAGGAGAAGAGTAACGGTCAGCAAGTAGTGTGCTGGAGGAGAAGAAGTGTATATACTGGAGGTGTATATAGTAGGTCCCATATTCAATTACTGGGCATCCCAAAGTCATCCCTATCCAAGTTCAAACCCCTAAATAAAAACAACAAAACAAAGTACTGGTCTGTTCAGTGACTCCGGGTGTGTGGAACTGTGATTGACGCAGCGGGCAGGTGGATCACAACTATCAGCCACTCTCGAGGGAGCACTTGGCTACATTTGGGGGCTCATTTTCTGGGATTCTCCTGCAAGGCTGCCAGTAGTTGCCTCAAGCAACCGAAAGAGAACCGAGCCAGGAACTGTAATTGTTTTATTGCTAAAGTGGACTGAACTTTGAGAAAAGGACTTGTGTGTTTGCCATCTAAACAGTAAACTTTTACAAGTGTGCTGTTGCCCAGAGCAACTGATGAGAGTGGTCGCCAATTGCCGCTCTTGCCAGCCCAGTCGCTGCAGCCGGCACTGGGGTGAGCACTTGCATCATCCTGTAATTCAGTGACTTTGTTACCATGTGCCGTTACCTTTAGCAACCACGCCAGGCAATCGCACCCATGGATTACAAATATGTCCTGCGCCATGCCAAGGCCGGACATTACCCACTGGATTACAAATATGCCCAACGTTCTGCAATTAATGGGCATCTTGAACTTTTTGCTCCAACCCCTGCTTAAAGTAAAGTGAGCCAAAGACTGTTCTTGTTGTTGATGGGAAAGACTGTGTTTCAAGTGGAGTTTTCAGCAAAACAGTGGCTACTATTAAAGTCAAATAGAGGGGGTGGGGAAGGAATGAAGTGGGGCTTTAAATGAAGCCATGATGTGGCCGGTCATGCGCTTCCATCTCTAATATTTGGTAAATAAAATAAGAATGAGTTTGGGACTTTAAATGACACATGCGGCGGGAATGAAGTAAAGGATGGATTAAATAAAAGATTTTTTTTTTTTGAAAGAAGTTTTATTGACCTTATGAATGCATGACAAAGCAGTATGGTACAATCGTAGACCCATCTGGTCCGGGTAATACAAATTATGGTATTGATTAAGGGATGGGTGACAATAAAGCCAACGTAGGAATAGTACAACATAACGGTATATAGTATAAGTAGAAGACTGGATGGGTCTCCCTGTATCAGAACTAGGGTGGGGTAAAACTTGGAGAGCAGGGGGGGAGGTGGGGGGGGTGTGATCCACCAGAGTTTCTTTGAAGAGTTGGAGGCAAGGATCGAATGTAGCTAATAGTTGCCAAAGCATCAGAAGAGAGGGAGGCTGATTGCAGGAAGAAGTATCACAGTGAAGAGGTAGGGCCTTTCAGAGAGGTATGGCCAGAGATGATCCTCAGGTATGTGTGAGGACTCCTGTGCCTCCTGATACCTGAAAGAGTCTTGCAGAGTGTCGATCTCCTCCTGGGATAGGGTAGCCGTGATAAAAGGCGACCATCTGCGAAAAAATAGGTCAGAGTGTTTAGGATAGGAGAGGTCGGTATTGAGCTTGTCCTTGTAGAATAGTGAGATCATCACTTTCCTAACTTGCGGAATGGAGGGGCTTATAGTAGAGGTCCAGTTTTGGAGAATGGCTCGATGGGCCACTAGTAGACAGATCAGCGTCCAGTCCTTGACCTGAGGATCGGGAGGGTAGGGTTGGGGGGAACGCAGGATAAGTTGTTTGTCCCAGTGGCCAAAAATTAGTAGCAATGGGTCCTTCGGAAGGGTAAGCAGGGTTATGCTGTTGATGAAAGTTATGACTTGGTCCCAAAAGGATGCGATGTATGAGCATGACCAGAAACAATGGTGCAAGGAGGGCCTAGGTTGGTTGCAGAGAGGGCAAAGTGATGTTTGAGGATTGGCCTTGTCCAAAATAAAGGGCATGAAGGCTCGATGTATAAGTTTGAGTTGCGTCTCCCTCTATATCTCGTTGGGGGTGATTTTGAGCGTTTTGAAGTATCCTAGCATTATTTTGTCTGTCAGATCCGGGTCTGGGAAATTCTTGCACCAATGATCAACTGAGGTTGTGGCGGCCTGGCGGATGGTGCGTACTAGAAGAGGTTTGTAGATGTCAGAGATAGCACAGGAGCCAGTTAGGATAAGGCTATCCATGATATTTCTGCGGTACCGTTTACTCGGTTCTGTACAGGTGGTTCGTATGAAGCTGAGACATTGCCAATAATAGAAAATGTGGGACTTGGGGATGGAATATTTGTTGACTAGGTAGGTGAAGCTATGAGGAAGTCCTGTCAGTTCGTCGCATAGGGAGGAGAAAGTGGACAGACCAAATTGTTCCCATTGTAGAAAGATTTTGTGGTCCATTCCTGGGGGGAATTTGGGGTTACCTCGAATTGGGAGGTAGGGTAAGATGAACGGTGAGAGCTTGGTAAGTTTCCTATGTTCTCTCCAGGCCAGTGCTGTGTCTCAAAGGAGGAGATTGTGTTGAAGGTCAGGGGGAAGGGCTTTCCATTTGACATGCAGGATTGCTGCCAAAGACAGGGGGAAGACCATAGAGGATTCCAAGTTGAAGTTCGAATAGCGGGAAGATTGGTTAATCCAGTCCATGCTGTAGTGGAGAAGACATGCAATATTATATAATCTAATGTTGGGGAGGCCTATACCTCCCTCGCCCCTGGGGAGGTGCAGTTTGGATAGTGCTATGCGCGGTTGCCTCTTTTTCCAGAGAAAACTGGATATAGCCTTGTTTAGGATTTGGATATCTTTATGCTTCAATAGTAGAGGTATAGTTTGTAGAGGATATAATAGACGTGCAAAGCTGACCATCTTAACTAAGTGGCACCTCCCCAAGAGCGAGAGCGGGAGATCCATCCAGGAGCACAGTTCTTGAATGAGTTTGGAGAGAAGAGGAGGGAAGTTGAGGTGGTGCAAAGAGGAGGGCAGTTTCACTATCTTAACACCCAAATAAGTAATGTGAGAATGGGTGACCTTGAAAGGTGAGTTGTGAGTCCAAGGGGGATTTTTGGAGGACCCTATTGGGAGGATTTCGCTTTTGTGGTAGTTAATACGTAAACCGGAGCATAATTTGAATTTGTCTAGGATGTTCTTTATGGTTGGCATGTCTGCTGCAGGGTTGGCTGTAAATATGAGGACATCGTCGGCAAAGCGAGAGGAGCGAAGTTCCCTGTCTCCGACTTTTATCCCATGGAGAGGGGCCTGATAGGTTATGTATCTGGAAAGGGGTTCGAGGGCTAAATTGAATACTAGCGGTGACAGGGGGCACCCCTGTCTGGTGCCTTTGTGTAGAGTAAATTCATCGGTGAGGAGGCCGGCCACCACCAACCTGGCTGTGGGTGAGGAGTACATTGAGTGAATTAGGTGGGTAAAGGGACCCTCAAAGCCTAGCCTCGAGAGCACCATGTAGAGCCAATCGAAATTTACATTATCAAAGGCTTTTTCGGCGTCCAGGGTGATGATGGCCTGCCCCCCCACCGAGGTCCGTTGGGCGCTTTCCAAAACCGATAGAACTTTTCTGATGTTTAGAGTGGCTGTGCTGCCATTCACAAAGCCTGACTGGGCCGAGTCGATTATATGTGGAATTATGGAGGACAGTCTAGTTGCTACAATTTTGGAAAGGATCTTTACATCTATGTTGAGTAAGGAGATAGGTCTGTATGAACCCGGGATAGTGGAATCTTTCCCTTTTTTGGCAAGCAGTTTTATGGTAGCTTGGTTCCCTGTGGGAGGATATGTGCCCCCTTCCCATATTTTGGAGTAAACCGCTAGTAGCGGGGAGGTCACCATGTCTTGGAATGTTTTATAGAATTCCCCCGTGAGACCGTCAGGACCTGGGGCTTTAGAAGATGCTAGATGGCGTATGGGGGTGCTTATTTCATCTAACGTGATTGGTGAGTTCAATGTTTCCAGTTGTGCAGGTGTGATTTTGGGTAGAGGAATTTGGTCCAGGAAGGAGTGTGCTAGGTTCTCGTCCATGGGGTCTGGGGCATAAAGAGATCTGTAGTAGTGTAGCATAATTTGACTTAGGTCCTTGGGGTCAGAGAGTAGGGTCCCCGAGGGGTCCCGTAGGGATGTGATATGAGTGGGAGAGTGGGGGCCTTTACATAGCCTGGCTAGTAGTTTGCCGGCTTTGTTGCGATATTTGTGCATAGTGGCTTCAAATTGTGTTCTCTGTGTTAGTTCTAGGTTATCATTCCATGAATCGAAGGCTTTTTTGGCTAATAGCCATTCGGTTCTCGTGTCCGAGGTATTAGTGTGGGATAAAGATGATTGGGCATTTCTGAGTCTCTCGCTGGCTGTTTTGTAATTTGAAAGTAAGTGTTTTTTGTACGAGGCGGTATAAGATATGATGCGACCTCGGAGGTAGGCCTTTCCAGCCTCCCAAAATAAATTAGGGTCATCAGCGTGGGTGGCATTAAGAGAACTGTAGTCCTGCCATTCTGCTTTTAGAAAGCTTATAAAGTCCTTGTTGTGCTGTAGGTAAGTAGGGAATCTCCATAGGTTGTGTGATTTTGGTCGGTCAGTGAGGAGTAGGGATATTGAGACCAGAGCATGGTCGGATATCGCTATGGGGTGAATGTCTGCCTCCCTCAGTAAGGGAACAAGGTGATTGATGGAAAAAAATAGTCTATCCTTGTAAGAGTATCGTGGGGATGGGAGAAAAACGTGAATTTCCGTTGTCCACTGTCCGTTGGGTGTAATAACCTCCAAGCGTCTACGAGATGGAGGGAGCGCATTGTATCGGGAAATAGGGTGGTGGTGGAGTCGGGCCGTACCAAGTGAATGCGTTTAGGAGAGGATTTGTTCTCTAGAGGGTCCATGACAGCATTGAAGTCTCCTCCTATTATGTGAGGGAGGTGAGGGTTCTTTAATAGGAACACTGACAGTGCTCCAAAAAAAGGTTTACTGGGGCTGTTGGGGGTATAGACGTTCCTTATGAGGTAGTTCTTGCTGGCTATCTGAAGATGGGCCGTGACTAATCTGCATGGTTATCTGATTCCACAGAGACCACTTTACATGCTAGGTTTTTGTTAATCAGGATAAGGACCCCAGCTTTGCGTCCTATGGCCTGGGAGCCTAGGACCATCCCTACCCAGAGCTTTTGCATGCGGTGGAAGTCTGATGAGGGAAGGTGGGACTCTTGAAGGAGGGCAATGTCAGCTTTGAGTCTTTTTAAGTGGCGGAGAATTTTAATTCTTTTTTGTGGGGACCTAAGGCCTTTCACATTCCATGAAAACAATTTTATGGTAGCGATAAATCTGGATTTGTGTAGTTGGGATTAGAGATACTCTAGTGGTCTGGAGTAAGGGTACCAGGAGGCGAGGATGCCCTGGCAATGTGGTCAATGGAGGTGGAAGGTGTGTTTGAGGGTGTGATACGTGGGGGGAGTGCAGATACAAGGTGAGAGTAGAGAGAAAGGGGTGAACAGCAATAAACAATAAAACATAACATAAAACCAATCTAGCACGGAGCTTCACTTTTTTCCACATGGTTGAGCTGTGGGGAAACAGCACCCAGTAAGGCGGCTCAGAGAGGGAAGGAGAAAACAGAGGCTCCTGAGGCCCACTTGACATCTTTAGGGGCGCCTGCAGTGTAGCTGAGGTTTTTGGTGGGGATTCCAAGAACCAGAAAAAGGGGGGAGGATCACCACAGCATCGAAGTATGCGGAGAAAAGTGCGAGTTTATGGTGAAACTGTTCCCAATGGTAATTATAGAGAATAGAGAAATCGTGGTAGCTATGCAACAATACTTTACCCTACTGGGAAATGAAAGAGTACATTCGTTGCTGGGGTGGGAGAGTCGCCCGTAGGTGACCCGTGGTGGCAAACGGAGCTGGGCAGCTTGGGGTGCACCTATGTCCATGTTGGTGTTCTCATGTGTCTCTACAGAGTGGGTGGGTGTCGTGGAAGTTCCCATTTGCATTGGGGTGATGGGGCTGTGGTTGCGGTTGTGCAGGCCGAAGCCGCGGTCTCGATTTCTGGGGTGGCAGATGTCACCCGGGGCGTTTGCCTCTCTAGAAAACGGTCCATCTTCCAGCAGGGAAAGTTATTTATTCAGGCTGGCTTGAAGAGGGGCCGGGCCAGAGTGGTGGCTGGATGATTTACAGCCAGGTGTGTCTGGTGGGCCTGAAGCCTCGATTTTGTGGGGCTGTGCCGCACCTTTGGGATGGGTGGTATGCAGCCTAGGCTGTGTGTCTGACCTGGATCCAGCAGGCGTGCAGTCCGGGTGGAGGAGAACTGACCGTGTGGGCTGCCTGAGGCGTCCGAACTACCAGGGTAGGCCGAAGCCACGGCCTCGATTTTTGGCTGAGCGGGACACGTTTTCGGCGCTCGGGCATGCGGCCTGCCCCTGGTCGTAGGGGTGGTGTGGGGATGCTGCAGGGTGTCCGGGTCTGTCAGATGGCATTTTGGGCCATTACTGCATACCAGTGATATAATATCACTGTTCTGAAAACATCTGCAAACTGTGTGTGAAGAGCGAAACCATATGCATGCTCTTCTCTATGCTGTATGTTCAAACACACTATCCAGATGTTTGAAGAGCAGGTGTATGGTTCCGCACCCGGTTTTAGGTAAAGTGTTCTAAACTATTTCCAGATGTATGAAGAACAGATGTAATGTGTGAAGAACATCTTTTCTAGGCAAATAAAAGATGTTGTGTGTGAATAACAGATGTGCAATCATTAGTGGCAATAATAAAAGTGACACAGACTATAAAAAGAAGTGTGAATAAAAGATGTGCAATGATTGACGGTTTCATTTAAAGTGATACACAGACTTTAAAAAGAAGTGTGAATAACAGATGTGCAATGATTGACGGTTTGATTTAAAGTCACACACAGACTTGAAATAATTGTGCAGAAGAGATGTGCACTGATTCCTGGTTTCATTTAAAGTGACACACATTTTGCAGAACAGTGATATGGGTACTCCCGGCTTATTTATACTTTTTTGACACAGTTTGAAGATGATTTTAGAACAGTTCTATGGCCTCTAATGTTAATTAATACTTTTCAGACCCATTTTGAAGATGATCTCCATTTTTGCATTTTTTATGTTTTTTTTTTTTTTTTAATATTTAAAGTTATTTCCCTGTCCCCATTTCTTTGTAGGGCACTTGTCCCACCCTTACCCCCATTTTCCTTCCTTTTGCAGACCTCTAGGACCTTCCTGGGCTTTTTTACAGCATTTTTAAGATTTTTCATTAAAATTACCAGAACCCCGGACCCGAACCCGGACTTTTTTTGAAAAGTCCGGGTCCGGGTCCCGGACACCCCAAAGTTCGGTACGGACCCGAACTTTACAGTCCGGGTTCGCTCAACTCTACACATCACTCATCAGGAGCAAGCTTAGGTTATCAAAAAAGATATTTAAGAAATGGTCAAGTAATGTCTTCTATATGTTGTAGGAGTCAAGCTGGAGGTCGGTGAACCCACTCCAGATATGAATACCCACATATATATAGTGCTTACCATGTGAGCATGCCAATGGTGCACCCGTAGGGCCGATAGACCGCCCGCAACCAAGTGGGCCAGGAGCTGAGGCGGGAGAGGCGGCAGCGGTTCCACCGAGGACGGCGCCCAGCATAGAGATGGGAGCACTCCAGCACATTGAACCTGTGAATGATAATGTGCAATGAGGGATAAGTGTGTACGTGAATGACAGGTGAGTGTGATGAATGGATGTGTATGTGTGTATGTTCGGTGAGTGAAAGAGAGTATGGAGGTGAAGAGGCTGAGTAGAAGTAGATGGAATAGAGAAGAAAGAAAAAGATAAAAGAAAAAAGGATAGAATGGAGAGAACAAAACATGAAGAAATGGTGGAAAAAGCAGCAGGAGTGGGGAAAGTGAATGAAATGAGAGCATAAACCAGTGTATTTCCTGAAAGTTTGAGACTGTCAAGGAACCGTGTGCAAGGTGAGGTGCATGTGTGCTACATGCCGGAGGCGCCCATCGCCACGCCGGGCGACGCCTGATATAGGTGCTGCCGCCATGCTACCCGCCAATGTCACGCACTCGGGATTGGTGAAAGGGGGAGGGGAGGCCCAATCTCGGACCGACAAGCAGCCAGGGGAGCAACACTCCACCCCCATGTTGCGACTGCAAGCGTGTGTACCCAGCCGGCGCTAGATTCGGGATGGTGCAGCATATCGGTCTGAGTGACGTGGCGCCAATGCACAGCATGAAGGAACCCGCCCCCCCGCGTCACACTAGGGCGGGGGCGGAAGGAACCCAAGGTGTGCCTCGTAGGTCCCGGATCGTCAGAAGCCTGGCAGCCCAACAACCCAATCACAGAGGAACCACCGCCAGCAGACAAGGAAGGCAAAGATAATGGTGCCAAAACACACGGGGATCACTAAACAGTGGACCATAATATTAGGGATGGAAGCGCATGACCGACCACATCATGGCTTCATTTAAAGTCCCACTTCTTTCTTTCCCCACCCCCTTTTTTTTACTTCAATCAATAGGGATGGACACAAGCTGTCACGTACCTGGTGGTGGAGTCTGCAACTGCAGAGGACAGCCTCTCTTACAATCCTGACTCAGGCACTCCTGATATGGTGAACAGGAGGCTCAAGAGTGCAGAATGGCACGAGTGCTTGACTGGAACACAGGTGTGGTGGCCACAGGAAGGGCTGGAGATGCAGAGGAGGAACTCCAGGGAACAGTTGACAATAGCCCTGTCGGTGCCAAGCAGGTGATGCTGGAGGAGAAGGCCAGAAGCAGACTGGGTCAGACAGCAGGCAGGCGGATCAGGAACCGAGGAGCAGGCAGAAGGAAGGTTGGACACAGGCCGGGTAGGCTACAGGCTGGCAGCATGGTACCAAGGAGCAAGCAGAAGGATCTTTGGATCCTTCTGGAAGTTTGCAGTTGACAACCAAACTTGTACCCCTGGCTCCAAGTTCAGATGACCTCGTCTTTTCCTGTCAAACGCTTTCTTATAACATTCCTGGGACTTCGACATAATTTCCTGCATCAGCTTGTTGTTGGTGCTGAAAAAATCCATAGTCTCTTGCACAGCCGGGACTGTACTTTCAGGGATGGAGCTGGACAGGAAGGACGGGTGAAACCTGTAGTTTGCAAAAAACGGGGACTGTTTGATGAAAGAATGAGTTATTATAGGCAAATTCAGCCATAGGTAGTAGAGACACCCAGTCATCTTGGGAAAAGGACAAGAAACATCTCAGGTACTGTTCCAATGTTTGGTTAGTCCTTTCAGTCTGCCCGTTGGACTGCGGGTGATAGGCTGAAGAAAATGAAAGTTCAATCTTTAAGACCCCACATAAAGCTTTCCAGAATCTGGAGGTGAATTGCACCCCCCTGTCGGAGACAATGTTGGCTGGTATCCAATGGAGCCTGACGATTTCCTTAATGAAAGCTTTAGCGGTTTCAGGGGCAGAAGGTGTACCCCTCATGGGTACAAAGTGGGACATTTTAGACAATCTGTCCATCACCACAAAAATGGAGGAAATCCTTCAGACGGGGGTAATTCAACAATAAAGTTCATTGAGATCATCTTCCAAGGTCTTTCCGGAACTGGCAGTGGCCTCAATAGACCCCAAGCCTTGTTTCTGCTGCCCTTATTTTGAGCACAAGGGGTTCAAGACTCCACGTAATGTTTGCAATCATCCCCCACTTGTGGCCACCAAAATGTGCGTTGGAGCAGTTTGTAGGTACCGAAGTGTCCCGCAAGTTCATGGTCGTGGCAAAGTCCCAAAACCACGGTACACACATCTTCAGGTACAAAGATCCTGTTGTCATGCCACAATAATCCTTCTCTGCACTGGAGATTGTTTCTAGGAGGAGCAACATACTCAGTGGAAAGATGTTTAATTTGTGACAACAGATCTTCCTGGAGCAAGAAAAAATTCCCGGTGGGCAGAATGGTGTCAGAAGAAGGAGGATTCCCAGGCTCGTTGAACATACGTGAAATTGTGTCTGGCTTCGTATTCTTAGATCCCGGCCTGTATGTTATATGGAAGGAAAATCTGGAGAAAAACAGAGTCCATCTGGCCTGGCGTGGTTTTAGTCTCTTTGCAGTTCTTAAATAGTC
Source organism: Glandirana rugosa (assembly GCA_018402905.1). Lineage (NCBI taxonomy): Eukaryota > Metazoa > Chordata > Amphibia > Anura > Ranidae > Glandirana > Glandirana rugosa. The sequence goes on from BLSH010509468.1 coordinate 105,519, forward strand.
CAGATTCTTGTGATCCGTATAGATCAGAATCGGATGCGCCGCTCCTTCCATCAGGTATCACCATTCCTCCAATGCAGCCTTGATTGCCAGTAGCTCCCGGTCACCAACATCATATTTCCTCTCAGATACAGATAATTTGCAAGAGAAAAAGGCGACTGGATGCAACAGAGCTTAGGCGCCTTGTCACTGGGAGAGTACTGCCCCAACCGCTGTTTCAGATGCATCAACCTCAAGGACATATGGGAGGACCGGATCAGGATGCTTCAGGATGGGTGCAGATGTAAACAGGCCCTTGAGGGTTTCAAAAGCAGACTGTGCTTCCATGGACCAATGGAACCGGATGCCTTGCCTGGTCAACTGAGTAATGGGCGAAATAATAGCAGAAAATCCCCTGATGAATTTTCGATAGAAATTGTTACGTACCTGGTGGTGGAGTATGGCTTATGCAGTGGGTAACCTCCCTTACAACCCTGACTTGGGAACCCCTGGTAGAGTAGACAGGTGGCTCAGGAGTGCAGGATGGTACGAGGGTCGGACTGGGTCACTGGTGATGGTATAAGTCCGTTGGTGCGCTCGTGCACTAGAAGAATGGTCGTACAGGCTGGGTCATCAACAGGCTGGCGGTGAGGTACAAGAGGAGCAGGCTGGCAGATAGTCGGATTCATGCTTGGTCGTCAACAGGCGGGCAGGCAAAGTACAGGAGGGCTAGGCAAGAGAGTGGTCGTGGACAGTCCAGGGGTCGATGCAGGCAGAAATCAGCAAAGTCAGGCAATCCAGGTCACAGGAACAGAGAAACCGATACAGGTTGGTCAGGAACACGCACACTACACACTGTAGATCTGACAGCACTTGCTGCAGGGCATGCAGGGTAGAAATAGAGCCGTTTGGCGGCGTTTCTTTCTGGGGGTCCATCTTGATGCCCTTGACAGAAATAATCAGTCCCAAGAATTGAATGCTTTGCTGCTCAAAAGTACATTTTTCAGGCTTGGCATAAAGTCCATGCTGTCTCAAACATTCCAGAACACGTGAGACATGTTGGCGATGCTCTTCCAAGGATGGTGAAAAAATCAAGATATCATCCAGGTAGATGATGACAAAAAGATCAAGATAGTCTCTGAAGATATAGTTTACAAAATGCTGGAACGTAGCAGGTGCGTTACAGAGTCCGAATGGCATTACTAGGTATTCATAATGCCCAAAACGGGTGCAAAAGGCAGTTTTCCAATCGTCACCCTCTCGAATGCGAACAAGATTGTATGCTCCTCGGAGATCCAGCTTGGTAAAGATGACTGCCGTTCCAAGTCTCTGGAATAGTTCAGGTACCAATGGGAGAGGGTAGTGGTTTTTAACTGTGATCTTGTTCAATTCTCTGTAGTTAACGCAAGGCCGTAAGGAATGATCCTTCTTTTCCACAAAGAAAATGCCTGCGCCTACCGGTGATGTGGAGGGGCGAATAAATCCCCTCTTTAAACTCTCGTCCAAATAAGTTTTAAGAGCACCCAGTTCAAGTTCAGATAGGGGAAAAATTCTCCTGAACGGGACTTCAGTTCCTGGCAGAAGTTCAATGGGGCAATCATAAGGCCGATGGGGCGGAAGGGTCTCTGCCCCTTTCTTACTGAAAACGTCCAAGAAAGCATGGTGCACTTCTGGCACAGATTGGTGGGTTTCTAAGTCGACAGAGTCCAAGCAAAGCAAGGTAGAAGGAGAACTGGAGTTTTCTTGCAAACAATGCTGGGAGCAATAGGCCGACTGAAACTGGATCTCCCCCTTGGCCCAATTGATGAGCGGATTGTGCGCCTGTAGCCAAGGCATACCCAGAATGACTGGAAACAACGGGGATGCTATGGCATCAAGGTGTAAGAGTTCATGGTGGATGCTGGTGATGGTGGCAAGCAGTGGTACTGTTTCATGGGTGACCAGTCCCGATTTGATAGTTGACCCATCCGCTAGATGAACCGTCATTCCTCGGGCTTTAGGCTGAAGCGGAATCTGGTGCTTGGTGGCAAAGGACAGGTCTATGAAACAGCTGCAGGCTCCAGAATCAATAATGGCGTGGACCAGGATGTTCCTGTCTGGAAGCTGGAATGAGATAAGCACAGAAATCTGAGCAGGGTTGTCGGAGCAAGCAGGCACAGGATCAGATGTGACGGTCAGACACTTATGTAGCTTTGCCGGGCAAGTCCTCACATAATGTCCCGCAGTACATGCAGAGGTTGCTCAACCGACGTCGCTGGCGTTCCTCAGCCATAAGAGAAGGACGGAGCAGGCCCAGATGCATGTGTTCAGAGGTGTCAGGTGGAGAAGCCGCTGGGGATGGCAAAGCTGGACTGGAGAAAACAGGACCTCGAGGTAACATCCAAGTGGGGAGAGATGGACCCGCCTGACGTTCAGACCTTCGTTCCCTCAGACGTCGATCAATCTGAATAGACAGTTTAATCAGAGCGTCTAAAGTCTGAGGGACCCCTACCCTACATCTTTTAGGGGCTCGGAGAGACCCAGGTGGAATTGGTAACACAGAGCGGCGTTGTTCCAATTGGTATTGGAACTCCAACATCTAAATTCTGATTAGAGTTGAGCGGACACCTGGATGTTCGGGTTCGGGTTTTCGTGAAAAAGTTTGGGTTCGGGTTCGGTCCGAACTTGACCCCGGACCCCGAACCCCATTGAAATCAATGGGGACCCGAACTTTTGGGCACAAAAATAGCTATAAAAAAGTCCTGGAAAGTGCTAGAGGGCTGCAAAAGGAAGAAAAGTGGGGGTAAGAGTAGGACAAGTGCCCTACAAAGAAATGGGGATAGGGAAATAACAATAATCTGTCCCTTACAGCAACAGCAGGAACCTGACCCTGTAGAACTAGGAGAT
>BLSH010509468.1:113228-123664 GCA_018402905.1 Glandirana rugosa
ACATTAAGGAAAGAATCCAGGCCTTTTTTAAAGCAATCAACCGTGCTGGCCAAAACCACCTCTGGGGGGGGGAGTCTATTCCACATTTTCACAGCTCTTACTGTGAAGAAACCTTTCCGTATTTGTAGATGAAATCTTTTTTCCTCTAGACGTAAAGAGTGCAGACCTTTACGGGTTAACCTGCAGGGGGCGCTCTAAGGGTTAACTGTGTTCCCTGGGCATGTTCTAACTGTGGGGGGACTGCCCTAACAGGAGAAGGGAAGTGATCACACCTTCCATGTAGAGGAAGACTGTGATCACAGCCCTTCCCCCTTACACGGACCTCCGTTCTTTCACTCCGGGGGGGGGGCATCGTGGGTGGCCGGCAGAGCCTGTAGAAGCTGCAGCTTCTGTGACTACCTGTGGTGATGCAGCTGATGCTGTGGGGATAACCTTAATATGTTTGTGAGGAACTCAGCCCACATTGCTAAGTCGGCTAAGGCTGCCGGGTCTAACCTAATGATTTGGTCAGCTCCTTGTACCTGAGTAAGGAAAACTAGGAGCCGTGAAATAAAATACGGTCTTGAGGAATAATTCTTATCGCAAAATTGAGCGTCCCTAGCAAAGTCTGCATCTGTTTCCTAGTACCCCCTGCGAGAGAGTAAAGTCATGAACGACCGACCTGATATGGCTTAGTTCATCGGGAGGCAGGCTGGCTTGCATGGCACATGTGTCCAAAGTGACACTTAAGAAGGTGATGGCTTGTGCCGGGATTTCCACTTTGTGTTCGGCTATGGGAACGTTGAAGTTGTTGAACACCACCCTCAACGTATTGAGGTTTACCGGTGGTAAATCATTCAAGTAATGGATAACCATCTGACACTGTGCTCGGTGTGACAGGCTCCGTGAAAAAGACTGCTTGGATAGCTACATCTTCTGATGTCTTTCAAGGAAAATTCCTTGAAAGGAATCAGGGAATTCAAGCTCGGAATGTGCGAAGAATGAGGTGCAGAAAAAATTGTGCCCTAACCGAAATTTATTGGAGAACTTGCCCTTGACAAGCCCAATAGGGCTGAGTCTCCAGGTTTGGAAGGTTACTGGGGGAAAGGGCCGGTCACAGATCCTCTGTCTAGTTTGGCCTGTAGCAGGGTATCGATGGCCTGTTCGTCGAGAGTTGCCGACTGGAGGGTTTTTTTTGCACTTGTGAGTGGAGAGAGGTAGAGTGATGAGGCTGGTGTGGAATCCTGAGGTGGTGGGGGGGGTTGAAGGGGCGTCTTGTGGCCACACTTGCGCACCAGTTTGCAGTGTGGCAAATTGGCTGGCAGGTGGCACAGAGTGGGGAGCATAGGCCAGCGAAGTGGTGACAAAAGAGTTCCGTGAAGGTGAGACTCAAGTTAGTCTTGAGACAAAACAAGAGGGAGTGTGTCAAAAGGGGGTGTGGAAGAGGGAAAAAAGGACGGCGTGGGATACAGAAATTCCCGAACGAGGAAAGAGAAGTACAGGAAAGAAATGGCAGGCATAGATAGAGCCGACAGTGTTCTACGGTCATAGAACACTGTATAGTGGAAATTTAGAAAACTCAAAAAGTGTGTGGCACCCGAGGTGAGCCAGGAGGTGACTGACCAGGCAACCGATAGCTCAGGTGCCTGTCTGCGCTGAGCACAACGTGTGGACTAGAGCCCCAGGATGTACTGGGGCAAGCAGCTGGAGTCTGGTTCGGCCTATGTAGGAATGTTTCGGTCTGTAGATTTATGATGCATGCTCTTTCTGCTTAAATCTTGCACTTTCAGCAAGTTGATGTTCAGCGACCTTGTCTGTGAGGTGGAGAGTCTGTCTCCAAAAAGAAAGTGTAATGCATAGACATATGTGACATAACTAATGCCCAACCTTAGTATGCCGAATGGTGAATGTAAAATCGAAGATTTAGTGACAGAGTGCTGCAGAATAATGTGACAGAAAAGACCCGTAAACCTCACCTGACTAACGCTCTATCATTAAGGTCCTGGTATGGATCGAACCTGTAGTAGGGGTGACATGAGTGAAAAAAATATCTCTCTTTAATTTTCCAACACGGGCTGTCCCTCCCTTGTTATGTGGGTGGCCCTGATGAAGAAGCGATCCCTACGTTGGGAGGGGTTTTTTTTTGGGGGGGTAAACGTCCAACCTGATGCAGGATGGGACCTGAACTCGACTGACTTAAGGAGAAATGACAGAGCAAACGATGAGTGACCCGCAATGTTAATGCCACTGGAGACGAGTGGCCGATTAAGTGCCAATAAAATGGTGTGGGGCTGATTGTGTGCCACTGATAATGTGCTTGTAATGGGGTGGTGTTTGTCCTTGCTGCACGCGATTGTGAGGGATTGGTGATGATGCGTGCTCGCATCTGTTGCGAGGAGTTTATGTAAATGTGTGTTTGCAGTGATTTGCAAGAAGTTTAGTTTATGCATGTTCGCAGTGATTGCGAGGTATTTATGTTGATGCGTGCCCGCAGCAATTGCGAGGAATTTATGTAAATACACGCATGCAGTGATTGTAAGAAGTTTGACAGTGAGTGTTCGCAGTGCGAGGGGTTTGCGATGATGCGTGCTCGCAGTGATTGCAAGGAGTTACAAAAATACGTGTTTGCAGCGATTGCAAGAAATTCATGTTTGAAATGCATGCTTGCAGCGTTGCGGGGAGTGTCAAAAAGGGTGCTGGCAACAATTTGCAAGGCGTTTAGTTAAGCATACTTGCAGCATTTGTAAGAAGTTTGTGTTTGCACATGCTGACAGAGATCGCAAGGGGTTTGTGTGTTTGCATGATCGCAGCGTTTGCTAGGGGCTTAAATGCGTGTTTGCAGCGATCGCAATGCCTGCTTGCTGTAATGTATGGAGCAACACGTACCTGTGCTTGCAGTGATTTGCAAGACATGGTGCTCGAATGCATGTTTGCTGCGATTTAGCAAATGAGGGGGAAGCATGTCGCTGGAAGTGTGTTTTTTTTTTAAGGTGTTGTTCGTTCTGTGCTTGCAGTGATCGCAAGGTGTAGTGCAATCGAAGGCGTGCTTGCAGTGATTGCCAGAGCTTGTACTGATAAATTGCAGCGATTGCATAATTGACCTATAGATAGGTGAAGGATGAAGATAGTAGATAAAAAGGGGGGTGTATTGTGTCCAAACTAACCGTAACTGTGCTTGACGTGGAACTTGAACCGATGCCATGGATCAATACGAATCAATAGTAAGGAAGAGACACAAACTGATACGAAACAGTAGTGGGCTTTAGCAAAATGTGGGTCGACTTAAATTACATGTGAACTGATTTGCTTTGATGCAAATCCGTGGTAGGAAATAACATGAGCCGATACAAATCGATAGATAAACTGACGATAATTAGCGGCATGACACAAACCGTTTCGAAACGGCAGAATACTAACATAATTAATGCAAATTGGTAGTAGGAAATGACATGAATCGATGTGACTCGGTAGTAGGAACTGACATGAACCGATGCGACTCAGTAGTAGGAACTGACATGAACCGATGCGACTCGGTAGTAGGAACTGACATGAACTGATGCGGCTCGGTAGTAGGAGATGACATGAACCGATGCGACTCGGTAGTAGGAACTGACATGAACCAATGCGACTCGGTAGTAGAAACTGACATGAACCGATGCGACTCGTTAGTAGGAACTGACATGAACCGATGCGACTCGGTAGTAGGAACTGACATGAGCCGATGCGACTCGGTAGTAGGAACTGACATGAACCGATGTGACTCAGTAGTAGGAACTGACATGAACCAATGCGAATCGGTAGTAGGAACTGACATGAACCGATGGGAATCGGCAGTAGGAACTGACATGAACCGATGCGACTCGGTATTGGAACGACATGAACCAACATGAGTGGGTAGTAGGAAGTGACATGAACCGATGCAAATCGGTAGTAGGAACTGACATGAACCGATGCGACTCGGTAGTGGAATGACGTGAACCAACATGAGTAATAGGAAATGACATGAATCGGTAGTAGGAAGTGGCGTGAACCGATGCGAATCGGTAGTAGAAACACAAAGCGCTGCAAATCGGTAGTGGAATAACATGAACCGACATGCGTCAGCAATAGGATCTGACATGAACAGATGCGAATTGTTAGTAAGGAATGACATGAATCGATGCGATTTGGTAGTGAAAAAACGGTATGAACTGATACGAGTCGGTAGGAATGGTAACCGACCGGGAAGATAACATGGACCGGGTAAACAACATGACCGGTATGAATCGGTAACTAGGTACATGTTGGATTGTGGTAAGTATCTGACATGGATCGTTTGTGGGGTAGGACATGCACCGATGCAAATCGGTAGTCAGGAAAATTACATAAACAGAGTAATGACATGAACGGATCGAAATCGGTTGAAGGGAAGGCATGCACCGATACAAATCGACAGATAGGGTAATAAAACGAAGAGAGTGAGTGACATGGTCCGATGCGAATTGGTGTGCGTGATGCATCTGATATGAACCGTTGTGACTAGGCTTGAATCAGATTGTGCTGAGTATGCAATGGATTCGCTACAAATAGATTGTTAGGTGAATGGCATGATCGATACGAATTGGTTGTAGCATGCATGAAACTAATCTGATACGAGTTTGGTTTTGGAGTGTACTATGGCCTCGACTGAACACCAACCACCCAACCCCCGAGGCTGATTGAGTGCAGCCAAGGCCCAGGTGGGTCTAACTACCACCTCAATCAGCCACAGAAGCTGTGCAAACAATACATGCTAATCACCCAATGGATGCGATAGAAACCCCCATAGACAGTGAATACTGTGAGCAACAAAGCCTGTATCGAGTGATATTGGATAACGGCCGACAGTGGCATGAGGCTTGGCTCAGAGAATGAATTGTAAAATAGGCAGAGGGAACCTACGAATCTACCATGCATGTGCCGTATGATGTCGGGACACGACCGATAACAACTTGGAGGCAGCTAAGTACAAAAGGGGATGCAGGATAGGAAACATTACGAATTGTAACATAGCGTATGAAATGAAAAGTTTTGAATCCTACCTGCAACAGCGAGCGAGAACCGCCGACGAAGACCACAAACTGAGAAGCTGCAACACACTGGTAATCGAATGCACAGATTCACAAACATGAAGTGAGCTGGGGAGAGCAGGCCCAGTAACATGTGCTATCGTGCACTGGAACCGACCAAGAGCATGGGGGGCGGGGGTGGTGCTTAAATACCCTCCAGGCTCCTCCCATAAATGCTGGCCTTCTTACATATATTTTCCTGGAACAAATTATGACATCTACTGTAATGTACATAGTTCTTTATCATTGCTTTTATTTAAATTTGTAGAATAAAAGAATTGACTTTTAATCTCAACAATGAATTGACCCATTTAAAGCAATTAGCCCCATCTTTTACTGTCTATGGTTTTAGGAAATCTTAAAATAGTGGCATAAAAGTAAAAAAAAAAATCTTTGGAGAAAAATGCCAGCCCTACCCCTGGCTTCCACTTGTAGCACCTCCTGTAATGCCACAGACTGACTACAAGAACACTGCACAGCAGGCTGATAATACTGTCATCTTTGGATAGCGTAGTCACCTGTTCATTGGAAGAACCATATGCTGGAAGGAGCAAGTGGTATTTTTTTATAGGACTTCGAAAAAAAGCTTTAAGGAGAGGGACTATTTTCAGGCAATTACTGTAATTATTTGGACTTACAGACACTGAAGGTGAAGATGTGTCCGCTTCAATAATCCAATCTTGTTTTTTGTTTTTATTTACCCTGTATATGATTGGACGTTAAAAGTGAACATAGCTTTAACTTATTCATTAAGCTAAGTGAACAATGTTTTGTCTAAGTAAACATTCTCTACTTTCTCTAAATCAACCCTATTAAGTCATTACTGAATGCCGGAAACACTTTCTAAGTATAAACTAACATATTTTCTAATGCCTAACAGCTTAATCTCTCCTTAGTCAGGTCGCTAAGCATAACAATTATGGCTATTTTTATACACTTAAATGCTAAGTGCAATAAACACAAACAGCAGGAAAATGTGCCTTGTGTCCTGTTGCCAGCATTGGATGGCATAGTAACTTTTTACAGACATCAGAGCATGGCAATATACAGAGTAATTGACTTCACATTTAGAATGCAAATGTTATTGAGGCTGTCCTGAGTGCAGTAGACAACAGTGGCAAGCAACCTATCATTGCTTGTTGATCTAGCAGACCATAAGTTTTATCTTTCCTCACTGTTTGCAGTCATAACTAGAGTTGAGCGAACTTCTGGAAGTCCGGGTTCTGCTGGTTCGGCCGAACTTCGGGACAAAGTCCGGACAGAACCCGAACTTTGTCCCGGACCCCGAACTCCATTGAAATCAATGGGGACCCAAACTTTTAGGCACAAAAATGGCTGTAAAAAAGTCCTGGAAAGTCCTAGAGGTCTGCAAAAGAAAGGAAATGGGGGTAAGGGTGGGACAAGTGCCCTACAAAGAAATGGGGACAGGGAAATAACTAAAATCATTTTTAAAAAAATAAAAACATAAAAAAATCAAAAATGTAGGTGGATGTGGACCATCTTCAAACTTTGTCTGAAAAGTATTAATTAACGGTAGAAGTCATATCACAGTTCTAAAATCATCTTCAAACTGTGTCAAAAAAGTATAAATAAGCCGGGAGAACCCATATCACTGTTCTGCAAACATCTGGAAACTGTGTGTAACACTTTAAATAAAACCGGGAGAAACCATACTACTGTTCTGCAAACATCTGGAAACTGTGTGTAACACTTTAACTAAAATCGGGACAAACAGAACTACTGTTCTGCAAACATCTGGAAACTGTGTGTAACACTTTAACTAAAACCGGGACAAACAGAACTACTGTTCTGCAAACAACTGAAAACTGTGTGTAACACTTTAAATAAAACTGGGACAAACAGAACTACTGTTCTGCAAACATCTGGAAACTGTGTGTGAAACTGTAGCATTGAGAAGAACAGGGATATGGTTTCGCTCTGCTATAGTTTCACATAGAGTTTTTAGATGATTTTAGAACAGTGATAACCTTTTGCAGGGGATTGTCTAAGGTATGTTAACTTACTAGTGCTAATCGTCTGAGTTGTGTTAACTCTTACTGCTTTGCATGTGATTTTATTGATGCTACAGCACTGCTATGCATTTATTTACTGCTATACAAGTACATGTTATTTCTTATGCCTAGATCCTTTACTGTTAGGATCAACCTGTGTGGCTGGGGTCTGTTTTCTGCTGGTCATCAGGGACTCCTTGGGCGCTGCGATTGGCTGTGACAGTGGTGAATGGTGATCTGACCCTACAATGGGCTGCAGATGAAAACGTGGTCTGGGGGGCTACTTGGGGCCTACAGCCACATCACCCTGAATACACCCGATCACAGCTGATCTATGAGGCTAAGCAGGGTTGTGCCTGGTTAGTATCGGGATAGGAGACCGCCTGGGAATACCAGGTGTTGTAGGATACACTGCAGGTGTCATTTAGGGAATTGTAGTGGTTTACTGCTAAAGTTTAGCAATACTTCCAGATATTATATTTCCAGTCCTTCAGCTTGTGTGTGAGCCAGGAACAATCAATTTGCATGTAGACCAGCCATGTCCACTAAAGGTGAGGGCAGGTAAGTACATCTTAAAAAAAGAATGCACAATATGGGCATAAGGGATTACAAAGTACCCCAGCCCTCAACATCAGCACCACTTTGCAATAAAGGAAGGAGAAACCTGATACTTCACAGGGACAGACCCTCTTTAGCCCTGAAGGAGGCACTAGGGAGTTAACTGCCAGAAGAGGCAAACTATGGAGAGCTCACTACAACAATCATCGTGAGTGAGATTGGGCTTGTGGTGGCTGTGTGTCTGTCAAGATGCGATAGCAAATCCCAGGCCGAAGGCAACAGCAAATGGTGGGGCAGAGACAGTGAAGATCTAGACTCTCTAATGGTCCATATTAAGCCAAATCAAACAGCTGTGTTATTTGAAGGCAACCTCTACTTCAGAAGCAGTTGGCTAAGGAGTCGGTATCAGACTAGCCAGATATGCCAGCCTCAGAAAATGGATGCTTGACTATGTCCAAAAGGACTGTGTGGATTGCTGTTTGCTAAGCCTCAGTTACGAAGCCAATCAAACAACTAAGGTTTGTTTAAAGGGTACCTCTGCCTCAAAGGCACTGGTCAAGCAGTCCTCATCAGATGAGCCAAGGGCGAGGTTCTGCCAGCAGAACAGACAGTATCCTTTGCAGTTGCACTGGAACAATGAATAGATGTGGAAGGAAGAAGGTTTATACTACTATTAAGTAGTGTTTTGTGGGCTGCTTTTGCGCTCATCTTGATAGCCTGGCAGTCCGGATCTCTGATGGGATCAAAACAAAGTTTGGTCAGTAAGGAACTCTCTAGGATATCTGACCCAAGAGTAAGAATGCAGTGGCCATTAAGGCAGTTCAGCCAGGAGGGTGGCAAGACTGTATGCCAGCGCTCTAGTAGTCCGGAGTGATCAGTTAACCCTTACGGCTCATCCCACAGATGACACATACCTCCACTAAGTCAGACTGGTGACTGGCCAGGGGAGAGCCAGTGATATCGAGAGGGAGGATTAATCCCTTATGGGAATTGCTGATGACAATAGGATAGCTAAAAGGCAAAGTAACAAAGGTGGCGCAGACGACGGAGCACCTAGTGTGCAAGTGAGAGCTCTTGAGTTCAAGACAGCATGGAGTGACAAGTTAAACCTGGGATAAATTATAGAGGATAATGGAAGGGTCCATAATCCTTTATCTAAATACCTAAAGCTGAGTCCGCTCCTTTCAGGGAGCAACAAAGTTCCTTCACCCAAAGGCACCCAGTAGGTGTCGGCCTGCAGAATTAGATATAAATTCCGGGGCACACAAGAGTAGCACTTCTGCCGAGCAGCACTGAGGTTCGAGGGTGAATCCCAAGCATGCCACTGCAGGTAGAGAAGTGGGCTGTTTTTTTTTTTTTTTTTTTTCCAAATGGGCTGTTTTACCTATGACATGGAACAGGACGCAGGGCCTTACTCGAGTTAACAGGGGATGAGGATCCTGTGCATTGATGAAGTCATTGAAATATGCGTTCCCCTCCTCCAACTCATTTCATTCCCTAGAGCAATTAATGCTGGGGACAAACGTTACCACATCTGGTTCATCGGTAATCCATCTGTCCAAAGAACATGCCAAGGAGTGTGCTCTGCATTGCTCTTAGTCAAAAGCAGATGAGCATTAAGAAAAATCAGGATGAAGATCATCATATGGAACTGGGGCAGTCAAGTACCCAAACCATCAGGTGAGACGGCAGATTGGTGCTAGCAGATGGGGGTATAAACAGACCCATATTCTGCAAGTACCTTCGATCGGCTGTTCAGGAGTTTCACTATGAGTTCATTGGACAGCCTTTAGCCTTGCCACATACTCAGGGCAATTTCAGGACATAAGTGCAGTAATGGCCATCTTGCAAAGCAAGGGCGACAGGTATTACATAGTTACATAGTTACATAGTCAGTGAGGTTGAAAAAAGACACAAGTCCATCAAGTCCAACCTATGTGTGTGCTTTTATGTCAGTATTACATTGTATATCCCTCAATGCTGTGGTCCCCTAGGTGTGCATCTAATAGTTTTTTGAAATTATCTATACTCCCAGCAGAAACTACTGCTTGTGGAAGAGAATTCCACATTGTCACTGCTCTTACCGTAAAGAAACCCCTACGCATTTTAAGGTTAAACCGCCTTTCTTCAATTCTTAGTGAATGGCCACGTGTCTTTCTGTACTCCCTTGCGCTGAATAGTTTTGTCCCTATAGTGGGGTCACCAGTATAGTATTTGTACATTGAAATCATATCCCCTCTCAAGCGTCTCTTCTCCAGAGAGAATAAGTTCAGTGCTTGTAATCTTTCCCCATAACGAAGGTCCTCCAATCCCTTAATTAGCTTTGTTGCCCTTCTCTGAACCCTTTCCAATACCTGGACATCCTTCCTGAGGACTGGTGCCCAGAACTGGACGGCATACTTCAGGTGCGGCCTCACCAGAGACTTGTATCGTGGGAGAATTATTGATTTATCCCTAAAGTTAATCCCTTTCTTGATGCATTCCAACACTTTGTTAGCTTTGCTTGCAGCAGCTTGCCTCTTGCATGCCACTGCTGAGCCTGTTCTCTACTAGGACCCCTAGGTCTTTTTCCATCCTAGATTCCCCCAGAGGCTCTCCCCCTAGTGAGTAGTTTGCGTTCATGTTCTTGGTACCATCGGTCTGTTCACCGTTTACTCTAAATTGCATCTTTTTACATTCTATTACGTAAACCCATGGTTCTTGTACTTGCGTTTGATGAGTGATCCCCCTCTCGGAGACCCCCTTAGATCCTACCTTTTTCTGGATCCCCAGGATCATCTCTTGTCCGAGTCGTCACCGT
>BLSH010509468.1:164633-186949 GCA_018402905.1 Glandirana rugosa
TGTTACAGCCATTTTTGTGCCTAAAAGTTCGGGTCCCCATTGATTTCAATGGGGTTCGTTGTCCGTGCGATTGTTCGGGTTCCGTCCGGACCCGGACCCGGACTTTGTCCCGAAGTTCGGCCGGACCAGCAGAACCCGAACTTCCAGAGGTTCGCTCAACTCTACCTATGACGTCACAGGTGCCTTCTGAATGAAAGTTCATTGTCTATATGTCATAGAGTTGTAATAATTGTTGATGTTTAATGTATACTAATTGAGTGGTATTAACTGATTACCCTGTATAAGTGGGCTTCTAACAGGATTATAGAGTAACGTAAGACTTTGCCTAAATGAATTATACTGGTAATCTACGTGTAACTCCTCTGATTGTATTTGAAATATTGAAGGTGGTTTTGGGGGCAATTGCCTGTAGACTATTAGCAATAGTTGTGCTTATACCAAGAGAGAAAACCGTATCCCCAGAGTACAACTAACAAGAAGGGGAAGGATACATAAAATTGCATGACCTTGCTGATGTGCCCAGGCAATGAATGTGAGCAACTTGGGGCGATAGTAGATACGCTTTTCATCTGTTATATCATAGCATTTGTGGTGTGCATGCTGCTAAAGATTTAGAGAGATGGAAGTCAAGGAAGTCAAGGCCCATTATGGGAAATGGGTCGTGAAGTTCCTAAAGAAATGGCACAGCTTGGCAAAGGCAACGGATTGGCCTGTACTGCTTCAAGGAACCTATGATGTCAGGGTGTGGAGTGCATTACGTCATAACTTTAAGAGTAGGATGACTGAATCTAATGAAGTTGCAGCATGGGCTAGATGGGAAGCAGAAGCGTATGGTAAAACCGCTAAGGTCCTAGTTGCAGCACTGCCAAAGATATCGGAGGAAGAAGGTGAGTTGTCAGAGGAAATGATTACTAGTACACATATGTTAGCAAAGACACTCATCAGAAACCCAAGTGGGCCTGTCACTGACCAGCTAGTGTCTAGCAGTGGGTCCTTACCACCATATATGACATCATCTACCCCTCTAGGGGTGGATGCCATTGAAGCATCCACACCAATGAGAGGGGAGGTGATGCAAGGATATTCATTGGATACACTTAAGGGTAAGATGTGGTATGAATCACCAGGATGGAGTAGCATGCCTCCATCCAGGCTGATAAGTACAGGAAATACGCCAGAGATAAGTGGGCGAGACAATAGTTTCTTAAGGAAAACACCTGGGATGACACCAATAAAAGGGGTGAGTATGCATGAGGAAATAATGTACCCTCCTCTCCCCTCTGACTCAGAAGAAAGTGATGAGGATGTAACATCTCGACAAGGGGGGACAGGAAGAGTATTAACAGTAAGAGAGCAAAGAGCTTATGATGGTACAAGTGCATTAACAGGGACTATAATTTACCATGTGCCCTGGACACCAGGGGGAGATGAATACTTTCCTAAATTCGATCCCCAAGCCCAGACACAGTTCTCATCTGTTTGCTAAGCAGTTGTGCAACAAAGCGACGAGCTACAAAGCAAATTGGGAGGACATGTTAAGAATCATAAAGAGTATATCAGGAATTAGTGATGCTGATCTTATAATACGGGAGGCAGAGTTAGTAAAACCGGAGGCTCTGGGGACCACCACCCTGGACTCACATTGGCAGAGTGTGAAAAGATATGGGAAAAGTTAAGTAAGATTTTTCCGGCGGCTTCCTGGACTAAGGTGAGTTCAATGATACAGGAGAGTAAGGAGGAGGTGCATGAGTATACAGACAGGTTTAGAAATGCAGTCATTGAGACTGGGCAGGATCCAGATAGTCCAGCCCTGGCCTCAATGATTGTTACCATGTGGGGGACAGTTAACCAGCCGTTATCCTGAGTGGAAAACTATGAGCATGCAAGCTCTGACCTCTGTGGCATCCCTTATCCTAAAGAATATGGATGACATGGAGGTAAGGAAGCCACAAAAGGTAATGCTCTCCTACCTCCCACCCAGAGAAGCCACGCAGGGCGGAAAGGGGAGGGATGGAGGGAGATCAAGAGCTATGGATGTGTGCTTTAATTGCCAAAAACCTGGCCACATTGCTAAAAATTGCCAAGCACCCAGGAGATCTGGTAAGGATGCCTGGGGAAAAAGGGTTTGACGGGGAGAGGCCCCAGTATGGTCAATGATATCTGAAACTGATGGTGATGATGCTTTTGTAAAAATGACTTTGGCAGAAATGCCTTATTATAATGATCTCACATGTCTAGTAGATACAGGGGCTTCTAAAACAGTGCTGTCTTTCCACTGTACCCCACCTCTCCCCCACTCAACTGATAGGTCAGTGCTTGGCCTGGATGGTTCTGTAACAACTCTAAAAGAAACTGCCCCTCTGAATGTCAGGATTGGAGATTGTTACGGTGCAATCCACATTTTTGTTGTCTGATACCGTGCCTTGTAACTTGCTATGAAAATTACAGTGTACTATAAGTTACACTCCAGAGGGGGTCTTTCTTACCTCTACGCTGACCGAAATAGATCAAAATGTGTGTGACAGCCTTCATGTTTTGGTGGCTGCCCCGCAGAACTCAAAACTTACGCCAGCCTTGTTGGAGTTACCTGAGTCACTTTGGGCAGAGCCCAAGGAAGACATAGGTCTCCTGAATGTGACTCTGGTTAGCGTAAAGGTAAAACCAGGATCCACCTTACCGAAATTACTTCAGTATCCTCTCTCCTATCAGCAAAAGGAGGGTATCAGAGATCAAATAAGGATATACGTGAAGAAAGGGGTGTTGCGAGAAGTGAGCTCCCCTTGCAACACTCCGCTATATCCAGTGAAAATGAAACCTACAGATAGAAAAGCTCCAGTTAAGTACCGGATGGTACATGATTTGCAAGCTAATAACAAAATAATTGAAACTGATGTACCTATCATGCCAAATCCTTACACTCTCCTTTCAGGTATTCCCAGTGATGCAAGCTGTTTCACTGTTTCACTGTGATTGACCTGGCAAATGTGTATTTTAGTGTGCAACTGGACGAATCATGCGTCTACTTGTTCAGTTTCACCTTTGATCAGAAACAATACACCTGGCTCTGCCTCCCTCAAGGCTTATCCATCTCTCCAAGCTGTTTTAATCAAGCACGCTTGAGTTTAGAAAAATGGGAACAGATGTAACTGTTCCTGGACTTTAAAGGTGCCAATAATACACATATGAGAACAGATCAATAAAATATATGCTGATTTTATTTGGTACAAATGTTAAAATAATTGTATAAAAACAGACATAGAATCACTTGGGTGACCGGTTGCAGAGCCGAAGGAAGAAAGTGGCACTTGATGCATAGCATGTATGGTAATAACGCATCAGGGATCATGTATCGTTAGTATGTAAAAAAAGGATGGAGACACCCATCAGTAGACATGTGGGCCTCTTCCATCATTTTGATAATTCAAATATGCACTTTTTTGCTCTTGAACATGTTCCCCCCATGCAGAGAGGGGGGGACCATGACAAACTTCTTTTACAGAGTGAGACTCATTGGATTCAAAGCCTGGGGGCTCTCAAATACCCAGGTTTAAATGATGCATTATCCTATAAGATTTTTTTATAATTGGGAGATCATACGGAGGCGTTTGGGGCATGCCCTCTTGGTCTTGCTGTCTTGTGGAGTGGTGTAGGACTGATCGGTCCAAGTGTAATCTACTGGAGTTGGATTAGATGTGAATTCTTATATTAAATTTATATTAAAGTATGGCTAATGTTAAGTGGCTTTTATCTTTAATAGAGTTCTGAATTGTAATGCCAACTAAAATTGTTTATTGCATTGTCTCATAGATCAATCGCGGTGCCAACAGGTAATATCCTTATGTTTCATAGATTCCCATGCGGCCAAACCCCCCCCCTTGGGGTGCCTTTTACCTTCTTTTAATAACCACATTTATCTATATATCTGATGGCCCTCCCTATTACCATACATGCTATGCATCAAGTGCCACTTTCTTCCTTCAGCTCTGCCACCGATCACCCATATGGGCGCCTGGGGCACCTCCGCGCCGCCCCTGTCGGCCAATCTTGGGCTGCGGGGGGAGCCCTGATGATCTGCAACACTCCTGTTCTGGCTGAGGTTGGGAGATGTGGGGGTTTTTTTTATGCCCCCGTGATCTTGCATCCTCGGACCGGTCATCCCCCCTCCATTGCCTTGGGCTACTCTAGCCTGAATGGCAGGTTTGGGGATGACTACATCCAACATGGCGATCTTGGCTTCGGCGCCCTTAGCACCGTGTCATTTCTGACCTAGGTCCGCCGGAAGTGATGTGCCGTGGTCCCGAACTTCCGCCCGTGCTCGGACGATGACGTCAGACGCCATCTGAACGGAAGGTGGATAAGAAGGCGCCATGCGCCTCTATCCTCTGACAGAGGACCGCAGGAGAGGAACCTCGGAGGGTTCCGTTCTCCCCTCTCCCTTATGTGCTTTCCAAGCTGTTTTTTAAGGTAATCATAGTTACTAATGGGGATGTTTTCCCACTATAATATTTCTTTCTATGCATTTCTATTACTGGGGGGGTTTTGATGTGCTGTTCCACCACCGGCCATTGATGCAGCGACTCGGGACTTGGTTCTTCCGGTTCTGCTAGCAGAACCATCAAAACCGGTGGGATTCGGCCATCCTCCTCTCACTTTGTTAATCTTACAAATTCTAACGAATGTTATATATTCATCTTTTAGACTGCACTGACTACTACCCCACCACTGGCCTTGTTCATTGGCCAGATTCCACCAGAGTCCAGTGATTCCTAGCGTAGCCTGCTGAATCTCAGGGGATATCATCTCCGGTACAGTGTGGCAACTAATGGATGTCTGTTAATTCCTGAACTAACATCCTGTGAATTAATGTTTGGCCCTACCATAATTACAACAAACAGGTATCTCACTTCATTCAGTAGCTTCTTTTATGAGGCATCATATTGATGCCTTATGCATACTCTTTATATTTATTATTATTATCTATCATTTATGATTGTCTGATCTACATAGACTCAGTACTGTCCTTCCTTCTATGGAGATCTTGGTTTGTGAGCCAGGAAGATGGGAGATTGGAGAAGGCACTTCTGCACCTATGAATGTTTTTTTTGGCATCTTATTAGGTAGGTTGGCACAGCGATTGACCAATGTCATGGTTATGGCAATTTACTTATTATTTTTGTCTCTCTTCTTATTTTGGGCATTGTACAGTATATTGCACATTGTTCATTTGTACTATGTCATTAAATTTATTTGAATCTCTAAACTGTCTATATCTTTGTTATAGTATTCTCTACTTTGGTACAGTCTCCACAAGTCTCCTGAAGAAGCCCGACGGGCGAAACATGTTGAGCAGGGACACCAGAGTATACAAATAAGTGAGTCTATGTCTGGTTTTATACAATTATTTTAACATTTGTACCAAATAAAATCAGCATATATTTTATTGATCTGTTCTCATATGTGTATTATTGTCACCTTTAAAATGCAGGAACAGTTAAGTCTGTTCCCATTTTTCTAAACTCAAGTGTGTATCTACTATGGATGTGGTGCCTTCTTGGCTCCTCACCAGCCTCTAATACTCCAAAATGTTTTAATCAAGCATTGAAGCAAGTGTTGGGGTCACACTGCTCCAGTGGGTGGATGACTTGTGCTTGGCGGCGGTGACCAGGAAAGTATGTGAAAAGGCTTCCTTAAGTTTGCTAAACTTTTTGGCAGAGCGAAATTGTGAAGTGGCAAAGGATAAACTACAGTGGTGCCAGGACAAAGTTGTTTTACTGGGGCACTGTATCTTTAAGGGGGGTAAGCACTTAACCTCTGAAAGGAAAGAGGTGATACGCTCATACCCCCTCCCTAAAAATCAAAGGTCTTAAGAGCATTTTTGGGCTTATTGGGGTATTGCAGATAATGGATCCCTAATGTGTCTGAAATAGCTAAACCATTGTATGCTTTGACCTCAGGAAAGGCTGTGCACTTTCAGTTGTCTGCTGAGGAGATACAGGCAGTGGAGGCATGGCATTGAAAGAGGCTATAATGACTTCGCCAGCATTAACACTGCCTGATTACAAACATAATTGTTATTTGTTCTGTCATGAATCAGGCAATCAGGCATCTGGAGTGTTAACACAAAAATCTACTGATAAGCGCAAACCTGTGGGATATTACTCCCAGCCTCTTGATCCTGTTATTTCAACAGCAGCACCTTGTGTAAAAGCCACAGCAGCAGCAGCCATGCTAGTGGAGGAAACTGCTGACATTGTGTTGGAGAACACCCTGATTCTCATGGTCCCCCACGCAGTGGAGCAGGTGCTGGGACATCTTAACAGGAGACACTTGTCTGCTGCAAGGTTAACTAAGTATGAGCTGGCTTTGCTTACACTGAGTCATATTGTCATTAAGAGGTGTAATGTTTTAAATCCAGCCACTTTGTTACCCATTCTGCCTACTCCAGTGGAGTGGGTGCATGATTGTTGTCACACAACAGAGGCCTACTATGAGCTCCCAGTGACGGTAAAGGATATTGCCTTAGAGAACCCAGTGATGGAACTATGGGTAGATGGTTCCAGGTATTACACTGAGAAAAGTTCTCCTGTTACTGGTTTGGCCATGGTAAGTCAGGAGGGAGTCATTTTCCAGAGGGCCCTACCAAATCATTGTTCAGCCCAAGTGGCCGAGTTAGAGGCCTTGATAAAAGCATGTCAATTGACAGAGGGGCAATCAGTGAATATATACAATGATTCTCGGTATGCTCATGGAGCTGTTCATGATTTTGCAGCACTCTGGAAAAGCAGAAATTTCTTAACATTACAGGGTAAGCCTATTAAAAACTCTGCTCAGATTAAAACCCTACTTGAAGCCATCATTTTGCCCTCTGAAGTTGCAGTGGTCAAGGTGAGGGCTCATACCAAAGCGTTAGGTGCTGTTGCCATGGGCAACCAAAGAGCAGATGAGGTGGCTAAGGAAGCTGCTTTGCTTCCTCTGACAAAGAAAGTGTTTTTCTTACAAGGAGAAACAGACATTCAAACCTTACAACAATTGCAGAGCACGGCATCTCCAGAGGTAATCAATAAGTGGAAGAAGAACAATTGTTATTTCAATGAGGTTACAGGTGTTTGGCTCCATGAGGATGGAAGGCCATGTGCCCCTCCTTCAATGTACCCTTCTCTTTGTTCTATGGAACATCTCCCTTCTCATGTAGCCAAAGGGGGGATAGTTGATCTAATACGGAAATTTTGGTATGCACCAGGCATTTAAGAAGTGGCTAAGCAGTATTGTCAGGCTTGCTTAATTTGTGCACAATATAATCCAGGAAAAAGGTGAAAACCCCTCTGGGCCATATTCCAAGGGCTCTGTATCCCTTCCAGAGATTATATGGGATTTTTGAGATCAGCTAGTGGTAAGATAGAAAACTACAATGGACTATTAAAAGCAAAATTGGGAAAAATGACAGCAGAGACAGGACCAAATTGGCTTCAAGGTTTGCCTATAGCTTTGTTTGCATTGAGAACTACACCAAAACTAAAAGGGGAACTCTCTCCCTATGAAATATTATTTGGATCAGTGCCAAAGACAGGGTTGTATTATCCACAGGCTTTAGCAAAGTCATACGGGGATCACTCACTGAATGTGTCATCGGGTTGCACAGGAATTTGAATCAATTGCACAAGAAATTATATTCCTCTCTTCCAGACCCAGATTCCCTTGAAGGGACTCATGACCTACAGCTAGGGGACTGGGTAATGGTGAAAAAGCATCAGAAGGGTCTGTATCCCAGGTGGACAGGAGCCTATGAGGTGCTACTCACTACAGCTACAGCAGTGAAGCTGGAAAACAAGGATACTTGGATACATGCTTCACATTGTAAACGTGTGCATGCTGCAATTGTATCTTTGCAGTAGGACCAGTTCTCCTTGCCTAAGGATTCTGTGTCCTCAGCAAGACACTGCTCAGAAAGTGATCATATTTCTCTAGTCGTTACTCGGATATCGAACAAGGAGTCATGCTGTGCTGTGCTTGAGTAGCCGATGAAGGACAATGAGTGCCTGGAAAAGTTTGCTGCTGCTGAGTGTCGCGTGGCATGTGCTTGTGCTTATTTTATGCATTATTGACGAAAGAGGCAGCCAATAGTACCCTAGCTGAGAAGCCTTTGAAACTGGTGGGGGGAAAAGGGCTGTTGGTACAGGGAATATTGTGAAAAGGAATAGGACTAATCCTTAACCATATTGCTGAACCAGAGGTGGTTGAAATGGGGATCACTGATTATTATCAGGACCCTGAGAATGTCCAGGTTGTGTTGAATGGTTGTTTTAATATAGAAAGCCAAACTATGTGTCAGTGCCTTGAGGATTGCCCCAACTGCTTTGATGAGGCCTTAAAAAGGTCATTAAAGGAGTTGAATGTAACTAATGAATGTGAAGAGGATTATGAGTTCACTGATTTGAACAGGTATAATCTCTCTTTGAGAGAATTAGTAGACTCCCAATTGAAAATTCACCATATAAGGCGAGAGTCCTGCCAGCCTCATATTATTATGTGTGTGGTAGAAAGGCCCATAAGTGGTTACCAGTAAAGGCAAATGGTACTTGTGTGCTTGCTAGATTGATTTACACCACTAGAGTTGTTAACACTACTGAACTACAGGAGACCCATAAAAGGAGAAGATTTAAGAGATCTACAGGAGTTAAGGAGTACTCTATCACAACAGCACAAAAAGAAATGGAGCGCACTGGGAAGAAGTACTCTGTGTCTTTGTTTGGGGAGGCTTTTAAGTCATGGACTTATGCCCCCATGGGGACATGAAATGATTAATAGCCTGAATGATTATGCTAATACTACTAATATAATGTTGGGACATGTTATGGAGGCTCTAAAAGAGGAAACAGATGAACTAATAGAGATACGAAGACAGGTGATTGCTAATCACATGGGTTTGGACATATTATTTGCTTCACAAGATGGGTTGTGTAAAGTTATTGAACAGGAATGTTGTACTCATATAGTTGATAATAGCTATGATGTAGAAAAGCATTTAGCGGCAGCACCGGAACTGCAAGGGAAAGTACAGGATATTTCTAATCATACATTGGATTTATCAGAATGGGGAGGAGGATTGCTATCCTGGCTGAACCCTCTATCATGGTTCAGGGGAATAGGAGAAGTATGTAAAACCTTTTTGATAGGACTACTGAAAATTCTAAGAGTGATATGTGTGTATGTACAGCAATGTGTAAAGTAAAGATAAATTCTGATAAGAAAACGTCAGATGTTTCTCTTGCTTTCCTGAAGGGAGAAAATGGCAGAAAGGGAAATGCCAGACCTGTACCCCATCCTTGAGCAACCCTGCAGTTGTCTATCCTGTTATGCTGCTGAAGCAGAGATGCCTGAACTCCAACCTGAATCTGAAACTGAGAATTCTCCCAACCAGAGGATCTACAACCCATTTGAAGGTTCCCCATGCCCTATGTTTAATGGCAACCATTTTGAACTAGAACAATTTAGCTGTGTTGCTGGACCCAGTTCGCTGCCCATTACTGAAGAACCCTCAGAAGAGAATAAGGACTCTGTTTATTCTGATCAATCACTTCAAAATTCCAAAAACAAACAGACTGTAAAGGAGATTTGGGTTGTGGGACATTCATATGTATATTGGGCCAAGAAAAAGGCATTGGAAGTGGGGATGGAGAATTTAGGGTGTGATCCCAATAAGATACAAGTGATTTGGGATGGTCTCAGGGGAATGCGCTGGAAGGGCTTATAGCCACGCTTGTTAGAAGTAGCTGGTCATTGTTCCAATCCTCTCTGCATTATCATCCACTTAGGTGGTAATGACGTGGGGAGAAGTAAGAATTTGGGACTCATCTCCTTGATAAAAGGAGATTTTAAGTGGATTTCAGAGTATTTCCCTGACACCATTCTGGTATTTTCCACCATCATTCCTAGACCTTGTTGGAGTCAAGGAGCAAAGTGGAGAGGAAGGAGAATAAATAATGTCCTACTCGGATGAGATCAGGTTGTTCTCCTTCCAAGGCATAGTTATGGAAGGAAAAGGGGTATATGTACCATAACTATGCCTTGGAAGGAGAACAACCTGATCTCTTTCGAGTAGATGGGGTTCACCTAACTGATGAAGGGAATTGTATTTTTTGTGTCCAACTTAAAATAGATGGTGGAGTTTTGTCTGTTTATGGGAGATATGGATTCTTAGTTAGAGTGTGGATGGTTGATGTGTGCACTAGCTAAATAAATATTAAAGCTTGCTTGAGTGAATAGTTGATGACTCTGTCCCATTAATTCCAGCTCTTCAACATTGCCCAGTTAATGAGTATGGCTACTCTAGCTCGTGGATGTCAGTAGAGGAGATGGAATGGACAGTGTCTAAATTTAGGAGAACAGTAAGGAACTAAAGTATTGTAACCTTCTTTTGCACTGGAAAGAGTGTGGATGGGGATGAGTGTGTGGAAGCCAAGGACTATCTTTGCAAAACAAAAGCATGTTCTAAGCAGTTTGTGTCAAGATATGCTTATGTCATTTATCAAGTCATTCTATTGCGTGCCGAGAAGGGTGTGGGGGCACTATCAAGCTAAGCAGATGTGCAGCTTTGGGTGTGTCGAACCTAAGTAAAGTGTATATAAACCAAGAGGAATGCATTCGGTGTGGTTGCAGTGTGGCCTGGCTTTGGGTGAGGTTGGGATCCCAATCAGGTCAGTACTACCAGTAATTAAAGTCACAGTGATGTGGATATCCTGCCATGATCGATATTCACCTTGGGTATGAAGAATAGTGGATACAGTCCGTTGGATGTGAATCTTATGGATATCTGATGAATCCTCCTTGAGAATCCTTTCCGATGAGGAGCGTTTACCCAGATTATGTCTGGTAAGGGTAATTTATATATTCTCCCGGTGGAAGTCCACACTGCATGTGGGTGAAGAGTGTACCTATATAACTTTGATACCCCCGGATGAGAGGACTTTATTTATACCAGTCAACAATTTATTTTGACTTTTCTCACCACTGGACATTTTGCACTATTTATTTGTACTAAGATATTGCTAACTAGCAAATAATACATAGCGCTGCACTGTTTTTTAGATCTTTATCACGTACACAATATTAGGGCTTATTGTTGTGCTGGCTGCTTTTTGTTTCAATTTATTTTCTATTTATTTCATTGGATAAGCGCAGTATTTTTTCTTTCCACCAAGAGGAGATGCAGCCAATTTGGAATACTTCTCAAAATACACACGTTCTGTATTGTTGTGTTTCCCGCACATATATAGGCATAAATAAACTACTTAATTTGGAGCCTTTCTTGCTTTCAGGTATTTAACCCTTTACACTCTCTACACATCCCCCCCCCCCGCGCCGTTCCAGGCCCTGGGCTGGACAAGACCACAATGGCCATAGGCTTGGGAAAGGTTTTTTTTTTTATAGTACGCTCCCAGGTCCATGCCCCTTCCTACTCTGAATCCCTGTTCTCTCTAGACCAGATTGCTGCTGTAAAGCGATCATAGTCATTTTTGTCAGTTCTCATTAGGCGGTACACTTCCTGGTACTCCTCTGTGAGGAGCGGTTGCACTAATTCAGCCCAGCAGTTTCTGGGCCACCTTTTAAATGATGCCATGTTTTCAAACTCCGCTAAACAGTCCCCAATGTGAACACCCAGTAGCATGTGTGGTAAAAAGTCACCAGAATAGATTCTACCCTTGTTACCACTGAGAACAGCACCAACCTTTTCACCTATCTCTGGGGGTTCCTGTTACTCCGTGAGATACCTGCTCTCCAACCATCAGCACTTGATCCCCAGGATGCTGTAGCCCACCACTCAACTGTGTGACCTGTTCCCCAGCGGGGATCAAAGCGGAGTCCTTCCTCTGAGCCCCAAAAAAATAATCTTGGGCGCCCCCATGAAATGGACAAGTCAGGCTTAGAGGGAGAACTCTCTGCCTCTAATCCTGCAAACACCTCCAGGGGATCTAGGTCAGCTCCTGCAGGTTCATACATCTGACACATTTCTTTACTGCTTACCTCCTGCAACACAGTATTAAACACTTCATGTGGGGGTTTCTCCTTTTTAGGGGTGGTCCCTCAACCTTTGAACTTTTGTTCACACAAGTCCCAAAATAGTGGACAGTCTTGCCCAATTAGCAAATCATGAGGTAACCCCAGGATCACCCCAACTCTCAGTGTAACAGTTCCTGCTGTCATGGACAGGGTTACACAGGCCATTGGATAGTGCTTGACAACCCTATGTACAGAGACCACGCCAATCTTTTTCCTGGGTATCAGCTTTCCCTGAAACCTGTCCGATCGGAGCAGGGTATCCCCACTCCCCAAGTCCTACAACCTCTTGTCCATTAACCTGCACCACACTCTCAAGTGGGCTTAGATTGTTGACCAGCGGAAAAAGCAAACATAGAGCCATGTCAAGCCATTTCTCATTCCATTGGCTCGTCCCACCTTGGCAGGGCCATCTTTACCGCAGGGCAAATGGGGCAAGTGCCCTGGGCCCTGTCACTCTTGGGGGGCCCAAAGCAACTGGTGCCCCCTTAGCCCACACTGGGCATAGTTGCCGCCTGTCCCTTTGTGCTCTTTTCCCCGGCTGTGTTCCAGAAAGAAGAGCTGCAGGTCAGGACAGCTTACAGCCATTTTACTTCACTTGTTGCTTACGATTGTTCCTGTCTACTGTCCGCACATCTCCGCCCCTGCACTTCAACCTACCTCACTCATCAGCAGTTTCTATGCCCCTCTCCAACAAGACTAAGGACCACCCCGAGGTGGAGCCTCCAGGCTTCTGCTGTTGAGTGGGTGGGGTGAGCCTGAGTTCCGAGATTGTGCCCGCCTGGAGATGGGTGGTGTGACAGTAGCTATGAGCACAGGATGCTGAACGAGTGTGCGTGCCTGAAGGTAAAATCATCTAACGGTTCATTGTGGCTGACCTTGCAGACGCCTCTATGCTAAGTCTGCTGAGCTACTGCAGCATAGCATAGATGTGCCAGCATTTAGCTGACAAATGGTAAGATGGATTTTTCATGTAGCATTAACTAAAGTATTGTCACTGCCCCCAGGTTTGTGCCTTCCCTATCCCCCATTGTGTGTACCCCCTTGACCGCCCTGGTGTGTGCCCTCCCTACCCGCCCTGATGTGTGCCCTCCCTACCCGCCCTGATGTGTGCCCTCCCGACCCCCTCTGGTGTGTGCCTTCCTGACCCCCCCTGATGTGTGCCTTCCTGACCCCCCCTGGTGTATGCCTTCCTGACTCCCCCTGGTGTGTGCCTTCCCGCCTCCCCTTGGTGTGTGCCCTCCCTACCCCTCTGGTGTGTGCCCACCCAACCTTGCTGGTGTGTGCCCTCCCAACCCCTGGTATATGCCCTCCTGACCCCCCTGGTGTGTGCCCTCCTGATCCCTGTACTGTGCCCTCTCAACCCCCCTGGTATGTGCCTTCCTACCACAGTGGTGTGTACCCTCCTGACCCCCCTGATTTGTGTCCTCCTGCCCCCCCATAATGGGCCTTCCCAATCCCCCGGATGTGGGCCCTCCCATCCCCCATACTCTGTCCTCCCATCCCCGTACTGGGCCCTCCTGACCTACCCTTGTGTGTGCCCTCCCAATCTCCATATTGTGCCTTCCTGGCACACTGGTGTTTGCCCTCCTGCCCACCCCATACTCCCTGCACTGTGCCCTGCGCTCCCCTGACCCCTTTTACTGTACCATGATGACCCTCCTGTACTGTGCTCTCTTGATCCCCTGTCCTTTGCCCTACAGATCCCTGTACACTGCCCTACGCTCTAATCACCTCTGTACACTGCCCTACAGACATGTTTCTGGTGTGCCAGTATGGTACTGACTCTATATAAGCGAACATGTTTTATGGAGTGTCAGTATGGTACTGATTCTGTGTTTGTGGATGTTTCTGGTGTGTCGGTATGGTACTAACTGTGTTTGCGGATATGTCTCTGGTGTGTCAGTATGGCACTGACTGTGTCTGCGGACATGTTTCTGGTGTGTCAGTATGGTACTGACTCTGTGTCTGCGGACATGTTTCTGGTGTGTCAGTATTCTGACTCCAACTGTTGTAATAGTGACTTATCCCTTGCTGAGACCTCTATACCTGGCCTGTATAAGCAGATATAATCACTGCGGACAGTCTTTATCAGATAGCTTGAACTCACCAGACACCAATTCTTCCATAAGCATAGATTTATTGTAAATAGCAGGTACAGCAGACAACAAATGTGGCAGGTGGTTGAAAGATGGTATCTGCAGGTCAAAACATGGTAATGTGTCCTAGGATGCGAGCAGATTGTGTGAGGTCTAAAACATGAGTGGCCATCTTCTTTCTCATGAGACAGAGAGAGGACACAAGAAGAGGAAGTTACATCGCAGAATGACCCAGGAAAAGGAAATGATGAAGATGGGAGGGAGCACACTTAGAAAACAGAATGGAAAGGTGCAATATCCAAAACAACCACAAGATGGCAGTGTAATAATCAACAATACAAACATTACTATAACTATGCTAACATTGTTTACATAATAATTACATGTAACAGTACACTCCCCGTCTGGTATTGTAAATACCACTATGTTATATCATAACGGTAGTTATGCAGTGCAAATAAAAACAGTGAAATTTGCAGTTGTCTTGAAGACGTAAAAGACAAAAATAAACATGCATGTATATGCAACAACAACTAAAGAAGGCATCAAGAAGTGTCACTTAAAGTTCAAGGCACATTCTTCTTGTGGTAGAAACTGAATCCAACAGACCCAGGTAAGCAGGTTCAGTCTCCAAAAGGCAAGAGTAAAACAAGTTCTGTGATGGGTCTGAGGGAAGTCTTTACAGTTCCTTGTCTGGCAACTGTTACCTCTACCTTAGGAACCATACCGTCATCTCTGGGGATGGTCTTTAGAATGAGTCCCATGGGCCATTCAATTCTTTCGAAATGCCGGTTTTTGAACAGAGCAAGGTGTCCAATTTGGAGGTTAGGGTTCAGATCAGCGGCAAAGGTCTTGACTTCAGGACGAATCTCTGGATCATTGTCAGTATCTAGAAGACTGAAGACCTCAGGTGTAGTTTCTTCTGTATGATCCAGCAGGAGTTCAGGTCCTGTTAACCAAGAAGAGTTTGCAAAGACACTTGCAAACATAGGTCTGGTGGCATGATCTGTAGGATTATGCTCCGATGGAACATGCCATTGTTCAGGTCTTGAGGATTTTCTAATTCTTTCTACATGGTTGCTGACATAGACATAGAAGTGTTTTGTCCGATTGTGTATGTAGCCCAACACAACTTTGCTGTCTGTGTAGAATTTGATGTCATCTATTTGAATGTCTAGCTCACGCAGTATAAAATCTGCAATTTCTACCGCTAGTACAGTTCCACAAAGTTCAAGCCTGGGAATTGTGTGCTCAGGCGTAGGCGCTAACTTAGCTTTGCCAAACAGAAACCCTACATGGGTTTGATTGTGAGAGTCTCTTACCTTGAGGTAGGCAACAGTTGCTATGGCCTCAGTTGATGTAACTGAGAAGATGTGAATCTCTTTTCTCTGACTTGCAGCAAGGGACGCTGAAGTGTAGCAGTGTGGTATATCAATTCCATCTAAGGCATGTAGAGATTGTTTCCAGGACTTCCACTTTGAACATTTGTCTGTTAGTAGCGGAGCATCCCAATCTTGAATAGTCTCTGATAGTTGTCTTAATCAGGATTTACCTTGTATGGTGATGGGAGCCGCAAATCCCAGTGGATCATATAGACTGTCCACCACTGACAGAACACCACGTTTGGTGAATGGCTTGTCTGCAGAGCTGACTTGAAAGCCAAAGGTGTCTTTAAATAAGTCCCACTGTAAGCCCAGACTTCTCTGAACAGGAGGCATGTCCATTCCCAGATTTAAATCTTTAAATCCTGTGGCATGACCACCAGGCTGAAAGGCTTTCATCACAGCAGCACTGTTTGAGGCAATCTTATGAAGTCTGAGGTTGGCCTCAGAAAGCATACCTTGAGTCCTTTGGAGTAGGTCTATTGCTCCTTCATCTGTGGGTAAGGATTTGAGTCCATCATCCACGTAGAAGTCTCTCTCAACAAAGTGTTGAGCATCTGCACCGTACTCTTTTTCACCATCAAGAGCAGTCCTTCGTAGACCATATGTTGTTACAGCAGGCGAGGGACCGAATACTTTCATGCAGTATTCAATCACTTCATTGTTTATGTCGTTGTCACGGTGCCACAGAAACCTTAGGAAGTTCCTATGGTCTTCTCTAACTACAAAGCAATGGAACATTTGTTCAATGTTAGCAGTTATGGTAACTGGCTCTCTTCTGAACCTCATAGGTATTCCTACAAGGTTGTTGGTTAGGTTAGGACCAGTAAGAAGAACATCATTCAGGTTTACGTGGATGATACACTCCAAAGAAAGGCAAATATCAGCTCTCTTCATGTTCAAGAAGAGGTGGAGCTGGCTCAGCGTGATCATTGTCAAAGATCCTTTTCGTAAATGCAATGAAATGTTCCTTCATTTCAGGCCTGTTCTTTAGTGTTCGCTG
Source organism: Glandirana rugosa (assembly GCA_018402905.1). Taxonomy (NCBI): domain Eukaryota; kingdom Metazoa; phylum Chordata; class Amphibia; order Anura; family Ranidae; genus Glandirana; species Glandirana rugosa. The sequence goes on from BLSH010509468.1 coordinate 181,172, forward strand.
AAGTGAGTTGAATCTGGATAAAGCTTGTTCACAATTATTTGGAAGTCTGACTCTTGTAGCATGAAGAGGTAATGGTGCAACACAGCTGTTAGATTCATCTTTGTAGAGTTCATTATTGCGATGAACTCTCTATCTTCAACTGACAAGGCTATTCTGGTGTCATCACGTGTAGAACAAAACACTGCGTTACCTAAGTTGTCATCATAGGGGATGGGAGTAACATCAGATATCTGGATGATGTCAAGAGGCTTCTCTTTTACTTCATAATGATGAGGGCATGGTCTAAAGTGAGATGCACGCCCATTTCTTAGCACATGAGTCTTGAAGGAGTTAATCTCAGATGGCATTTGCATTCCATTCAAGCATACAGCGCCCACTATTACCCAGCCTAGATCAAGTCGTTGTGCGTATGGAGCGTTGTCAGATCCGTTGCACTGCTGGCGCACTTTATGTACTCTGAGCATGTCTCTTCCCAGCAAGACTAGTATTTCCGCATACATGTCCAGTGGAGGAATATCGGTAACCAGGTGCCTTAAGTGGGGATAGTGATATGAAGCTTCTGGAGTAGGAATTTCTTCTCTGTTGTTTGGTATTTGGTCACACTCAACTAATGTTTGCAAGTGTATGCCCTTCTTTGCCTTGATATGCGAGACCGTGAACCCATCGGCCCTTCTGACAGAGGTTTCTACACGACCAGAACAAGTGTTGAGAGTATATGGTGTTGCATGTCCCTTTATGCCAAAGATCTCAAAGAATTTAGGCTTGACCAGGGACCTGTTGCTCTGCTCATCTATAATGGCATACATCCTGGTAGCTTTCTCAGGTTGATCCTTTGGATATATTTTAACCAGACATACCTTAGCACAGCATCTGTGGCTTGATCCTTCTCCACAGAGCTCAGTACATGAAGAAGAGATGTTTGTAATGGCTGGAGCATAGCTTTGTTGCTCCCCACCATGATTTGATGCAGGGTTCAATGTAGATGGCTGCTGTGGATTGTCTGGAAGTGGAGCAGGATGCATAGCTGTAACATGGTTGTCACTACTGCATTCTGTGCACTTGATGTCAACTTTACAGTTTTTAGCAAAATGATCATAGGAAGCACAGCACCTATAGCATATTCCAATTTTCTGGCGTATCTCCCTGCGTTCTTGGACAGTCTTTGCCCTAAGCCCGCAACATTTCTTTAGAGGGTGAGGTTTATGGTGAATAGGGCACTGACGATTTGGATCTTTATCTCTATCACCCGTTATCACTCTGGTGAGCAGGAGAGGATACGGGAGGTGAGATGTCTGTCTTTTTAGCAGATACTGCTCTATATAAATACCTATGTTTAGCTGCTTTGTTATCATACCTCGATGATGATGATGATGATGCAGGCAAGCTAGACTCGCTGAAGCTGAAGCTGGGATCATTCCTCGTCCAGGCTTGTTCACCAATGATCCTGCAAAAACATGAGAATGGAGGAAAGGATACGTTATAGTCTTTTTATATCTTGACCTCTGTTGTGCCCATTTCTCCTGCAGATTGTATGGCAGTTTAGACACCACTGGATTCACACCATGGGCGGTGTCCAGGTAGCTCAGCCCAGGTAGACGAGGGTCTGTCTTTGCCAACTGTAGCTCCATGAGGAGGTCACTTAGTTCTCGAAGCTTGCACTGATCTTTGTTTCCTATTTTCGGAAAGTTTTGCAGTCTTTTGAATAGAGCACTTTCTATGGCTTCAGATCTACCATAGGTTTGTTCAAGTCTTGCCCATGCAGCAGCAAGACCTGCATCTGGGTAGTCAACATGTACTGCTCTCAGTCTTTTAACACGATCTGCAGATTCTGGCCCCAGCCACTTTCTGAGCAAATCAAGTTCCTCCTTGGCAGTAAGGCTGAGATCAGCGATAGTAACTTTGAAGGTTGATCTCCAAGCTGTATAGTTCCCTGGACAGTCATCGAACCTTGAGAGGCTAATGTTAATGATCTCGCGTTGAATCATATATCTGGCAAAGTCAGACAGGTCTTATTTCTCACTCTTTGGTGCCAAAGTAACTTGTGGGACCCCTTGGGTGTAAAAGTTCTCTGGTGAGTAAGGGTGAGGTTTACCAGGATAAAATGATGTTGCAAGAGCATATAGCTTAGTCTCTAAGGCTTCTGTTGGCTGTTGCTTGAACTGTGGCTTGTTGCTGGCAGTTACTTTGTTGACAGGAGGTGATGTGGTTTCCTGTGTGAATACGCTTGCTTTGTGGACTTGAAGAGGTTCAGGCTTGTGCGTGTTAGAGGTCTCTGTGTTAAGAGCTCGAACAGTAATGTTAGGTGGTACAGGAGAGGATTCTGTATCATTGCAAACACTATGCCTTAGCACATATTCACTGGTGCGTTCAATTGGATCTTCCTCTTCTGCTGGAATGGAACAGTCAGAATTTATACTTCCTCCCATTGCTTGTTCAAGGACCTTTAGCCTTGCTTGGGCAGCTGCTTCCTCCCTTTCCACTTGCAGAATCTTTATTTGGGATTCCGCCTTTGTTTGGTGAGCTGCCATCTCTGCTTGGTAAGCTTTGTTCTGAGCTTCTATCTCTGCTTGGCGAACCTTGTTCTGAGCTTCTATCTCTGCTTGGCGAGGTGTCATCTCTGTTTGGTGGGCTGCTATCTCAGCTTCCTTTCTGGCAAATGAGCTTCACACTTTATTTGCTTCCGGACTTGCACGGGCCTCTATTAGCTTGTTGCTTATTGTTGAGCTTCTAGAGTGAGAAGATCTAGAAGAACGCGTTGTGAGCTTAGTAGATGAGGATTTATGAGATCTGGTCTCCTGCAGTTTAGTGATGCGGAGTTCCACCTTGGCATCTTGCACTAAGATGTCTCTTTGTTGGTTTAGTTCATCAGTCTTAGTCAGTTCTGCTAAAGAGCCCTTTATATTAGAGTCCTTTAAGAAAGCTGTGTATTTTGTAGACAGCCACTGGTAGCGCTCATACGCTACAGATAGGCGATCTGTAGAATTTTTGTTAATTTAGCTTGTTTATTGCAGCATGGCAAGACTGACATTCAGTATGTAGTTTTGTCCCACAGTTCAGACAGATTGCTGGAGAATTCATCTCTAGTGGTTTCGTAGTTTTCTCGAAGTTTCTGTGTTGGTATTATTGTGCGTTTGGGTCTTACACTTTGCTCTGCGATATCTACAGAATATGCTCCCTGTACATCTGTGTGGTCAGAGGCATGATGTATCTGTGTGTATTCAGTGATAAAAGAATGTTCGGAGGCTTATCTAGACATTTTTTTAAGTTTTGCAAAAAAAAGACGAACAGCAGCTTAGACAGGTGGGATAACACAGTCCAATGCAGAGAAACAGTTTTTAACATTCATAGGTGAAGTGTAGTAAGCTTGTGCGACCATGTTCTTTCAAAGGATGGTGGATGGCACTGAGCTTGATTGCAGATTAAATATACACATCTACACAACAGGCTGTAGGAATTCTACTACATGTTTTGACTATGCTGGCTCCAACTGTTGTAATAGTGACTTATCCCTTGCTGAGACCTCTATGCCTGGCCTGTATAAGCAGATATAATCACCGCGGACAGTCTTTATCAGATAGCTTGAACTCACCAGACACCGATTCTTCCATAAGCATAGATTTATTGCAAATAGCAGGTACAGCAGACAACAAATGTGGCAGATGGTTGAAAGATGGTATCTGCAGGTCAAAACATGGTAATGTGTCCTAGGATGCTAGTAGATTGTGTGAGGCCTAAAACATGAGTGGCCATCTTCTTCCTCATGAGAGAGGACACAGGAAGAGGAAGTTACATCAGAGTGACCCAGGAAAAAGAAATTAGCTGAGAAGATGCCACAAGATGGCAGTGTAATAATCAACAATACAAACATTACTATAACTATGCATAGCATTATGTTTATATGATAATTACATGTAACAGCGCAGTCAGTATGGTACTAACTCTGTATCTGTGGACATGTTTCTGGTGTGCTAGTATGGTACTGACTGTATCTGTGGACAGGTTTCTGCTGTGTCAGTATGGTACTGACTATTTATCTGTGGACATGTTTCTGTTGTGTCAGTATGGTACTGACTCTGTATCTGTGGACATGTTTCCGGTGTGTCAGTATGGTACTGACTCTGTATCTGTGGACATGTTTCTGGTTTGTCAGTATGGCACTGTCTCTGTAACTGTGGACATGTTTCTGGTGTGTCAGCATGGTACTGACTCTATAACTGAGTTGGTGTTTGCATCCGTATTTCTGGTGTGTACATTTGGTACCTATTTTGTGTCTGCTGAGATGATTTTGGTGCGTAGGTATGTTAATTATTGTTTCTCCACAGGCATGTGTTGTAAAAAAAAAAGGATAATAAAAATGGATAAAAGGCTGTAACCTCCAGCAATCAATCGGTAAGCGGTAAAGGTGTGCAGTAACTTCTAGCAACTGATCAGTGAGAGGAAATCATGTGGTGTAACCTCTAGAAACCAGTGAGTGGCAATGATAAGCAGTAACCTCTAGCACCCAATCAGTGAGCTGTAAGGATGTGCACTAATCTTTAACAACCAATCAGTAAACAGTAAGGGTGTGCAGTAACCTTTAGCAACCAATCAGTGAGCAGTAGGGATGTGCAGTAACCTCTAGCAACCACTCAGTGAGTGTGAACCAGTTCTTTATGTTTACATCATTAAAGTTTTTGAGATAAGTTTATGTGTGTGTTTATTTGTTCTTTTGGGATGCTGGGGTGGAGAGCAAAATTGCATGGGGGGGCAAGAAAATGTTTGCCCAGGGTCCAATCAATATTAAATATGGCCTTTCGCCTTGGACACTGGGCCGCCATATGACCCAGTGATCAACAGCGAACCTCATGGGGTTCCAGTTCTGAAGTCTTCACAGCCTGTGCAGCTTTAACCCAGGACATGTGATTGGTCTGCACCCTTCAAACTGCCCCATGCATCCTCCAACATTGTGGGGGATCAGAGGGGTTAACAGCCAGCTCAGAGATAGTTCAGTAAAAGTAGCTTTATTCTGCAAAAGGACAACAACAAACAGAAGAAACAACAGCCTTGTCTTAAAACACAGTAGTACTCACAGGTACCTTTCAAGTTCTGCAGCATACAGGCTTGCATGCAATAGTTCACAGCTCAAATCAGAGCTACAGTCTTTTTTATGGTTTAGTCTCACCTCAGCAGGTCATACTCCAGCAATGGAGCTTTCCTCCTAATGTGCTATTGTCTCTCTCTCCAAGCAAACAGCTCCACAAACCCTTTCAGCCCAGCTGACTAATAACCAGGTCTGAAGGGAAGGTACCTGCCCTCTTCAATTAACCCCTTCTTCACTTACTCCAGGTTGACTCCCTACTAGAGATGAGCGAACTTCTAGAAGTCCGGGTTCTGCTGGTTCAGCCGAACTTCGGGACAAAGTCCGGGTTCGGGTCCGGACAGAACCCGAACTTTGTCCCGGACCCCGAGCCCTGTTTCAAGCCCAAGACAGGCCTGGGCTTGGGCCTGAAACAGGGCTTCAAGCCGACTTGGTCGTCTTGGGCCTGAAGATCTTCAAGCGAGTAGAGATCATCCCTCAGTTGGACCTCATTCACTTCTTCCCCAATTAACTTCTCCCGTCCATGGAAGGGAAGTCTGGACCAATAATCAGTCGACCCGACTTTCCCAAACACCTCGACAAACGAACCTCTCTCTCTGTTATCGTGTAATCCTCCTTTCGAGGTAACGACCTCATACTGGACGACTCCACTCTGATTTGGTATTTTTTCTGACATCGAGACTAAACTCGACACTTGATAA
>BLSH010509468.1:191000-201581 GCA_018402905.1 Glandirana rugosa
GTGGACGAAACTACTAACCTTTAAAATTTTTTAAAATAGTGTCGCGCTAAATCAGCAAAGTGAAACAATTAGTAACTCAAAGTGTGAAATTGGTAAACATATACACAGGTGAAATATTAATCAAAAGTCCATATCAGAGTCCATATAAAATAATGAAGCACAGTAATTGATGAAGCATAGATAACTCTATTGGATGTCTTCATATATCTAGCACCGTGGGGCATGCAGTAAACCAAGTGTGATGTAACCACTGCCACCGGATAAGATGTACGCTCACAGCATGTGAGTAAGACTCCTCTATGGCTTCAATCCAAATTACTGGAACAAAACTTCCCAATATTCCATCCAAACCATATACACCATACGTTCCCCTCATCAAAGCAGGTGCATCAAATTGGGAAAGAGGTCTCATTAGATGAAACCGGTAGGGCGACGACTGCATTCCAGTACCTCTTCACCATTCAATTTGTCCTTGTGGGAAATGTGATGTTTACATGCAGTGTTTTTATTGCCTATATGTAAGTGCAACCTTTAAATAAATTTGAAATGCTTTTATACGGATTTACACTATGTCTACCCCTTTTCTTTCCTGATTTGATGCACCTGCTTTGATGAGGGGAACGTATGGTGTATATGGTTTGGACGGAATATTGGGAAGTTTTGTTCCAGTACTTTGGATTGAAGACATAGAGGAGTCTTACTCACATGCTGTTTTTGACCACCCATAATAGATGTTTCAACGCTAGAGGGTAAGCGTACATCTTATCCGGTGGCGGTGGTTGCATCACACTTGGTTTACTGCATGCCCACGGTGCTAGATATATGAAGACATCCAATAAAGTTATCTATGCTTCATCAATTGCTATGCTTCATTATTTTATATGGACTCTGATATGGACTTTTGATTAATATTTCACCTGTGTATATGTTTACCAATTTCACAATTTGAGTTACTAATTGTTTCACTTTGCTGATTTGGCACGACACTATTTTTTAAAATTTTACAGTTTTAGTGTGAATATCTCACATTGAGTGTTGCTTTTTAAGGAGATTTTTTCTTTTTGATCATTTTGTATTTTACACTAGCGCAGTGTATTCTTTGTTCCTTGCACTGCGAGAAATAACCTGTTACAATGACCATTTTGTGAAAAGAAAAAAAAAATCTTCCTTTTGCAAAGAATTGTGGCAAAAAATTACAACTTCAAAAAATTCACCATGCCTCTTACTAAATACCTTGGAATGTCTACTTTCCAAAAAGGGGTAATTTGGGGGGTATTTGTACTTTCCTGGAGCTCATCATGTCAGCCTACGTATGGGTCAGGTCCTCCCCTCTGACCCCCATAGGACAACCCACTAAATTAATAAAAGTAGGGCCTCCCTATACCCCTGCGTTCCTTTTTCGTCCTCGCTCCAGAGACAACACCGCTATAATTCTACAATGAAGTGATAAGTATTGAAGATTCCTACCTCTCCCGCCTTGCCTCGCAGGTGGAGGGCTGACAGAGGTAAACCCTCTCCTGTAGGAGCACCTTGGTGCCCGGGCAAGTCCATGCATCCTATGGTGTGTTAGATCTGTTATTAGCAGGGGGCATGGTGTGTTCTGCTTTCTCTGTACAGGCTGATTTTACCTTTTTTTGTCTGTAATGCATCTTCCTTTGTTCAGGGATGTTTCTCTAGATTGTACAGATTCCAATATGGCAGCTGGGATGTCTGAGTTCTACAGCAGCTTGCGGTGGAGTGTGGGCACCTGGCTGGCTGCATGTTGGCTATTGGGGTGGGGGACTGGCCTTGCACTGTCCAGTTCTTGTCCGGCTTTCCTTAGATTACCAAAACCATGTAGTGTGAGATCAAACATACCCATGTAATTTGTGTGCAATCAGGCACACCCTTGCACTGCATGGTTGAAGGTGGATCTGGGAGAGGTTGGAGAGATGTGTAGTGTATGGCCAACCTCACTCTACTTTAAAAAAAAAATAAAAATCTGTACTAGCTATAGGTAAATTTTGTTGAATATTATTGTGATCCTGCCATTTTTCTGTCTTGAACAAGCTTTTTTATACTTGTCATGCTTCTGGCATAGTTGAGTTTGTTTCATTAAGCACCTGGTACTAATGACAGGTCTAAGAACCTACTGTGTCAGCCACCCTTAGCTGTGGTTAACCCCTTAGAGGATTATTGCCTAACCAGCTAATTCCAATTGCATGAAAACTTTTTGTTTTGAAATGCTTTATCAAGCCGCAGGGCTCTCATTTGAAGTAGTTGCGTAACTTTTGATATATTTGTTGTATGACTCTTGCTTAGTATCCTGTTTATCAGATTAAGTGAGGTCAAGAGGTCCTTTGCAGTAAGACTATGTTACCTTGTCTTTCTGCCAGCTTGCTGAAATCCATTTGCTTATATTGCTAAGCCATGAGCATCAACTCTTCCTGGTAGCCAGGCCTTGCTAAGGAAGTAAGGGGCACCGTTCAAGTAGTTTTTCTTTCAGGTGTATGAGAAATGAACTATGGCCTTTTTTCCATTAGAGCAGTTCACACTGCCGCGACTTGTCAGGTGACTTGAGTCGCCTGACGGGTCGCCTCCATGCAATGCAATGGAACCGTTCTAATAAGAGTGACTCAGGTCACTCCGACTTGGAAAAAGGTTCCTGTAGGACTTTTGGGGCGACTTCAGGCGACATGCATTGACTTCTATTACAGGGGTTGTTTGCAGGCCACGCTGAGGTTGCCCCCGCAAGTCGGATCGCTGTAGTGTGAACCAGCTCTTAGTCCCTCCAGTTGACAGGCATCAAGCACGGCCTTAAGCTGGTCCTGTGCCACTCAGGCCTTGGCAGGCAAAGCACTGTATGTTTCTTGACGACACCTATATATCTTGGGCTACATTTCCGCTGGTGTGATTCCAAAGTCGCATCAAAGTGGTGCAGGCACCTTTTCAGAGTCGCATAGATGGGAACGGGTGCCATTGAGATCAATGGATTGTGACTTGTCGTGCGACTTTGTGTCCAAAGTTGCGTGACAATTTGCACTAATGGAAACAGCCTAAAGGGGTTGTTTTCACTCACACTGTGGGAAATCAACTCTCTCTAGACTCTTCCAAGAGAGGATACACATGAATGTGATATATGAAGCCTGTTGGTTCAAGCAGACAAGGATAAGGATAAAGATGGCAACACTTAACAGGCTGTCACATTTGTTTAAGCACATGGTCTATACACTCTAGAGGCGTGTTTCCAATCGCTCTGTGAAGGGGTTACCTGTTCCGACATTGAACAGTATCCAAGCTTTTTTTCCAGTCAAACCAATCCTATTCAGCTGCTTACTAATAGTGATTAAGGATGAACACTACTGCAAGAATACTGCTTTGTTCAAGCAACCAAGGATAAAGATGATGGCAGCTAACAGGTTGTGACGTTCATTAAGCCTGTGGTCAATACACTCTAAGGAATGTGTCCACTGGCCCATTGGGGGGGTTGCCTATTCTGGCAATACGCAGTCTCGGGGGCTTCTCATCAAAGAGAAGATGCAAATGAACGTGACTATGAATCCTGCTGCTTCAAGCAGTCAAGGACAAAGATAAACACCGAATAGGTTGTCACATGCATTAAACATGTGAGCAATACACTCTAAAGAAGTGGTTTCCACTCACACTGTGGGCAAATCAACTCTTTCTAGAATCTTCCAAGAGAAGATGCAGATGGAATAGAACTGTGTGAATCCTGTTGGTTGAAGCAAGCAAAGACAAGATGACGACTCCTAACAGGTTGTCACATTCAGTAAACATGTAAATACACTCTAAAGGAGTTGTTCCCACACACCTGGGAAGGGACCGGGTTCAGGAAATTGGCACGTCTCCTACCTAGCCTGAATAAACTTTGGGCTGTCCATCCTGTTCCACTGGGATGTGGTCCCTGTGCTCACATGCTAAATGCATCAACTATCAGGGAGCCCCTCTGCTGGTCTCTGGGGTGGCATATGAGTGTAAATCATTCGCAATGTAGAAGCAATGCAATATCATGGCTGGAGTGGACATTTTCCTTATTGCTAGTTTACTAAGCATCTGTATGGAGGAAGCACTGCACTGCTACTTAATAGTCATTGAACAAGCTCAATGTTTCTGCTTGCCTTCTTTTTCTGCAGAAAAGCAAATGCCAACCCCGAATAAAGACCAGTGCTACTAAATAAGGTAGGGGACCATACCCATCTGCTTCCCAGGAAAGGCAGCCCTCTTCAGGCTCTGCCAAGATGTGCATGAACATGACTTTATGAATCCTGCTTTGCTCAGACAGTCGGGGATTAAGATGATGATAGACACAATTGTCACAATTCATTAAGCATGAGATCAAGACACTCTAAAAGAGCTGTTTGGACTTGCCTTGTGCAAGGGTCATCTATTCTGGCAAGGTCCAGTTTTCCTTCTGAAGCCAGTAACTGGACTCAATAGCTTTCTCAGGCCGACCAACCGACCAACCTTCAGACTCTTCCAAAGAAGAATATATGTAGGAGGATGACCTATGTCTGCTTTTTCATTTCTCCTTTCTAAGGCTGATGAGATGCATTTTAGATGGAAATAAGTTAGGGGGCTTCTGAATCATCGGACGAGGGCCCTGGAGATACTATAGAGCTTTGGTTGGTTGCTCATCTTAAGCAAGAGCCAGCTAGTTCCCTCACACAGGTTGTTTCTGGGTGTCTCAAATGACAGTGGGGAAAGTATTCCTTCCACAGAAGAAGATGGTCCGTGCTCTGAAGACAAGCCATTTGATATCAGAAAGGCATTGTATGAGGGTATTGATGAATGCAGCAGTCCCCACAGTGGCCTGGGCTAGATGGCATCTCAAACACTTTAAGCTTTCTTTACTCCAGCAGTGGGTCAAGCTCACTGTCAGAACCAGTTTGCTCAAGGAAGATTGAAGGGAGCAATTCCTCATTCTAGAGTTGATGACGGCACAGGAGGCATTACTGATCTTTGCACCACTATTTCAAGACCATCGTGAGGATTCAGACAGTAGCATGTGTCGAATCAGGGAGGAAAGCAGCCTTGGGCAGATTGCGGCATACATCTTTTGGTTGCCGGAGTGAAATCTGTTGTCCCTGTCAGTCTCTTACCTTCCCAGGGTGGAGAATATGTGAGCAGACACTATTTGAGCACACACTTTCTAGATCTAAACAAATGGATGTTTCCTATAACTGTTTGCTTAGTGGGGCACACTACAAATGTATTTAATGGCACCTCCTGTCAGTGCTCAGCTGGTAGTGTTCTTCTCCTGGTTCTTACATCCGAGAGCCAGTGGTCATGATGCTCTGTCCCAGCGCTGGATTTTCTGTGCCTGTATACGGTTTTTTTCCCTCAAACTTCCCCAATCTGGAACATGATCCGTTCATGGTTTCCACTATTGAGGCAGTTGATAGCTCTGCTGATGGCACTTCAGAGATCTTTGGTACTCGGACAGCATGCCTCATCCCATTTTTATTTTTTTTTTTTCAAATATGGTTTTTATTAACACCCGATGAGGGCGAGCACCAACATAGTACAACAAAGGTATGTAAGAAGGTAACATATGTCATCCATAGTATATACAGACAGTCAGAAGACAATCCAGAATTTGAACTCTATCTATGATGTCGTCTTTAGTTGTCACCGACTTTCTGCCTCCTCGTAAGTTTAGCTACCTTCCTCGCGGTAATCCTGGCTCGTCTGGCTACTCTCCTCTCGGTAGCTCATTTCTCAAGTTTCAAGGAAAAGGAGGGAGTGAAAGGTAAATAGAGGCAAGTGGTGGAGACAGCAGAGGGTGAAAAAAAAAAAAAAAAAAAAAAAAAAGGGGGGGGGGAGAGAGAGGAATGGGCATGGGACAGTCTATGAGTTGAGGACATACAGATCGATGAGGACACACGGGTCGATGTTAAAGTCTATGTAAGCACCAGGTAAGCCACCAGAGATATGCCTCATCCCATTTTGGCTCAATTAGACAGCCTGGTTATTTTTAAGAAGCCAGCTAGCTCAGGTGGGCATAGCAGAAGAGGTCCAGTGGAAGTTGCTTGAATCTTGAAAGATATCCTTTAATGTTACGTACTATAGCATGTGGAAAAGATCTTTGGTGTGGCAGTGATTATTCAATGCAATCCTGAGTCTTCCTCTCGTATTGAGGTCTTGGCGCTCTTGCAATCAGCCCTAGACAAAGGGCTTGGCTACAGTTCGGTCCAGTTGTTAACCGTTTCAGCTCTAACGGTTCATTGTGTAGAAGATCAGGTTTCATATAAGCAACCTTATGACTAAATCAACAACCAGTCGTGTCTCGGAAAAAATCCAAGCTTTCTCAGCCAAGTCTCAATATTTTGAGCCATTTCAAGACAGAGGTTCTTAATCCAGTTCCATAGTTTCTTCAAAAGTTTGGACCTTTTTCTCATATAAGTTCGGAAGTGGTGCAGCCTTCATTGTCTGCAGTTTCAGGACAGTAAGATTGGTCAAGAGTGGATGCAATTTTTAGGTAATTTTTTCAACGTATCTGCAGAGAACGCAGAATTTCAAACTGGCAAATAACTGGTTATCTATCAGTAAGTCCTAAAATTGATCAAATGGCCCCATCTAGAATCCTGGTATTCCATATCCAAATCCTGGTAATCCAAGTATTCAAATGCACTTATTATCGCTTAGATGTAATGTACGGCCCGGCTTGGGCAATTCGGTGCTGACCTCCGTTCTTTCTGTCCAATATAATACAGGTTTTCTGGGCATTGAGTTGGAGTGATGTGTGGTTATTTTTTCCCGCCCTGTTTTTTTGTATGCTAGTTAGATCCCATACGTAGGCTGACATGATGAGCTCCAGGAATAGGGAAAATTGTTATCATACTTACCGTCATTTTCCTTTTCGGGAGGCTCATCATGTCAGCCTAGGGTTTCCCGCCCTGATGTTCTGTCGCGAGGTGGTTTAGGAACGTAGGGGTATAGGGAGGCCCTCATTTTATTAATTTAGTGGGTTGTCCTATAGGGGTCAGAGGGGAGGACCTGACCCACACGTAGGCTGACATGATGAGCCTCCAGGAAAGGAAAATTACAGTAAGTATGATAAAAATTTTCTCTAGTTTATAAAAAGCTAAAAAAATGTAACACAATTCAGCAGATAAAAACGAGCATCGATCAATACATCTCTGGTAATGGCATAGGACAGCGGAGCCGACGCGTTTTGTCTCAGACATCATCTGGGGTGTCCTGTTGCCCATGCCACCCCAAATTTATAGAAGATTTGACCCCAGAAGTTTCCTGACTGCATACAGGAAGGGTCTAAAATCACTTCCTGTATTTCTCAAAATGGCGTCCATGGCGTGCTGTTCACGCCTCACTTTGGGGTTAATCTATTATGAGACTCCTAAGCCTCTTTTTGGCTGTCCTTAGTGATTGGATGTAATAGCCAAAGTCCGCAACGTCACTTCTGGTCTACGATTGAATGACGGAAACGGGAAGTCGACCGCGTCAATACATCCAATCTTTCTAGTTTTCACACAATGGTACAAACATATGAGTTTAAGCTGTCACATCATCCCTTCCCCTTGTTAGATACATTGGTCTGTGGATGTTTGTACTCGGGAACCGGAAAGAGCCAAAGTAATATATAGGGCAGCTCCCACTATAAAAAAAAAAATCAGATAGCTCCAAGTACAATCAATCCACCGGTGAAACCATACTTTTTTCACAAACTTATAAGATACTATCCTTTTAGAAAGTGTAAGGTATGTGCATGTAACTCCTGCAAGAAAAAAGTGTACCAATTCAAATCTACGATCACTCAAAAGGTTTATTCCATAAAACTATTTCTGACATGCCATCTCTCTAATATTGTCTATTTGATTACTTGCCCATGCAGCAAACAATATGTGGGGGAGGACGATACACAGTTTTGCCATCAGGGTCATATAGGGAACATATAAACAAGATCAGAAAAAGCACCACGGATCACTCAGTACCCAAACACTACTGGAAACATAATAGAAATCCAAGTGGTACACAATTTGTAGTTATAGACTATGTTCCACCCTGGAGAGGAGGAGCCACCACAAGGGGCGTCTCGTCTCAAAATGTTTTGGATCGATGAATTAAAGACCTGTGTCCCATTTGGGTTGAACATAGAATGGTATATTAACGCTTTCATTAATCAAGCGTGAGCACTTCAGTTAGACCCAGATGGAATTTTTCAACCTAGGCCTTATTTGGATAAAGGGATTTTATTAAAACTTACCGTAAAATCCTTTTCTCTGAGTTCACTGACAGACGCAGCCCTTCATTGACAAGTGGGGTTATATGCACATCCTACCAGGAGTAGACTAGGCAAATAGAAAGAAAGCAAGCTGACCCCTCGCAGGGGGCCGTCCTCACTCTCACATATAAACCCCCTGCTCTGCATAGCATATCAGTTCGTAACAAGCTGTACAAATGCAACACAGAGGGGTGGGTGCTGCGTCTGTCAGTGAACTCAGAGAAAAGGATTTTACGGTAAGTTTTAATAAAATCCCTTTTTCTCTTATGTTCACTGACAGACGCAGCCCTTCATTGACAAGTGGGGATGTCCCAAAGCTGTGACAGTCAAGAGGGGTGGGTAAACAACAACAACTGTACCCAACAGAGTCCTCGCAGGAGGCGCCAGCCACACCTACACCGCCGCCTACAAAACTTTGCGGCCAAAGGCAGCATCCGCGGATGCTGAAACATCAACTTTGTAAAACTTAGTAAACGTGTGCACCGAGGCCCAAGTAGCCGCCTTGCACACCTGAGACACCGAGGCCTGGTGTCTGAAAGCCCAGGAAGTGCTAACTGCCCTGGTGGAACGAGCCGTGACCGGAAAAGGAGGTACTTTGCCCCGAACAGTATACGCATGGGTCACGGTCTGTCTGAACCAACGGGAAACAGTGGCCGACGAGGCCGCCAATCCTTTGCGTGGACCATCCGTCAGCACAAACGCATCAGACTTCCGAAAGGAAGCTGTAGCCGCCAAGTACACCCGCAAAGCCCTCACGACATCCAAAGAATGTAACTCGAATCCCTTGGGGTGCGGACATAATGAAGGAAGAACAATATCTTCATTCATGTGAAAAGAAGAGACCATCTTCAGTAGAAACGAAGGAGGGGGGCGCAACACCGACTTGCATGACAACGCTGCCAACTCAGACACCCGCCTAGCGGATGTAATGGCCACCAAAAATGCCACCTTCTGCAAAAGCAATTGTAAGGGAATATCCCTGATCTTCTTATATGGTGGTTTCTGCAGTACAGAAAACACCAAATTCAAATCCCACGGCGCCAAAGGCGACCGTATCTGAGCAGCCACATGGCGTACACCCTGTACAAATTGGCCGGAGGTAAGAACACCTTCTCCTACTCCGTGTCCAGAATCAGACCCAGGTATTCCAGGAATGGAACAGGCACGATGCGGCGGAACCCGCCATGGCTAAGGGTAGCTCACATCAGCCGGCTGCGCTGGGGAAAGTTCAGGATTCTGGATATCCTCTATGCCCCAGCCTGCTTCTTGATAGCCGTCTTCATCAGATAGGTTGAGGAAAAACAAAAAAGCGGTAGAAAAAAGGGGAACCGCAGATCCCATAAGGGAACCAGGTCTAACTCCTTGCACTAGGCATGATAAAACTGATATGCTATGCAGAGCAGGGGGTTTATATGTGAGAGTGAGGACAGCCCCCTGGGAGGGGTCAGCTTGCTTTCTATTTGCCTAGTCTACTCCTGGTAGGATGTGCATATAACCCCACTTGTCAATGAAGGGCTGCGTCTGTCAGTGAACATAAGAGAAGAATTTTAACCATTTTGTATATGTATGACAAATTATTAGCATTTACATATCCCATCCTTTTATCTCATTTAAAATATGTAATATAATTGTTATTGAGCTATGCCTCAAAAGATATATTTTGTAATGGCTTTATGATCTTAGTGAAGATTTGACACCCGAGACAGAGATATTATCTGTTTAGACAACCTAAATCGGTTTTTAATCTATTTTATATATACATTTTTACATATCTGTATGGTAATATATAGCACCCGCAGTTGTAAGTCAAATACTCTGACCCTCTATATGTGGACCGCACACGGGAATTTGTTTATATCCATTCCTGTCACATAGAGGTACAGGCGAGGCTTGGAGCGCATTGGCGCTAAACTTCCATATTTGGTCACTGTAGTCTATTGCTGACGACAGGAATGTACAGAGAGGCTTGGAACACATCATACTCCCGGCTCTGTGTACCTAGCCGAAGACCTGAAGTGACGTTACGGCCCAGAGTATAAAAATCCACAGACCAATGTATCTAACAGGGGGAAGGGATGATTGCAATAGCGAAAACTCATGACATGTAAGGACAGCAGTCGTTATCTGATGTCACTGGTTTATACCTTCAAATCGCGGTTACGCGAGGTTCGGAGCGGACATGGAGATACACTGTCCTTACCTATATTTGTTTAAGGGCACACGCCAGGTGTATATCTCCCAGTCTCATAAACTGAATGTTGACGCCCACGATATATAATGGTATGTCTATACATTTTTACATATATATTTTATCTAATTTTTGGCTAAATCCAACAGAT
>BLSH010509468.1:201591-215479 GCA_018402905.1 Glandirana rugosa
GAAACTTAGACGCTGAAACTTTTCCACGGACGTGGTGAAACTACGCTGAAACCTTAGTGTGGTCGCCTTTACATCGGGTTCTATATATCCACAGCAGTTCTTTGTATGTCACGAAACGGACGGTTCCGGACTCACCGTGTCCTGGTCGAATTCCGGCACGAACTACGGACAGTTGACCTCCCTGATTCTCGACCAAGTGTGATGTCGCTAGGCTGAACGCCCCCGTTGGAGTCGCACCGGACGTTTGTTGGGGACATTATCTTCAGTTACGTACAGCGGACTTCAGCGGGGTTTTCAGGATGTCCTTGGAAAAAGGTTCAAAAGCACTGTATGTTTCTTGACGACACCTATATATCTTGGGCTACATTTCCGCTGGTGTGATTCCAAAGTCGCATCAAAGTGGTGCAGGCACCTTTTCAAAGTCGCAGATTCAAAGTCGCACAGATGGGAACGGGTGTCAATGGATTGTGACTTGTCATGCGACTGTGTCCAAAGTCGCATTACAAGTTGCACTAGTGGAAACTGAGCCTAAAGGGGTTGTTTTCACTCACACTGTGGGAAAATCAACTCTCTCCAGATTCTTCCAAGAGAGGATACACATGAATGTGATATATGAAGCCTGTTGGTTCAAGCAGACAAGGGTAGGATGGCAACACTTAACAGGCTGTCACATTTGTTTAGCACATGGTCTATACACTCTAGAGGCGTGTTTCCAATCGCTCTGTGAAGGGGTTACTTGTTCCGACATTGAACAGTCTCCAAGCCTTTTTTCCAGGCAAACCAATCCTATTCAGCTGCTTACTAATAGCGATTAAGCATAAACATGACTGCAAGAATACTGCTTTGTTCAAGCAACCAAGGATAAAGATGATGGCAGCTAACAGGTTGTGACGTTCATTAAGACTGTGGTCAATACACTCTAAGGAATGTGTCCACTGTCCCAATGAGGGGTGGCCTATTCTGGCAATATGCAGTCTCGGGGGCTTCCCAGACAAACGATCAGCTTCAATCTCCTCAAAGAGAAGATACAAATGAACGTGACTATGAATCCGCTGCTTCAAGCAGTCAAGGACAGAGATATCAAAATGAATAGGTTGTCACATGCATTAAACATGTGAGCGCTAACGAAGTGGTTTCCCCTCACACTGTGGGCAAATCAACTCTTTTTTTAGACTCTTCCAAGAGAAGATGCAGATGGAATAGAACTGTGTGAATCTTGTTGGTTGAAGCAAGCAAAGACCAGATGACGACACCTAACAGGTTGTCACATTCAGTAAACTTGTAAATACAGTCTAAAGGAGTTGTTCCCATACACCCGGGAAGGGACCGGGTCCAGGAAATTGGCACATGTCTCCTACCTAGCCTGAATAAACTTTGGGCTGTCCATCCTGTTCCACTGGGATGTGGTCCCTGTGCTCACATGCTAAATGCATGATCTATCAGGGAGCCCCCCTGCTGGTCTCTGTGGCGGCATATGAGTGTAAATCACTCACAATGTGGAAGCAGTGCAATATCATGTCTGGAGTGGACATTTTCATTATTACTGGTTTACTGAGCTTCTGTATGGAGGAAGCACTGCACTGCTGCTTAACAGTCATTGAACAAGCTCAATGTTTCTGCTTGCCTTCTTTTTCTGCAGGAAAGCAAATGCCAACCACGAATAAAGACCAGCACTACTAAAAAAGGTAGGGGACTGTACCCATCTGCTTCCAAGGAAAGGCAGCCCCCTTCAGGCTCTGCCAAGATGTGCATGAACATGACTTTATGAATCCTGCTTTGCTCAGACAGTCGGGGATTAAGATGATAGACACAATTGTCACAATTCATTAAGCATGAGATCAAGAGACTCTAAAAGGGCTGTTTGGACTTGCCTTGTGCAAGGGTCATCTATTCTGGCAAGGTCCAGTTTTCCTTCTGAAGCCAGTAACTGGACTCAATAGCTTTTTCAGGTCGACCAACCTTCAGACTCTTCCAAAGAAGAATATATGTAGGAGGATGACCTATGTCTGCTTTTTCATTTCTCCTTTCTAAGGCTGATGAGATGCATTTTAGATGGAAAGCAGTGGAAATAATTTAGGGGGCTTCTGAATCATCAGATGAGGGCCCTGGAGATGCTATAGAGCTTTTGTTGATTGCTCATCTTCAGCAAGAGCCAGCTAGTTCCCTCACAGAGGTTGTTTCTGGGTGTCTCTACGACAGTGGGGAAAGTATTCCTTCCACAGAAGAAGATGGTCCGTGCTCTGAAGACAAGTCATTTGATATCAGAAAGGCATTGTATGAGGGTATTGATGAATGCAGCAGTCCCCACAGTGGCCTGGGCGCGATGGCATCTCAAACACTTTAAGCTTGCTTTACTCCAGTAGTGGGTCAAGCTCACTGTCAGAACCAGGTTGCTCAAGGAAGATTGAAGGGAACGATTCCTCATTCTAGAGTTAACGGCACTGGACACATTACTTTGCAGCACTATTTCAAGACCATTGTGAGAATTCTGACAGTAGCATGTGTCGAATCAGGGAAGAAAGCAGCCTTGGGCAGATTGCGGCATACATCTTTTGGTTGCCGGAGTGCAATCTGTTGTCCCTGTCAGTCTCTTACCTTCCCAGGGTGCAGAATATACGAGCAGACACTATTTGAGCACACACTTTCTGGATCTAAACAAATGGATGTTTCCTATAACTGTTGGCTCAGTGGGGCACACTACAAGTGGATTTAATGGCACCTCCTGTCAGTGCTCAGCTGCTAGTGTTTTTCTCCTGGTTCTTCCATCCGAGAGTCAGTGGTCATAATGCTCTGTCCCAGGGCTGGATTTTCTGGCCTGTATACGTTTTTCTCAAACTTCCCTAATCCTGAACCTGATCCATTCATGATTTCCACTATTGAGGCAGTTGATAGCTCTGCTGATGGCACTTCAGAGATCTCTGGTACTCAGACAGCATGCCTCATCCCAATATGGCTCAATTAGACAGCCTGGTTATTTTAAGAAGCCGGCTAGCCCAGGTGGGCATAGCAGAAGAGGTCCAGTGGAAGCTTCTTGAATCTTGAAAGATATCTTTAATACTACGTACTATAGCATGTGGAAAAGATCTTTGGTGTGGCAGTGATTATTCAATGCAATCCTGAGTCTTCCTCTCGTATTGAGGTCTTGGCGCTCTTGCAATCGGCCCTAGACAAAGGGCTTGGCTACAGTTTGTTTCAGTTGTCGACCGTTTCAGCTCTAACGGTTCATTGTGTAGAAGATCAGGTTTCATACAAGCAACCTTATAACTAATCAACAACCAGTCGTGTCTCAGATAAAATCCAAGCTTTCTCAGCCAAGTCCCCATATTTTGAGCAGTTTCAAGACAGAGGTTCTTAATCCAGTTCCATCTTCTCTTCCAAAGGTTGGACCTTTTTTCTCATAAGTTCAGAAGTGGTGCAACCTTCATTGTCTGCAGACAGGAAGATTGGTCAAGAGTGGATGCAATTTAGGTCATTTTTTCAACATATCTGCAGAGAACGCAGAATTTCAAGCTGGCAAATAACTGGCTATCTATCAGTAAATCTTAAAATTTATCAAAAGGCCCCATCTAGAATCCTGGTAATCCATATCCAAATCCTGGTAATCCAAGTATTCGAACGTTTTCATTGCTCATTATCGCCTAGATGTAATGTACGGCCCAGCTTGGGCATTGGGCAATTCGGTGCTGACCTCCGTTCTTTCTGTCCAATATAATACATGTTTTCTGGGCATTGAGTTGGAGTGATGTGTGGTTATTTTTTCCCGCCCTGTTTTTTTGTGTGCTAGTTAGATCTCATACGTAGGCTGACATGATGAGCTCCAGGAATAGGGAAAATTGTTATCATACTTACCGTAATTTTCCTTTCCTGGAGGCTCATCATGTCAGCCTAGGGTTTCCCACCCTGATGGTCCATCGCAAGGTGATTTAGGAACATAGGGGTATAGGGAGGCCCTCCTTTTATTCATTTAGTGGGTTGTCCTATGGGGGTCAGAGGGGAGGACCTGACCCATATGTAGGCTGACATGATGAGCCTCCAGGAAAGGAAAATTACGGTAAGTATGATAACAATTTTCCCTATTCCTGGCTTGTTAGGGTCTCAAGAAATGAGATAGGCCATCAGTATATATCAGATGTGATCAATTTTCAATGATTGGCACCATAGCTTGTAGACTCTATAACTTACACAAGGACCAAATAATATACACTTATTTGGGTTATTTTTTACCAAAGATAGGTAGCAGTATAAATGTTGGCCAAAATTTACAAAGAAAAATTACTAATTTGCAAAATTTTAGGACAGAAACAAAGAAAAAGGCATTTTTTCACAACATTTTCAATCTTTTATTATTTATAGCACAAAAAATAAAAAAAAACCCTAGTGATTAAATGCCACCAAAAGAAAGCTCTATTTGTGTGAAAAAAAGGATGCAAATTTCATATGGGTATAGTGTTGCATGACTGAGTAATTGTCATTCAAAGTGTGATAGCGCTCAAAGCAGAAAAATGGCCTGGACAGGAAGGGGGTTTTCGTGCCCAGTACTGATGTGGTTAAATAGTGCTTTCAGTTTGTAGTGATACATATACAGTTCAGTACCACTTTAAAGTATTGCATCATAGATGGGAAAGAATATGCTGTAATAATTTTATACAAGTGACTGAAACAACTATAGTAGACTGGGAAAGCAAGCATGATCTGATATATTAAAATAACAATAGTTGGTATGCACGTGCTATGTCAGGAATGTTACTCCATTGCATCAGTTCAAACTATAAAGGACCACTAACAAACAATGTTTTTATAGAATTCCAGTCAGTTGCAAATCTTTTGGTATGACTGGGTAAAGAGATCTGGAAACACCAATTCCTGAGGACTGTTTTTGGGAAATAAGATACCAGTGACAAAATCAAATGAGCATTACAAGGTTTTTATACATGACATGTCCAGTATTTATTACACATCTGACAGTAAAGCACCAAATATTTTTTTAAAAAGCGGGTTAAATATTTGAGACAAGTAATATTTAATAAAATGTACTACCAGCATGTACAGCTGAGCTCTTTGAACTGTAAAATTGGGTTTGGCACCTTACATACTTTTTCTATTAGAATTTTGATTTTTTCCCCTGCTTCTTTGCATTCCGTTTTCTTTATAATGGACCTGTCATAACCACATAAAAGCACATTAATGACCTTAAAATATCAAGTACGGATTTGCCCGTCTCTAGAAAAAAAAACAGAGAGTAACTATTCTAATTTTTTTTCCTTCCTATCAAGTTCAGTATTAACTACTGGGCACACTCTCAATACTCATTGAAACATGCCATCCATCTCCTACTCTTGAAATAAACCACACTCTTTTTTTTGTACTTTTGTCCCATGTGGATAGGTTTTAACTTATAATTGTCTGGTCTCTCCAACATTAGTGGATATATCTTTAGGAAATAATTATGTACTGTACATGAACATATTCTGATTATATTCATTTAGCCATTTTATCTAGTTAATAGAGAAGCTTATCTAGGCTGGACAAACAGAGCAAGGTGTTTTTTTGATTAAAAAAATCACAAATGATCTGAAAGCCACCGAAACTAGTGCTGTACACCCCAAAATATTCAGTTGATTCCAGCTATTGCGTCTGCCATTAAAAAGCCAAAACTATAGCAGAATGTTGACAGATTCTTGCATCCAACTAAACAGATTTTCATTGCAATAAAAGTTATTAATATGCTAATAGCAACTGGGGTCAAGTAATAATCTTGTATTTCCAAAAACATTCTGCCAAGAACAAGCAATGCTATCCACATGCAGTTCATTCTAATTTCTATATTCTCTAATATATTTTCATATATTGCCACCCTGCACAGAGTAAAAATATGATCACTGTACAACTTATTAAACTCAGTCCAATCAGATTTTATTTATATTATGTTAATATATATTTGAAATCATATATTATCATATGCATTTTTTTTTTGATTGACCTAAACATTGTATATTGAGCCATCAGTTTGCAATGTGTTTTGATGCCTTAGTAAGCCAGGTGGTACCCAGGGTATGTTAATTAGTGACATTTAAAAAACCATTATTTCACCTGATTCTGTGGATAATTTAAAAGTCACCTGAAAACAATAATTTATACTTTAGACTCCAAAACTATGTAACCGATATTTATTTAAAGCAGAACTGTAGTGTGGCTATGGCAGACTTATTCCTGGGTTTGTTCTTCATCAGCACTGACAGCTCCATGATTTCCATCTTTCTGCCCGGTATTTTCCATCTTCCTTCCCAGTATGGCCATTGGGAAGCCACTAATAATGTATTCCTGTGTTTTTTACAGACAGATTTTTTTACTGAGGCTGGGGAAAGAGTCTTTTGGCAGAAAGGTGCTTTCTGTATTTTTTTCTTTAGGGTTTGATTATGCTTAGAGCCAATCATACACATTTGAACGTATGCACTGTTTAAAAATTAATAGAAGAATGGCTAAAAAAATCAACACACATTTATTTGTTTTCCCTCAACATAAAAGTTTACAGCTTTATAGAATAGTTCTCACATTATCCTCATTTGTTGGAGACTTACATTTGAAAAAAAAGCCTAAAGCCCTTTTAAATGTTAACCCAACATGGATCATTCTATTTTGACTGTGTTTGATTGAGAAGATAAGGGTAGACATCTTCTGGGAAATCTTCTTCCAATGGTGCCATGACAGACTGGCTTCATCGAGTATTAAACAACAGTATCACCCAGATCAAGGTAGATTTTCTATTTAATACTAATATGCAACTAGCACAACTAGCAGAGTTGTATATGTATAGATTTGTGTTCAAAAAAGCATAGTGTAAAATCATGTTTTTATCTTTAATTTTATTTAACACAGGTCACACTTAATGCTGAACAGAAGGGGTGGTACACATTCCATGGCCGCAGCAAAAATCATACCACAGGTCACATTCAGTGGACAGTACCACCATTAAATGTGATCAATTCAACAGAATGAGGTCACACCACATTTACCCTGCAACCGTAGCGCTGTGGCTTTCAAGGTTAACCAGTTGCCGACCGCCCGCCGTGGCTAGATGGCGGCAACTTGGCTCATTATCGCAAAACGCCGTCACCTGACAGCGGCCACGAGAATGAGTATTGTGAGCGCTCGCAGATAGCAGACACGGCGGACTCGATGATCACCCCCCCCGGAGCGAAAGAACGGAGGTCCGTGTATGTAAACACAGATCTCCGTTTTGACAGAAGGGGAATGGATGTGATCACAGGCTCCCTGTATAAGGGAGCCGTGATCACTCCCCTCCCCCAGCCAGCCCAGCCCCATACAGTTAGAATTCACTGAGGGAACACAGTTAACCCTTAGAGCACCCCTGCAGGTTAACCCCTTCACTGCCAATGGCATTTAAACAATAATCCGTGCATTTTCATAGCCAATGGTCCCTAAAATCTGTCAAAATAGTCCGACATATCCACTGCAATATCGCAGCCCTGATAAAAATCACAGATTGCCGCAATTACTAGTAATATATAAAAAAAAAAATAAAAAACCCATAAATGGATTCTCCTCATTCGTAAACACGGCAACTTTTGCGCAAACGCTGATTGCTATTTTTTTTTTTACCAAAAATATGAGGAAGAAAATAAATTGGCCAAAACCAATGAAAAAATGTTTTTTTATATATTTTTTTTTTGGATATGTATTTTAGCATAAAGTAAGAAATATTGCTTTTTTTACAAAATTATTGCTCTTTTTTGTTAATAGCGGTGATCAGAAATCATGCAGAGGGGATCAAATACCACCAAAAGAAAGCTCTATTTGTGGGAAAAAAGGACGCAAATTTTGTTGGGGTACAACGTCGCATTTGTCAGTTAAAGAGATGCAGTGCCGAATCGCAAAAAGTGCTCTGGTCCTAAACTGGAAAATCCTTCCGGGGCTGAAGTGGTTAAACAGGCATCCTGGATGCGACATATCACCTCCAAGCCAACAGCAAAATGACTTTGAAATGCAAATCACTATGCATGGCTTTTCAGATGAACAGTGATGACATCTGTGAGTGTAAATGAGCCTTTACAAGGAAAAAATGCTGTTTAAATTTCCAAGACACAACAGGGACTCCACTAAAAAAATGGTTAGGGGTTCCCCCTAAAAATTCATACCACACCCTTATTCTTTTTTTTTCACAAAAGTTTTATTGAGGTATTAGACAAAAATACAAAGCAAAGTAGCAGTCTCACACTGGCAATGTACATAGATCCATATTTGAGGACAGTTCTAATATGCACAAAAAGAAATAAACCGATATGACCAACAATTCCAGAGGTAAAATCTTGGTTGTCAATACAAAAGTCATCAAATCATAAGTGCATGTGCACTAAACCGGTAGGCAAGCCACTATAGGTCTCAGAGCAGACCGTGGACAACCAGAATCAAGCCGTTCAGTCAGAGGGCCTATACGGGCACTGAATGCCTATGTACAAGAGCCCCGGTATGCTGCAGTTGATTTATAATGAGACCACCAGTATCAAATAGAGGTAAGTTTAGTTAGGTTCTTGCTCAAGATGCTAATTAGCTCTTCAGTACCTTCTATTCTGTTGATTCTCCAGAACCATTACTCAATTGTCAGGACCCTATTTGAACGCCAGTGGTAAGCAATTGCTGTATTGATCATGAACAACAACAGTGCCTCTGTCGTGACCATAGAGATCATTTTGTGTACTTTTTTGCACAAGGGTATTAACTAGAAACACGACCACCATTCTCCCCTCTTCCCTGTCAAACCTCCAACAGGTGCTATGGATAGATGAACAAAACTTGTGAAGAAGGCAAGGGGTTCTATACCATCATCTCATCAAAATGCTACAGGGAGAGGTTCCTGCTGCTCCTGTGAATGACAGATTATTGTTCTAAAATCATCTCATACTGCTAGAGGGAGAGGTTCCTGCTGTTACTGCGAGGGACAGATTATTGTTCAAAAATCATCTCATAGTGCTATAGGTAAAGGTTCCTGCTGCGCCTGTGAGGGACTGATTATTCTTCTAAAATCACCTCATCATAGTGTTACAATGAGAGGTTCCTGCTGCTCCTGTGAGGGACAGATTATTGTTATAACATCATCTCACAGTGTTATAGGGAGAGGTTCCTGCTGCTCCTGTGAGGGACAGATTATTGTTCTAAAACCATCTCATCATAGTGCTACAGGGAGAGGTTCCTGCTGCTCCTGTGAGGGACAGATTATTGTTCTAAAATCATGTCATACTGCTAGAGGGAGAGGTTCCTGCTGCTCCTGTGAGGGACAGATTATTGTTCTAAAATAATATCATTATAGTGCTACAGGAAGAGGTTCCTTCTGCTCCTGTCAGGGACAGATTATTGTTCTAAAATCATCTCATACTGCTAGAGGGAGAGGTTCCTGCTGCTCCTGTGAGGGACAGGTTACTGTTCCAGAACCACTTCATCATAGTGCTATAGGGAGAGGGTTGCTCCTGTGAGGGACAGATTATTGTTCTAAATTTATCTCATAGTGCTATAGGGAGAGGTTCCTGCTGCTCCTGTGAGGGACAGATTATTGTTCTAAAATCATCTCATACTGCTAGAGGGAGAGGTCCCTGTTGCTCCTGTAAGGGACAGATTATTGTTCTAAAATCATATCATAGTGCTATAGGGAAAGGTTCCTGCTGCTCCTGTGAGGGATAGGTTATTGTTCTAAAACCACTTCATCATAGTGCTAGCGGGAGAGGTTCCTGCTGCTCCTGTGAGGGACAGATTATTGTTTTAAACCCATCTCACTATAGTGCTAGAGGGAGAGGTTACTGCTGCTCCTGTGAGTGACAGATTATAGTTCTAAAATCATCCCATACTGCTAGAGGGAGAGGTTCCTGCTGCTACGGTGAGGGACAGATTATTGTTCTAAAATAATCTCATTATAGTGCTACAGGAAGAGGTTCCTTCTGCTCCATTGAGGGATAGATTATTGTTCTAAAATCATCTCATACTTCTAGAGGGAGAGGTTCCTGGTGCTCCGGTGAGGGACAGGTTATTGTTCTAGAACCACTTCATCATAGTGCTAGAGGGAGAGGTTACTGTTGCTCCTGTGAGGGACAGATTATTGTTCTAAAACCATCCCATACTGCTAGAGGGAGAGGTTCCTGCTGCTCCGGTGAGGGACAGGTTATTGTTCCAGAACCACTTCATCATAGTGCTAGAGGGAGAGGTTACTGTTGCTCCTGTGAGGGACAGATTATTGTTCTAAAACCATCCCATACTGCTAGAGGGAGAGGTTCCTGGTGCTCCGGTGAGGGACAGGTTATTGTTCTAGAACCACTTCATCATAGTGCTAGAAGGAGAGGTTACTGCTGCTCATGTGAGGGACAGATTATTGTTCTAAAACCATCTCATCATAGTGCTATAGGGAGAGGTTCCTGCTGCTCCTGTGAGGGACAGATTATTGTTCTAAAATCATCTCATACTGCTAGAGGGAGAGGTTCCTGCTGCTACTGTGAGGTGCAGATTATTGTTCTAAAAGCACCTCATAGTGCTATAGGGAGAGGTTCCTGCTGCTCCTCTGAGTGACAGATTATTCTTCTAAAATAATCTCATCATAGTGCTACAGGGAGAGGTTCCTGCTGATCCTGTGCGGGACAGATTATTGTTCTCAAATCATCTCATCATAGTGCTAAAGGGAGAGGTTCCTGCTGCTCCTGTGAGTGACGGATTATTGTTCTAAAACCATCTCATCATAGTCCTAGAGGGAGAGGTTCCTGCTGCTCTTTTGAGGCAAAGATTATTGTTCTAAAATCATCTCATACTGCTAGAGGGAGAGGATCCTGCTGCTACTGTGAGGGACAGATTATTGTTCTAAAATCATCTCATAGTGCTGTAGGGAGAGGTTCCTACTGCTCCTGTGAGTGACAGATTATTGTTCTAAAATTATCTCATCATAGTGCTGCAGGGAGAGGTTCATGCTGCTCCTGTGAGGGACAGATAATTGTTCTAAAATCATCTCATACTGCTAGAGGGAGAGGTTCCTGCTGCTCCTGTGAGGTACAGATTATTGTTCTAAAATCTTCTCATCATAGTGCTACAGGGAAGAGGTTCCTCCTGCTCCTGTGAGGGACAGATTATCGTTCTAAAATTATCTCATAGTGCTAGAGGGAGAGATTCCTGCTGCTCCTGTGAGGGACAGATTATTGTTCTAAAATCATCTCATCCTAGTGCTACAGGAAGAGGTTCCTGCTGCTCCTGTGAGTGACCGATTATTGTTCTAAAATCCTCTCATCATAGTGCTTGAGGGAGAGGTTCCTGCTGCTCCTATGAATGACAGATTATTGTTCTAAAATCATCTCATACTGCTAGAGGGAGAGGTTCCTGCTGCTACTGTGAGGGACAGATTATTGTTCTAAAATCATCTCATAGTGCTGAAGGAGAGGTTCCTGTTTCTCCTGTGAGCGACAGATTATTGTTCTAAAATCATCTCATAGTGCTATAGGGAGAGGTTCCTGCTTCTCCTGTGAGGTACAGATTATTGTTCTAAAATCATATCATCCTAGTGCTATAGGGAGAGGTTCCTGCTGCTCCTGTGAGGGACAGATTATTGTTCTAAAATCATCTTATAGTGCTATAGGGAGAGGTTCCTGTTGCTCCTGTGAGAGA
Source organism: Glandirana rugosa (assembly GCA_018402905.1). Lineage (NCBI taxonomy): Eukaryota > Metazoa > Chordata > Amphibia > Anura > Ranidae > Glandirana > Glandirana rugosa. The sequence continues at coordinate 213,241 of BLSH010509468.1, forward strand.
CAGATTATTGTTATAAAATCAAGTCATAGTGCTATAGGGAGAGGTTCCTGCTGCTCCTGTGAGGTACAGATTATTGTTATAAAATCATCTCATCATAGTGCTACAGTGAGAGGTTCCTGCTTCTCCTGTGAGGGACAGATTATTGTTCTAAAACCATTTCATCATAGTGCTAAAGGGAGAGGTTCCTGCTGCTCCTGTGAGGGACAGATTATTGTTCTATAACCATCTCATACTGCTAGAGGGAGAGGTCCCTGTTTCTCCTTTGAGGGACAGATTATTGTTCTAAAATCATATCACAGTGCTATAGGGAGAGGTTTATGCTGCTCCTGTGAGGGACTGATTATTGCTCTAAAATCATCTCATAGTGCTATAGGGAGAGGTTCCTGCTGCTCCTGTGAGGGACAGATTATTGTTCTAAAATCATCTCATAGTGCTAAAGTGAGAGGTTCCTGTTTGCTCCTGTGAGGGACAGATTATTGTTCTATAACCATCTCATCATAGTGCTAGAGGGAGAGATACCTGCTGCTACTGTGAGGGACAGATTATTGTTCTAAAATCATCTCATAGTGCTGTAGGGAGAGGTTCCTACTGCTCCTGGGAGGGACAGATTATTGTTCTAAAATCATCTCATCCTAGTGCTACAGGGAGAGGTTCCTGCTGCTCCTGTAAGGGACTGATTATTGTTCTAAAATCATCTCATAGTGCTATAGGGAGAGGTTCCTGCTGCTCCTGTGAGGGACAGATAATTGTTCTAAAATCATCTCATAGTGCTAGAGGGAGAGGTCCGTGTTGCTCCTGTAAGGGACAGATTATAGTTCTAAAATCATATCATAGTGCTATAGGGAGAGGTTCCTGCTGCTCCTGTGAGGGACAGGTTATTGTTCTAAAACAACTTCATCATAGTGCTAGCGGGAGAGGTTCCTGCTGCTCCTGTGAGGCACCGATTATTGTTCTAAAATCATCTCATAGTGCTATAGGGAGAGGTTCCTGCTGCTACTGTGAGGGACAGATTTTTGTACTAAAAAAATCTCATTATAGTGCTACAGGAAGAGGTTCCTTCTGCTCCTGTGAGGGACAGATTATTGTTCTAAAATCATATCATAGTGCTATAGGGAGAGGTTCCTGCTGCTCCTGTGAGGGACAGATTATTGTTCTATAACCATCTCATCATAGTGCTAGAGGGAAAGATTTCTGCTGCTACTGTGAGGGACAGATTATTGTTCTAAAATCATCTCATAGTGCTGTAGGGAGAGGTTCCTACTGCTCCTGGGAGGGAAAGATTATTGTTCTAAAATCATCTCATCCTAGTGCTACAGGGAGAGGTTCCTACTGCTCCTGTGAGGGACAGATTATTGTTCTAAAATCATCTCATAGTGCTATAGGGAGAGGTTCCTGCTGCTACTGTGAGGGACAGATTATTGTTCTAAAATAATCTCATTATAGTGCTACAGGAAGAGGTTCCTTCTGCTCCTGTGAGGGACAGATTATTGTTCTAAAATCATCTCATACTGCTAGAGGGAGAGGTTCCTGCTGCTCCGGTGAGGGACAGGTTATTGTTCTAGAACCAATTCATCATAGTGCTAGAGGGAGAGGTTCCTGCTGTTCCTGTGAGGGACAGATTATTGTTCTAAAATCATCTCATAGTGCTGTAGGGAGAGGTTCCTACTGCTCCTGGGAGGGACAGATTATTGTTCTAAAATCATCTCATAGTGCTATAGGGAGAGGTTCCTGCTGCTACTGTGATGGACATATTATTGTTCTAAAATAATCTCATTATAGTGCTACAGGAAGAAGTTCCTTCTGCTCCTGTGAGGGACAGATTATTGTTCTAAAACCATCCCATACTGCTAGAGGGAGAGGTTCCTGCTGCTCCGGTGAGGGACAGGTTATTGTTCCAGAACCACTTCATCATGTGATACTACTCTACCAAAATCTTGTTATTAGACAGGGAGTGTACTCGTCGTCATTGGAGAGGAAGATCGTGATACTACTTCACCAAGATCTTGTTATTGGACAGGGAGTGGCCTCGTGGTCCTTGGAGAGGGAGATCGTCATACCCTACCAAAATCTTGTTATTAGACAGGGAGTGTCCTCGTTGTCATTGGAGAGGGAGATCGTGATACTACTTCACCAAGACCTTGTTATTGGACAGGGAGTGGCCTCGTCGTCCTTGGAGAGGGAGATCGTCATACCCTACCAAAATCTTGTTATTAGACAGGGAGTGTCCTCGTCTTCCTTG